>JARVGS010000814.1:23782677-23792801 GCA_031762315.1 Hypsolebias antenori | reverse complement strand
TGAAGGAGCTGAGTTGTAATTCAGGAAACAGGATTGTGAAGTTGACTTGATATCACCATAAACATTTATAAAACTATATGTTTTAAAATATGATTAAAGTTGTTGGGAAGGTTTAGTGCAGGTGAAGGATACCTGAAGTTTTGTTTTCAGTTTGGAGATTGTTCAAGTGAAGGTTGTTGTTGTTTGTAGTTATTTTGTATTTTTAAATAAGGGGCAGATATTAGAAGACTATTCTTCTTTCTGCACCTTTTCATCCAATGTTTTTTTTTTTTCTTTCCGATGAATTTGTTTTATTTTAAATGACTGAATGAATAGAAAAAAAAACATGCAGCACTGGGGTAGTTTCAGGGACATGTTGGCTCAAACTTTTCTTGTGCTTCATCTTCTGACCCTCAGCAGAAAAAACTCTTCAGATGAAACAAGTCAGATGTTAATACCACTAGTTGGAACGACTCTCCGTTACATTTTGCAACACACTAAAACCTGCAGTTTATCAGATCTTAGAAAGCCGAACCACTTCCACACTGGTGAATTAGTCTTTCCTCTTATCAGTGATGTCATCTGCTTTGTCTTCGCTTGTGAAACCTTGTTCAGTCACATTCTGACGGTCATGGACACTCATTTTGAAGCGAGTTAACGTGCGTTGGAGAGTCTTATCTTAGCCTGCTACCACTAACACCTTCTGGACTCGAGCTATGCGTAACATCTACGTCACCACGCACTTGTGTTTTTGTGTTGCAACTTTTTCTGTCTGGGTTGAAACTGAAGCAGCCACTTCAACCCGAGCAGAAAAAATGTCAGTGAAATGCTGAAATCCTATCAAAATATCAAAAATGTGCTTAAAACTCATATCACCGTTGTTAAATAAAATAATATTGTGAGATATATCTATCGAATTATTGTCCAGCACTAGGTTCACCTAAGATAAAGTCCAGGTAAGTCAACTGATGCTCAACTATCCCTGGCAGTCTGCTACATCTTGTACCTTCCTTACTGTCTAATGTTGTGAAATTAGATGCTTAAGTTTAGTTTTATTCTAATTTGTCATCATCGCTGCAAGCGTTTGTGTTGGTGTCACTTCTGTGGAGCAACAAGGTTCGAGTGTTTGGAGGAACAGGTTTGCCTGAATGTTTCTTCAAACATGTCAATATTGTGTTGACATGTTCTCTCATGTCACAACTGGCAGCTGTCCTCGTTTCAGCGGAGGCTACTTTTATTTTTTTATTTTTTTAAACAACCAGAGCAAATTGTGTGAGAACAGCCAGCAGCTCTAAAACAGTGTTTATTCATTTGACCTCTTGCTTTTTATTTTTATGTTTTGCTGGCAGAAACTCGTCAGAGCTTCATTAAGTGCAGTCACTGTATTTAGAGCTGTATTTATACTGCTATGTATTTAATAAAATCCTCTTCAAATGATTGGAAAAGACATAGTTTTGAATAGATTTCTTATTTTTGGCATACCGCCGAAGGACAGCTTCCCTTCACAGCTGCTCACTAAAACATGTACCGTAATTTCTGGACTATAAGCAGCTGCTTTTTTTTTTTCCTCCACACACTTTGACCACTAGCTTATACAATGCTATGGCTAATTTGTTAGTTTTTATTTACAGTATTTATTTTTACAGGCTAGCAAGCTTAGTGCTGTCTAAACATTTAACCTCGTCACACCGAGGCTCTCGTGTAGCTGCCCAATACACGTCTCTTGGGGGTGGGTCCTCATGTCATAAATGATAAATGGAACTTTCTATCTTCTGAAGATACTCAAAGCTCTTTACACCATCTGTGCCCTCATTTACCCATTCATACAGCGCTTTAATAAAAATTAAAAAAAAAAAAAAAAAACAGCACTTTTGAATAATAAAACATACAGTTTAATAAAGTGTGCATAAAAATTAGGGCATTTTGTTGGATCGGTAATTGCCTTATTGAATAACTTTTATTTTCCAGATTTATTTATTTATTCATTTATTTTTTGCTATCAAATTGACTTATGTATTCTAATCCCCTTGTCCTAAAGGTTTTCCAAAGATTTTTGCATTTGAGAGAAAGAGCCCAACAGCTGGAGGTTGGACAAATGAAGCAGCTAAACTAATTAAGATGCTGCGCTTCTTCTGTTAGTGACATCATTCAGCTATTTGCAGAAAATTAACAGGGACAACTGCTAAAACTTGCCTTTTTTGTTGTGGATATAAATGATGATAATAAAAATTAAATGTCAAGTCCGTTTTTGATCAAAGATTCAAAGAGCCACAGGCGAGGGACTGATGTGGCCCCAGAGCCGCAGGTTGCACACCACTGGTATAGGCGGATAATGTTTGGTAAAAACACAAAAATGAACCCCATACTCTGAGATGAACTGTAAATTCTGTCTGTTCGTCCTTCTGTGTTGAGCTAAATAACTTGAAATAGAGTTTGGTGTGTGGCTGCATCTAGGAGTAAGAAAGTTTCCTATCAAAAATTACCCAAGCTTCCACACACACCAGCCATTGAAGGAAACTGCTTTTTAGTTTTTAAAATGTAGTTTTTCAGATGACTATCAATGGAAGATTAATCTGTTTTGGCCAAGGCCACCATTGGCCACCCCCTGGCTCAGCCACTGCACCTAGCTGTGGATAAAAATGCTCCCTCTGTTTGTCAGGAACCGTCTGTGCACTGGCTCACAAGAGAAACAAGCCTCCCTCTGTTCTCCTCCACTGTGCAACTCCTGCCCACTTGAATATGTTTCACCAAAAAAACCTGAAGGTTCAGCTTCTTCTCTGTTCAGTTACAGGAGAGAAAAACACTAATCACTGTTTAAATCCCTCAATGAGACATCGGCATACAGTTCCTAATTTTACAGTTCTTTAATCTTAAATCTTGTTTTTGTGTCCTTGGGGTTATAGCCTGGTAAATATGACGTTTAGTTTATTTTAAATGTGTTTTATTGTAGGAGGAATAGAGTTGTTACAAAATAAAAGATGTTGCAGTTAGTTTGCCCCAAATGAAGCACATTTTTTACTGAATCAAACTCTGGTCCGGGTCTTCCCCCCCCCCCAATGTTGAACTCTTGTTGTCGTTTGTCAGCAGCTCGTCAGCTCACGGTGCAGATGATGCAGAACCCACAGATCCTGGCTGCGTTGCAGGAGAGACTCGATGGTCTAAACGGCTCGCCGTCAGGCTACATGGAGAGGTAAGAAATGACTCGTCCTAAAAACAAAAACGTTCTCTTGTGAAACTTGTTGGAGGAAATTATCCTCACTTTATCTCACTTACTCAAAAGGAGTGACACTAAACAGCAGAAGATTTTTAACCAGTACAGTAGTCCCTCGTTTAACTTGGGGGGTCTGTACCCTGAAGACCTGAGATAAGTGGAAAAACCGCAAAGCAGGAATAGTAGTACAAGTAGTGAGTAGTAGTTTATTTTAGTATTTGCAATAATCTAAACAATGCTTCTAAACGCTCAAGAGCACAAAATGTCTTGATTTCAGCCTCAGCTGCACTCAGCCACATGCAAGTGCTCTTGGCCACGCCCACTTCTCCACTTCACGGAGACCAGCTGATCAGCTGCAGCAGGAAGTTTATCCTGCAGTGTGGGCTGCACAAATGTGCAGGAGGTGCTAAATAATTTAAAATAAACATCCTTTTACAGCATTTTTATTACTGCAATTCATTTTCTCAAGATGGAGTTAGAGACGAAGTCAAACAGCCCCCATGCGACAAGTCCAGCAGACGTAGATTGTGTTAAAAAATCTTTTAATAAACAAATTGCTAGAAACATCTTTAAGCAGAACCTCTTGTTACAGGTTGAGATGCTGTAATGAAACTCTGGACTGCAGGGCTGTTCCACCCACTGCTCCTCTTTTAGCAGAAACCATCTGCGAGTGTTTCTTTGTGTTGTTAACCAGTTCCATCCCTGCTCTGAGGACAAACACTTTGTTGTCAGAACATTTTAGACCCAGGAGTCCGTGCAGGCCTGTTAGGTGAAGTGAACCCAAGTGGAATATTTTGGACTTTTTAGTAAACGTGATGTGTCCTTACTACTGGCTCTGGCGGCGGCTGTTTAGTTTCTGACGTTAAACATTAGGGATGATTGTAAGCTACAGTACTTCTGTCATCTTTGACCTCACCACCTACGACAATCGTTTCCCGTGACTGAAATATCTCCTTTAAGTCCAGAAACTACTCTGAGAAAATCTCAGCATTAGTTTTAATGTGAAGCTGAGAGCCCTGCTCACATCCTCCTGTGTTTGTTTGTGTTTTCAGTTTACCAAAGGTCGTAAAAAGACGCGTCAACGCCCTCAAGAACCTGCAGGTTAAATGTGCACACATCGAGGCCAAGTTTTATGAAGAGGTCCATGAACTGGAGAGAAAGTATGCAGCCCTCTACCAGCCCCTTTTTGACAAGGTAAGGCTTTATTTTAGTCTTTTCTTCAGTTCTGGGTGATGCAGCGTTTCTGAAGTTTTTTCTGTGCACGTATCTTGTTCGTAAAGTGAACACGTTTCTGAGCGTTCAGTTTTCAATTTGTTTAGGTGTGATGAGCGCTTGACTCTCAGTTCATGTTTACCTGTAGTTGGATCTTTAGGTACCTCACAATTAGTGTGGCTTATTTTACATAAACTCTGACGTGTGTGTGTGTGTGTACGTGTGTGTGTGTGTACGTGTGTGTGTGTGTGTGTGTGTGTATATAACAAATGCATGATGAAACAAACCCAATAAATACAGGCTGCTGACAAGAAATTAGCGTAGATGCTAACAACAGACTAACATCAGTGCTAGTTAAATTGCCAGGTGCTCGTCTCATCCATGATTTATGTTGACGGGAGGAACGGACACGTCTGAGTGCAGCTTGTACAACAGTTTTTAAGTGGGGGTGGGGGGTCAGCATGGGGCCAATCCGGTATCGGCCTCCGATACCAGCATAATTTACGTATCGCATTTTCCGATCCATGGCTTCAAACTATGGAATGGATTTCCTGAACGGAGGCGTGTCTCATGAACCCAGAGTAACAAGATCCACCTCACATTCAGGAACTCCATTTCATAGTTTGCAGCCAGCTACAACGTGCAGTAGCACTGTGGCCAACAGCTAGCCAACTTTTCATCATAACATGTCCGCTGTGTGGAAGCATTTTACACTAAACACCACAAGACAGCAACGTACAATGTCTGCAGAGCCATAGTGCCACATTAAACCACAGTCAATCTAGTTTACGTTGGACATTCGAGCTCTGGGGCTTCAGCGGGACGCCACTCTCGCTGAACTGAAACACAGACATCCCGACCCGGCCAGCCACGTCCAGTCCGACCCGCTCCGTCTCGGAGGAGGAGAGGCTGAGAGCGGCTGACTGAAATCGGGCTGTCCACCCTGGACTGAACAAGAAAAAAACACAGTTGAAGCCACGGAGCTCAAATGTTCACAGAGAAGTTGTTAAAGTTCATCGTAATTAATGACCAACAGCTATCAGTTGTAGAAAATGAAGGATTTCACAGCTTGATACTTGCAGCCAAGATATAGTTTACCTTCTGGGAGATATTTATCAGTACAACAGTAGACAAGCATAAAAAAAGCATATTAATTAAAAATTACAAGAAAACTGTATACGTATATTAAAAAAAAAACAAAAAAAACAATGAAACATAAACTGCTACATTATAAAGCGATGTAAAATATTAAAAGCAGGAACATGTCTGTGTTGGTTTATGCCATGAACTTAGCTGATGTAAAGCTATTTAATATTTAATTAATTTATTCATTTAAAAGAGACAAAACAAATTAATCAGAAAGAAAACATTGAATGAAGAGTGTAGAAAGAAGGAAAAAAAATTATTATATCACCCCATTATTTAAAAGAATATATAAAATAACTTTAAACAATCACTTAAATTCATCACTTTAATATCCACTTTAAAGCTAGGAATAAAATAAAACATATTTTGTGTTAGCAGAATTTAATAGTAACTTTGAAACTTCTCCAACATTAATAAAACTTACCTCAAGTTGCCTTTTTGGACATGAATGTATATATGTGTACACATCGTGCTGGAGAGGAGATTATTACAGCCTCATATAAAATCACTGATGATGATGATGATGATATTGGAAGTAAAATAAATAAACTCCTGCATACTTATCTCTTTTCAGCCAAAATGGTTGACTTTAGTCAAGAACATGTCATTTACATGAATCCTCTATGTCTGAAGTTTTTTCAGGGGAGGGGCGGGTCAGAGGTGATAGATGGCATAACTGACTGAATTTACGCAGCACTTCGTAAATAGCTCCAGCTAGATCACAACAAAACTTGTGTTAGCTTATAAGCGTCAAGCTATCTTAGCGCTTATGTAGTGCTAGCGTAGCGCTACATAAAGGCCGACAGACCCCCCCCCCCCCCCACACACACACACACACACACACTACAGACTTAAGGTTTGTCACCTTTCACCAGTTTCTTGCAGGGTCAGTAATCTTCATCCCTTGTGAGTTTGCAGTCATGACTGTTGGTCACATGTCCCATCATTTGTCCTGTCAAACACTTAAATGTATTTGTTTCTTTGTGTTCCCTCCAGAGAAGTGAAATCGTGACGTCAGCTTACGAGCCCACAGATGAGGAGTGTGAATGGAAGGCCAATGAGGAGGAAGAGCTGACAGTAAGTAAGCAGGTACAGGTGACGTATACACACACACCTGCATGCTTCCTGTTACATACTTTATTATTGTCCTGCGTGCAGCTGCTAATAAAAAAAACCTGACCGCTGTCGTCGAGCGGCTCTGGTGAAACCTTTCCAAATGTTTGTTTTGAATTAGGATGAGATGAAGGAGAAAGCCAAGTTGGAGGAGGAGAAGAAGGATGAGGAGAAAGAAGACCCCAAAGGCATCCCAGAGTTCTGGTTAACAGTTTTCAAGAACGTGGACCTGCTCAGTGACATGCTGCAGGTACGACAGAAGAAGCTTTCAGTGAAGAGTCCAGATCTGCCTCCACCTGCTGGTAGAACTTTGTGTGAACCATTTATGCCTAAAATGAATCAAAAGCTGCCTTTGTCTTCTCCAGGAGCATGATGAACCCATTCTTAAACATTTACAAGATATTAAAGTCAAATTCTCTGATCCAGGACAGCCTATGGTGAGTCTGAGCGACTGACCGGCTCTGCTGCTGTGCTCCAACTGCTTGGTCATGGTTTAAAGTTGTCTTCTTTCCTCAGAGCTTTGCATTAGAGTTCCACTTTGAGCCCAACGAGTTCTTTACAAATACAGTGTTAACAAAAACCTACAAGATGAGGTCAGAGCCTGACGAGACCGACCCGTTTTCCTTCGATGGACCAGAGATCATGAGCTGCACAGGGTGAGGCTAGAACTGACCGTAGACCTGGACCACGTCGGGTTCCTGCTCAGTTTTCTGTTTCCAAGATTTTCAAAGTTCTGCGTTGAGCTTGAAAATAGTCTGGAAGTGTGTGAGCGTTGAGATGTGCGAGTCGTTCTCTCTGAAAAGCTGACTTTTCTTCCTGCCGCTTGTTTTTCTGATCAGGTGCACGATCGACTGGACGAAAGGAAAGAACGTCACGTTGAAGACGATCAAGAAGAAACAGAAGCACAAGGGCCGTGGGACAGTGAGGACCGTCACCAAAACCATCCCCAATGACTCCTTCTTCAACTTCTTCACCCCCCCAGAAGGTTCGGCTCCCGTCAGTGTTAAATAGATTGATTTGATTTATTTATTTCAAATATGTTTAATATGGTTTGTTCTTTTTGTTTACAGTTCCAGAAAATGGTGAGCTGGTAAGTCTATGCTTCTGTTTCCTGTTTAGTATTGAAATGTGTGTTTTTGTTGTGAAACTCCTCTGTCATCATCTAAACCAGGGTCAGTCTGTAGACCTAAAGAGTGATGGCATCAAAACATGAAGTATCCTGTGACTTATCGTGTCCTTTATGTTGATACTAATATTGAGAGTAAATCTTCCATATACTGAGCAACCCTCTGGAGTATTTTCCCTAAGCTGTGGTGCATTCACTGACTGAAATAAACATTGTGATTGCCACTGGTCAGGCTGAAAGCAGCTCAGTAGCAAATTGATTGATGCATTCCTAAACTCTGCACTTTTAGGAACTTTGAGCTTTTTGAGATTTCAGACCAACCTTTGAATTGTCAAAACCATCAAAAGTACTCTGATGTGGAAAAACCTTTGTCCCGCATCATGTAGCGCAAAATGTCTATACTGTACCTCAGTCTGTCCACGAATGCTGTGATCATAGCTTGAAAAATAAGTTGGGTGTCGACTTCAAATTTGGTGTGTGGCTACATCTAGGTGTAAGAAAGGTCATTATCAAAAATGATGTGGCCATGTTAAAATCCAGGATGGCCACCACATGAATAAATGTAAACCTGTTACTCTTTGGTTTACAGCCCAACATCAGAAAAATAGGTTTAGAACATTGGAGGAAACTATGCCGTCTAGTTTTTGCCTTCATTGTCTCCCCCCCCCGTTATCCAAGGAGGGCGCCCCACCCTCTCAACAGAACGAGCATCCTTTCTACTGAAGGTCCTTCCTCTCCCCCCAGTAGCACTATAGTAGCGACGCACAATACAGACACACTAACAAACGCAAAAATGCTACTGACATAGTGCTCCGCCACGGTAACTGTTCTTGGGGATAAACACTGGCTTTAAAGTAGTTTCCTCAAATGCTCCACTGTTGAGCCTGGTGGTGAATATAATTGAACCCTCCACTTGCTGCCTTGTACAGGTAAAGAAGAAGAAAAAAAAACATTACCTCCGTGTAACTTGTGCCAACTTGTGTATCTTGCACCAAAAACATTTACCGTATTTTCCGCCCTACACGTCGCATCAGTCCAAATATGTCTAAAAAGATGGAAAAATTCATAAATGTGTTGCTTTGCTGTTGCATCTATTATGTGTCACCTCTGACGTGTCGCGTTTGTTACGTGCCACCACTAACAACCCAAAAATGTGGACCAGTGTTGGACCAGAAATTTATGCGTGCACAGGAGGACTCGCTGTGCATTTCTTTGATATTTAACAAGATAAGCACCTAAAACAACTCAACATTATAGTAAAGGTGTGTCTCAGTCGAACTTTTACTTAATAAATGCACTTTAATGGTCAAATCAGCTGCATTTTGCTGGGACAGCGCAGTGAAATGAAGCGGGACATTGGCATACTTCAATGTTTATTTAAAAATCCACTGAGATTAGTTTTTATTATTATTATTATTATTATTGTTTTAAAGATGCCACACACACACACACCCACTCCCCCTCCAGTCAAGCTGCACTTTTTGTTCCCGCTTTTTCTTATCGTTTTAAACAGTGAGGTTGTTTTTCTTTTTGGATTAAAGAGTTGGTGATACATGGAACGAAGCCACACTCTTAATTTTTAATCCCATCCGCCTGCTGTTATTCCACCCCAGCCCACACTGACCAGCAGCTGAAAGGTGACACCCCTGAAGGAGCTCAAACTGTGTGACCCGTTGTGTTTCAGGATGAGGACTCCGAGGCCGTCCTAGCTGCAGATTTTGAGATCGGCCACTTCATCCGCGAGCGCATCGTACCGCGAGCTGTGCTGTACTTCACAGGGGAGGCCATAGAAGACGACGACGACGTGAGTGTGGCTCTCTGGTCACTTGGCTGAACTTTGTTGAATATGGATTCATCAATCTGGATTTATTTTACCACAGTATGACGAAGAGGGAGAAGAAGCAGATGATGAGGTAACTGTTCAAGAAGCACGGCTGTAATGTGGTTATGAGACGTGTCGAGGAAGTTCAGTTGACTGAAGCTGTGTTTATATTAGGAAGGAGAAGAGGAGGCTGATGAAGAGAACGACCCAGACTATGACCCCAAGGTGAGAACACATGGTCACAACTTGCTCTAAAGATCTCTGGTGTCCTCAGAGCTTTGCTCAGCAGTTCTCCACGTCTCCGTTTACTGTTGGCTGTGGATGGTTGTGGTTAATTCAGAACCATCCATGGCTCAGTAGTACCTCTGCAGATATTCATCTCATTAAATGCCAGCTTTGGATTGCTTTATCTTTTATTCTGTGATCGTAATGCGACTTGTACCGGGGGGGGGGGGGGGGGGGGGGGGGGGGGGGGGGGGGGGGGGGGGGGGGGGGGGGGGGGGGGGGGGGGGGGG
>JARVGS010000814.1:23505652-23521007 GCA_031762315.1 Hypsolebias antenori | reverse complement strand
CCCCCCCCCCCCCCCCCCCCCCCCCCCCCCCCCCCCCCCCCCCCCCCCCCCCCCCCCCCAAGCTAGTTTTTCCTATTATGCTGAAAAAAGCATAAACGGGCAAAAAAAAGTGTAAATTATCTGAAAAAGCTGAAATTAGCACACAAAAAGGCAGAAAAATTGGATAAAAAGGCAGAAAGCTCAAGCAGAAAGCTCAACTTAACAGAAGAAAGTGAAGAGAGCATATTTTTGCTGAATTAAGCTGAAAAAAGTTTAAATGAGTTAGCCAAAAAAAAAGCTAAAATTAGCATAAAACAGCTAAATAGTAGCTGAGATAGCAGTAAAAGCTAAAACTTGCAGAAATGAGCTGACAGGAGCAGAACAAGCTGAAAGTAGCAAAAAGAAGTTGGAAGACCCACAAAAATGTTGTAGTTGGCAGAGAATCTAAAAGGATCACAAAACAGCTGGAAAAACAGCAGAAAGTAGCTAAAAGTAGCTGAAAATAATTAAATTTGCACAAGGAAGCTGAAAGAAGCTGAACCAGAGCAAAATGTGAAAGGAGCAATAAAGGGCTGTAAACAGATCTAAATGTATAAAGGATGTAAAGTGAGTTCATTTTCTATGAGAACAAAAATGGCAGAAAAGGCTAAACATTTTACAAAGCTAAAATTGCATGGATTTCAGGACTGTCTTGAAAGAGCTGAACATTATGGTATATCCATCCATCTCCCGCATGTTCTGAAGCCAGGTCACTGGGGCAGCAGCTTGAGCAGGAAGGCCCAGACTCCTCTTTTCACAGTCAGCTCTTCTGGGAGGATTCCAAGGTGTTTCCAGACCAACCATGAGACATAGTCTCTCCAGCTTGTCCTGGGTCTTCCCTTGGGTCACCTCCTAGTCGGACATGCCCAAAACACCTCAACTGGCTCCTCTTGATGTGGAGAAGCAGCCGTTATACTCCTAGTCTCTCCTGGATAACTGAACTTCTCACCCTATCTCTAAGGGAGAGTAACTACCCTGTGGAGGAAACTCATTTCAACCGCCTGTATCTGCAATATCATTCTTTCGGTCACTACCCAGAGCTCGTGACCATAGGTGAGGGTAGAAACGTAGACTGACTGGTAAACGGAGATCTTTGCCTTACAGCTCAGCTCCCTCTTCACCACAATGGACCGGTACAGAGTCTGCAATACTGCAGATGCTGCACCAATTTGTCTGTCAATCACGCTCCATTCTTCTCTCACCCATGAATGGAAACCCAAGATACTTGAACTTCTCCACTTAAGGCAGAACCTCACCTGTGATCTGAAGAGAAGAATCAACCCTTTTCCAATTGAGGACAATGGCTTCAGATTTGGATGTGTTGATTCTCATCCTAGCCACTTCACACTGCTGTGAATTGCTCCAGTGAGAGCTGAAGATCACGACACAATGACACAAATAGGACCACATCATCCGCAAAGAGCAGAGATGGAAACCTGAGGCCACTGAATCTGAATCCCTCTGCCACTTGGCTGCACTGAGAAATTCTGTCCATGAAAGTTATGAACAGAATCGATGACAATGAGCAGCCCTGGCAGAGTCCTACTCTCACCCTGGAGGGGTTCAACTTACTATCGGCAATGCAAACCAAATTCTCACACCACTTGTGTAGGGACCAAACAACCCACAACGGGCCCTCAATCCCATATTCAGGGAGCCCCCCCCCCTCACAGTGAACCCCAAGGAACACAGTCGAATGCCTTCTCCAAGTCCACAAAACACATGTAGACTGGGTGGGCAAACTCCCATGACCCCTCAAAGATCCTAGTGAAGGTAGAGAGCTGGCCCAGTGTTTCACGGCTAGGACAGAATCTGCATTGTTCCTCTTGGATCTGAGGTTCAACAAACGATCAGACTTGCTTCTCCAGTACTCCTGAATAGACCTTACCAGGGAGGTTAAGAAGACAGCCCCACAACATCCAGAGCCTTAAGGAAATCAGGACGAATCTCATCCACACCTGGAGCCCTGCGGCCGCGTAGCTTTTTAACTACCTCAGCGACCTCAACCACTGTTATGGACAGACCAATCCCGAAATCCCCAACTCCGCTTCCTCAATGAAAGACATGCCAGTGGGATTGAGAAGGTCCGAGACGTAATCCTTCCACATCCCGACAACATCACTGGTTGAGGTCAATGGTATCCCACCTTCACTAAACAGTGTTAGTAAAGAGCTTATTTCCCCTCCGCAGCCACCTGATGGTTTGCCAGAATCTTCTTGTATCCAACTGAGAGCCTTTATCCAAGGCCTAACTTAACCCCTCCCACTTCCAAGCTTTTGCCTCGGCAACACACAAGGCTGCAAACCACTTGGCCCTCCAGTACTCTTCAGCTGCCTCTGGAGTCTCACCAGCCAACAAGAACCGATAGAACTCTTTCTTCAGCTTGAAAGCCTCCCAACCCCGAGTGTCCACTACAGAGTTCAAGGACGGCCATCGGGGGAAGCACCGACAACCTTGCGGCCACAGCTCAAGACAGCCACTTCAACAGTTGAGTGGCGGAGCATGGCCCACCTGGATACAATGTCCACTGCCTAAGCTGGGATGGGGTTAAAGCTCTCTCGGAGATGTGAGTTAAAGATCTTTCTGACAGGTTCTTCTGCTGGGTGTTCTTAGCAAACCCCTCACTACATGAATTGGTCTATTGGATCTGTCTGGTGTCTTCCCCTGCCATCTGATCCAACTTACTACCAGGTAGTGGTCAGTTGACAACTCAGCTCCTCTCTTCACTCAAGTGTCTAAAACAAATGTCCGCAAATCAGATGACATGACTACAAAGTCAATCATCTATCTATGAGCTAGGGTGTCCTGGTGCCAAGTGCATGTATGGACTCCCTTATGTTGGAACATGTTGTTTGTAATAGACACACTGACTAACACAGAAGTATAACAGAACACTGCTCGAGTTCAGAACAGAGGCCATTCCACCCAATCACGCCCTTCCAAGTAACACTGTCATACATGGGCATTGAAGACCCCCAGCAGAATAAGAGTCCCCAGCTGGCATACCTTCCAGCACCCCCATCAAGAACTCCCAAGAAGGCCGGATACTCTGAACTGCCGTTTGGCGCTTGTGCACAAACAACAGTTGGAGCCTGTCTCCCCACCTCAAGATGTAAGGAAGCTACCTTCTCATCTACTCCAGCACTGGGGAAGATTAAAACTCCAACACACGGGCACCAAGTCAGGGGGCGAAGAGTTGGACCCAAACCAGCTCAGTGCCTCTCACCATGGGCAACTCCAGAGTGGAATAAGGTCCAGCCCCTCTCAAAGAGATTGATTCCAGAGTCCATGTTGTACACTGAGGTGGTATTTAGTCAGTACCTCTCAACGGCACGCACAAGCTCAGGCTCCTTCCCTGCCAGAGAGGTCACATTCCATGTCCCAAGAGCCAGCTTTGGTAAGCCAGTGTCGGAGCGCCAAAGCCTCTGCCTTTGGCTACTGCCCATAGCATCGTGCACCTGACTTTTGTGCCCCCACCTGCAGGTGATGGGCCCACAGGAAGGCAAACCCATGTTGCTCATTCAAGCTGAGCCTGACCAGGTCCCATGGGTAGATACCCAGTCACAAGGCACTCGCCGACAAGTGGAGTGGGCCCCAGTAATCCAAGTCCAGGCAAGGGACACAGAATTTCTTTATCTATTGTCCATTAAAAATCTTTGGAATATATGTTTTTCTGGCCTGTCACCAAGGACCAATCTCCCTTGGGGGACCCTACCTGGGGCAAATGTAATTGCCCCTGACAGCATAGCTCCTAGGATCATTCAGGCGCACAAACTCCTCCACCACGATAAGGTGGCAATTCGAGGAGCATTTTGACAAATGATTTGTTGAAATAGCACAAAAATTGTGGAACGAGAAAGATGCCAAAAAATGTACGGGAAAAAAATGGATCACAATACTTCATAAACATTCATACTATTAGCACATTTCTAATAGTCCAAATTTAGGCAATATCAAATTATTTTGCTAATAAGCTCTAATACAATCTGACGAGCGTTTTTTTTTTTTTTTTTTTTTCCCCCCAGGGGCAGAGCACACAAGCACGGTTGTGATTGCAGCTTTGTCTGTAAGCTTTTTGGGGATGACCGTCTTGTCTTTGTGTGCAGTTGAGGCAGTACTGAAGTATTACAATCGGCTACGGATGGAATAAACTGTGGAACGGCATCTGTGAGTGTGTCATGACTGTAACAAACTGGGCTCTACTATAGATAAATACAGAGAGGGACATTCTTACATGTTGAATAAATGTTGAACATTTTCACTTAATATCACAGTTAGGAGATTAATGAAGCATACATTTTTTATGTTATTTAAAAAATAATATATATATATATATATACACACACACACACACACACACACGTGCGCGCACAGTGAGGAAAATAGTATTTGAACACCCCTTTGCAATTTCTCCCACTTAGAAATCATGGAGGGGTCTGAAATTTTCAAATATAGGTGCATGTCCACTGTGAGAGACACAATCTAAAAATAAAAATCCGGAAATCACAATGTATGATTTTTTTCTTTAATAATTTGTGTGCTACTGCTGCAAATAAGTATTTGAACACCTGCCAATCAGCAAAAATTTTGGCTCTCAGACATGTTAGTCCGCCTTTAAAAAGTCCACCTCCACTCCACTTATTCTAAATTAGAAGCACCTGCTTGAGGTTGTTAGCTGCATAAAGACACATGTAGGGTTGGGCATTGAGGATCGAGAATCGTTTGGAACAGGGACTAACTGTCCGGTTTTCCCGGAATCATTCGAAATATTTATTTTTGATTCCTATTTTCGATGCCCAGTCCGCCAACTGGAAGTTGAAGCCACCAGCTGAACACCAACGAAGAAGTCGCTTGCCGAAAACCAATGAAGAAGAATCCACCGGTAGTGTTCCCAAACATGGAGAGTGAGGAGCCGCGATTGAAAGCGTGGCTTAACTTTAATAAAATGACCAGTCAGCTCAGTGCAGCACTTGCAATAATTTTATATCGTGCAAAGGAGGGTGGAGAAGTAAAAAAGTGGCCCGTCTTTGATGCGCTCCGCCGGATTATTTTCGCTTTCTCCGGGTCCGACCCTGAAGTAACAGAGTGGTGCTCCGCTGGACTGTTTTTGCTGCCTCCTTCTCCGGCTCCACCAGGTAAATAAAAGTATAAACTACGTCTCATACCAACATTAAGGCAGCTAACAAGCTATACTCCACTTAAAGCGGTAGGTCAACTCAAATGCACTCCGGTATTGCTGGCCGCTCACTCCCTGGGCAATGGTTCTAACACCTACATTCGACTGGCCCCAACCATGGTAACAATGTTCAGACAACTGGAAGCAGCATCTGGCCCTAGCGGCCTGGTATACACAGAGGCGCAGCATGAAATTACACATAGATTAGATGATGGCCTCCCCTGAGCACAATCTCTCGCTGGAGGTCAACCATATGGAGGTCATGTAACCACCTGTCCTCACCCTGGAATGCCCTGATTTATACACACTGGAGACCTATCTTGACAATTTCATGAGCCAAGAAGTTAACCCCACTGACACATCGACCTTGAGGGGCTCAACACAACCCCTGGAGGGCCTATTTCAGAGTACGTACAAAAGCAGGAGGTCAACGACTATGAACCAATCCACCTCTCGCCTGAGTGGTATATCATTGCACCCATTACTCCTGTTGGGTCTCTTGTGACCAATGATACCCTGCAAGGTCCCGTTCATAACAACACAGATGTTATCAATCAAGCTTAGCCAGGGCCTGAGAGGAACAAATCTCCCATTGAGGTGCGGGACCAAGACATGCCTGCCACCCAAACTGACAGTACACAGGACGTCAACCTGAATAAAATGTCTGTGTTGGATGATTGGGACATTTCTGATGAAAAGGTTGAAAGCCCTGGGCCCAGTGATACTGAAGATCCCGTATCACAGCGCGACAAGGTGATTGACCTGGACTACGAAGAAGACCTCTTGAGTGTGGATACGGCGGAAGATGACTGGCTTGAGGCTTGATGAGGGCAAAGTCCTATTTCAAGGAGGGGGTGTCAAAGTCACAGTTTTATGACATCGGCCTGTAAAAGAGAGTGAAGTGACTCATGATTAATAAAAATAGGGGCTTGGATTATGTGCTTAAGGGAAGAGAGATGACCTCTGAATCTCTCATATGAAGGACTGACGGGTTCTTGTTTCTTGTTGGTGTTCCAGCAAGTTCTTGTTGATGTACTAGCAGGTTTCTTGTTGATGCATCAACAAACACCCTTTTGTGTGTGTCCCAACAAACACCCTTGTGTGTACATGAAATATGAATTCATTCTAACAGGCAGCCTTTTTTGTGTGTACATGAGATATGCATTAACCAACAGGTAGCCCTTTGTAGGTGGATGGAATATGAAACCCAATCGGTGAATATTCTTTAGAGTAAGAAGGAAAAAGTTAAAACTCACATGATGATTGTACATACATTCAATTTAGAAATAATATGTTACTATGATGATTATAAAATGTTACTATGATGATTATAAAATGAAAATATGTGATGGTTGAATTTTAGCGGTAAATATGTACGTGTTAGTAACACGTTTTGGAATGGCTGACATGAACCGTTGGGCAGGAAACAGTATGGTTATGCATGAACAATGGCCTTTCAGATTCCAGTAAACAGGGATTTTTTTCAAGAAACCATCTCGCATGACAGGGACCAACCAATCAGAATGTCATACCAAAGAATAATGGGATGAAATCATGTGCTTAAACTTGCTCTGACCGGTTTGAGCCCATTATCACCTATATAAGCAGTGTTACAGCTTCAAACGGGGCTGAAGTAGACTGGACGATCGATGTGGAAGAACAATATTGCTCCAGCCCCGAGGAGCCACTGGAGAAGAATTGGACAGCCCGAAGAAGGGATCTTCTTTTTATTTTAAATAGGAGTTTTCCCTTTTTGATTCAGCCTGGGTTGATCTCCAAACCAAATCTTTTCGAATTAGGTTGGCTCCTGAAGCCAAGGGTGATTTCCTCTAGGGATCTAGAGGGGAGCCTGAATTACCTATCTAACATGGTCCTTCGACTAAAATGGTAAGCGGCATCCTGATATTGTTCTATACAAAAATTTATACAAGATAATAGCGTTTGTCCTAACATCAAGTAAGGCAGGCAGATTAATGAGAGTATCATCCTGGTTCCTTTTGTTCAAAAGCCATTTCTACCAACTGAATGTCATTTGAGATTGATTTTAACTGCTTGGAGAAAGAGCTTCTTGGATGATTAAAGAACTTTGTGAGATTTGGGGGTATTACCGTGCCCTTGGAGCTCAAAGGGTGTGGCTGTTCCTTTGAAGTACAGTGGATTCCCCACTTCAGTGGACCATCAACTCTCAAGGGCACAAGGTTCCCTACCTTACCTCATCAGAGCTAGGAAATTTCCATCTTAGTGGTTTCCCTGTCCTCAGAGCATCAATGTCAGCCAACAGGAAGTTATCTTAAGCCTTGATATACTCTTTATGATCTATTCTACCGAATATTAAATGTAATCGTATTGAATTGTACTGATAACTCTATTCTCCTGCAACTCATAAATTAAAGGCAAAGCATAAATGATAAAACTCTGGACTGTCATTTCATCATTTTGTGTTCATGGATTTGGGATGCTTGGTTACACTCTAATCAAAAAGGGAGGTTTTAAAAGGTTTCTTAGCTTTATTCATAAAAACAATATTCTAGATTTTTATACCTAGATTTCAAAAGCAACCAGATCAATAAGTATAGCCATTCTACAATGGAGGTGGGCGACCGTGAATGTAAGTTTCCTCATGAGCAATGACCCAACCCTGGCTGCTAGGTTGGGCGAGTTACGGGGTGCGATGAGGGTGTGACTTGCAAATGAAGATCGTTAACAAATCTGGATGAGTCACCTTCAACACACCCTTAAGTTGAGCTAACCTTGGTCTGGATAATACTCAAGTGTTAGGCTTAGTTCATCATAAACCTTGGAGGATAGGCTGCAGTGGGGTTTTTGCCATAACTCGTGGTAACTCCACTGGGTAGAAACAACAGCTGGCGTCCCTCAAAAGAACATCAAGGCTCTCTTTTCTATGTCCTCCATGTACAGGTTGGCAACAATAGGAGAAACTGGGGACCCCATAGCACACTCACGTTTCTGCCTATAATATTGTTCCCCATATGTGAAGTAGGTTGACTGCAGACACAGTTAAAAGAGTTGACACAGTTGCTCTGTGGAAAGTGTGGTCCTGCTGCTCAGAGTGGAGTTTTGTGTGTTTTGTTTTTTAAATGTCCAGAGGATCAGAAATAAATGTTTTGGATTTTTCTGCCTGGATTATTGAGCATGCTTCAGGATAGCCTTTGATAGAGTTAACTGGAATTTTTTATTTGCAACCTTGCATAAATTTGGTTTTGAAAATTATTTCGTAAAATGTTCAAAAATATTATACAGTTCCCCATCAGCATACATTAGGACAAATAATCAAATACCTGCTAGCTTTTCTTCTGCAAAGGTGCACCAGGCAGGGATGTCCACTCTCCCCCTCACTGTTTGCTATTTTCATCTAACCGCTAGCCGCAGCAATCAGGCAAACTACATTTATTAAAGGTATAAAATGCAAGAATACAGAGCACAAAATCAGTCTATATGCTGATGATGTGTTGCTTTTCCTCCAGCATTCCCAAACCTCCCTCTCTCAGGTTATTGGATTGATAAAGTAGTTTTCAAGAGTTTCAGATTACTCTATAAACTGGCTAAAATCCACAGTTCTACCAATAGATTGTTTTTTCAACAATTCACTTACTACACAACTACAGTCAGGGAATAATACATACTTGGGCATCAAAGTCTCTCATAAATTGGCAGATTTAACAAAAACTAAACCACATCCCACTTTTACAGAAAATTGAGGATGATCTTGTTAGATGGAAATCTCTACCCTTAGCTCTTATGGGAAGGATTGCTTCTATAAAAATGATGGTTTTACGGACAATATTCCTGACAATTACATCCAGGCATTTTGGTTCTGTCCACCTGTTCAGAAGTTTTGGTGCTGGATATGAGAAAACTTATCAAAGTGTCTGAGATGTAATATTCCACTCTCTCCATCATTTAATTATTGGGCCACTAAGATGATGTCACCTTGGAGACAAAGTCAATTCATATGATTTTTACTGCCTTATGTATAGCAAAGAACTATACTCATGATTTGGAAAAATAAAAATACTCAGTATTAAACACTATAAAGACCTTTTGTTAGATCATATCAGTCTTGAGACAGCCTGTACCTCCACATCAGACCATTCTCTCTGGGCTTCTTTGATCTGCTCCAACAAGTAGTGGATGTGGGTGAACCCCTTTGATTTCATCCCATCATTGTTGATGTCGGGGGTGGGGGTGGGGGGAATCGGGACTGGGGTCAGGGTGGGGTCATGGGCCCAGGGCAGTGGCACCTGACCGGGGAGGTGGCTTTGGTGGTTCTGGGTGATGACCTCTGCTGGCTGCATGTGGGCTTCTGGGTGGTCTGTAACGCGGACATAGGTTACTGGCCTGGTAGACTGGCTGTTCCTGGGTGGGTGCAGGGTGGGTGCGGGGTGGGTGCAAGGTGAGTGCAGGTGCGGGTTCTGGGGGATTGTTGCTCCCTGGCTGGGGTGCCGGCTTGTCCCGGGGTCTCGGGTCTTGGCAAGTATGTTGTCGGGGTCTTGGGCCAGTGCATGCACCAGCGCCCAGCCTTGGGGGCCCTCGATGCATTGATGGGCTTTGTGGCCTCTACCGTGGGCAGTGAGACTGTTGGTGGGGGGAGGGGCAGCCATGGGAGGGGACGGGTGGGCCTCAGCCTTGGTGTCTTCTTGCCTGGCTGTGGCCATGGTCTCGTGCTTGACTGAGGGTCTGGGCTGTGGGGGCCTGTGGCTGGGGTGGTGTGTATTGGGGGCTCTCGCATGGGTGGCTCTGTGCTGTTGGCCCAGGGGTGTCTAGGCCCGTTAGGTGTGTGCCTTCCCTTGAGTGGGTGGGACAATGGGCAGCCCGACAGAGGCTCTGTTGGGCTGTCTGTGCGTGCCTCTTTATGTCTCAGGTTGGGTTTTTGTTGGTCCCCTCTCTTGGATCAATTTGGACCCCTCATTTAATGTGGAGTCTACTTTGACCTGTCGTGCCCCACTCCTGCAGCGGGCCCCCTTGCAGCCGGTACATTGGTGGCTCTCGGCATCTGGGCTGGGTGATTAAATGTGTGCTGGCCCGCCCTGGTGGCTGCCTGCCGGGGCCTGGGTGACCTGGCTCAGTTGAACCTCTGTTGGAGAGTGGTATGACCTTGGGGCTCAGTGTCCATGGCCAGATCTACTCTGGGGGGTGGGTGTCCGGTGGGGCCTGTGGGCTCGCCGCTGCAGCCTCCTCAGATTTCTGCATTGTGTTTGCTGGAGACAGCCTGTGGCTTCCCTCTGCTTCTCTCTGGGGGTGTGCAGTTGTCCCTGTCGTGGGACTCCCGGGGCTCTGGGCTTGGGGGCCACTGTGTGTCTGTGGCTCCGGTCCTCCCTGTGTTACCATCATATCCTGTGGGGGTGGGTCTGTGGGTCCCTACATCCACTATTGAATATTCTAATGGAAAAATCTTACAGCGACATGCTCACACAGGTGTTTAGATTCAAGTGTTTATCAGATACACAGTTAGTTTGTGGTGGCCACTAAATATATCTTGTATTATCATGTACCGTATAAAATACTTTCTAATTATGTTATAAGTATGATTATACTGTATGTGTTGTTTTGTTGTTGTGGTTTCTCGGTTTTGTCTTTTTTCTTTCCGCAGGTCTAGAGGCAGACTTCAATGATGTTGATTTGTGTTCTCTTTATACCTGTCTATCTCCTCTACTCCTAACGCCTTCTTTCTCTTTCACCCCTTCTCTCACTTTTCTAGCTTTGTTTTCTTCTTTGTCTTTTCATGCCCGCGTCCATTGCATCTTAAACAAACCCAAAGCAAATTCTAATAAAGTTTTATTTATACATCAAGTGGAGCATTAAGGCCAGCCATGATGCTCTGCTTGTGAAAGTAAATCTGTTGGTATCACCTCGACACTCAGACAATAATTCTGAGAGTCACAATGCTGAACATGACAAGAGGGAGAAAAAAAGAAACCTGTTCTAAGTTCCTCTTGATCCATTGGATTAAGAAAAGAAAAACATGTCTAACTTGGTCAGATTGACAGATACCGAGCTTAGCCTTGAGTGGTAGTAGCTGAGAGTCATCAGAGGGACATCCTTGTTTAAATCTGTTGGACTACACATGGAAACCACGACTCAACATTTCCTCCTGCTGTGATTTGTTGTAGTGGTCTTCTTCCACAGCTGGCAGTGTGAGTTCCTGCTGAAGGGACACAGAAAAGGTCAGTCAATGGTCAGAAATGATTTTACGCTCTTGTAAACCCGACCTTTACCAAACACCCGATCATCTGCAGTTTGTCAGAGGGTGTAAGAGGAGAAGACATTCAGGGTCCATCTCCTGCCTTTGTTCCGAGGTGGGGAGGACATGATTCCAGAGTTAAAGTGAGACTGGACAGGAAGTGACCCACTTGGATGTGAAGCAGTTTGGCTCAGCCTGGACCTCCTACCCTCAGTACTCTTCACACTTGAGTCATCATCCTCACCTCTCTAAAACAACTCAAACACAATGTCTGCCTTGCTACTTCTGGTCCAACCTGCCGCTCCAACTGGTTCTACTTACCTCCTGGACATCCAGATCATCATCTCTGGCCCTGGACTCCTCCGCCCTCGTCCTCCTGTCCTGACAAACAGAGCTCCTTGTGAAAACAAAATACTCTCCTTCAGTCTTCTTCAGGTCCTCCTGCTCCCCACCATCAACTGTAAATAAAACCATGGACCTTGTTCAACCTGGTTCAGTCTGGTTTGGTTCTGGTTCTACAAACTTTGTTTTGACAAAAAGCTTTTCTGGGACGTGTTCAATGTTTGTTTACCAAAAACAGAATAACTGTCTATAATTCTTTATCACAAACAAATCAAATATATCAAAGTGTGTCCCACAGCATCACCACGTCCTGTACAGGGAGAAGGTTGGTCAGCGGGTCCCAAAGGTAAAAGGACAAAAGAGGCGGCGTCCAGGTGGGACGCCATCGATCATCAATGTGAGAGTCACAGAATCAGAGTAAATCTGATGATCGCTGCCGCAAAGGAAATGAAAACCACACATCTTCATCATGTTCTGCCGTCACTTCATCGACCTGAGAGGATTTACAGCCGTGACGTCAAACATGAGTCACTTCTGAGGGACGGGGAGCAGCTGGACAAGAGTTTAAATAAAAAGACGCCGCTTTAATCAGAATTAATCCGTTCAGGCCTCAGCTGCACAGTTAGACACAGGAAACTGATATTTCTCTGCTAAAACACAGAATCTGTCCGAGTGGGGATCAGTTCAAACATTGAACAGCAACTGTTCTGCCTGCAAACGAAAGAAAACTGTAGATAACGTGTGTTTATTAAAGATTAGAGTACGAAGTGTCTCAAAGCCTCTCCTCCATCTGTCGGCAGGGACTGAACTCATAAAAACATTAACCTGCAAACAGCTGACTCAGAAACCACCATCTGTGAAGACGCTGCTCATTTCACCACAAGAGCTGAAAACTGCTCAGCAAGCTCCGAACACACTCCACATGTGAAGAAGACCTCCAGAACATGCTCCACATGTGATGGTGACCTTCAGAACATGCTCCACATGTGAAGGTGACCTTCAGAACATGCTCCACATGTGAAGGTGACATTCAGAACATGCTCCACATGTGTAGCTGACCTTCAGAACAAGCTCCACATGTGAAGGCGACCTTCAGAACATGCTCCACATGTGAAGAAGACCTCCAGAACACGCTCCACATGTGAAGGTGACATTCAGAACATGCTCCACATGTGAAGGTGACCTTCAGAACATGCTCCACATGTGAAGGTGACCTTCAGAACACACTCCACATGTGAAGGTGACCTTCAGAACAAGCTCCACATGTGAAGGCGACATTCAGAACATGCTCCACATGTGAAGGTGACCTTCAGAACATGCTCCACATGTGAAGGCGACCTTCACAACATGCTCCACATGTGAAGGTGACCTTCAGAACATGCTCCACATGTGAAAGTGACCTTTAATATTGAGTTTACGTGATGTGGACGATCAAAGAAGAAGATCTGGTTTGAGCACAGATCTGACAACAAAACAGTTCAAGAAACATGTTCTTTGTGTCGGACCATCTCCAGAACGTCTGCTGAGTCGACCTCCATCGGCACAAAAAGACCGAAATACCAAAACAACTGATCTCAATGACAACTAAACAGAAATAAAATTATTTGTACCAG
Source organism: Hypsolebias antenori (assembly GCA_031762315.1). Classification (NCBI taxonomy): domain Eukaryota; kingdom Metazoa; phylum Chordata; class Actinopteri; order Cyprinodontiformes; family Rivulidae; genus Hypsolebias; species Hypsolebias antenori. The sequence continues at coordinate 23,507,656 of JARVGS010000814.1, read as the reverse complement.
AAGTACGTCTGAAAGAAGTGCTGCTGCTACCCTGAAGGGTGGGCAATGATGTCACTGCCTCCATTTGTCTGTTAGCAAAATATCTCTTCAACCACTGAATGGATTCAGTGGAAACTGACAGTAATCCTTCGGAGTCAATCTAATTCAAAATGGCCACCACAGCAAACACAAATAAGAATCTTCCACCTGGTTAGTCTAAGTTCAGGTCCACCTGGGTCAGGACCACATGGGTCGGGACCACCTAAGAGGTGAGGTCCATGACAGACTGCTGGACTGGATGGAAACTGGAAATAATGAGTCAGAACCAGCAGCCAGCTGACAGGAGACAAATAAAAACCCGTTTGGTTGAAGTTTTTGAAAAATGTTCTCGTGTTTTTCTCCAAAGAACCAAAGAAATGATGAGCTGTCAGCTGCAGCTCTGAAGGTGCTGCCAGGCCGCTCGTCTTCATCCATCACTCTGTCCACCTGTCAGACACACACACACACACACACACACACACACACACTCATGCATACGCGTGCACACACATGCACACACACACATAGCATTTGTCCAACATGTTTCGATCATCACAACAGAAAAGACCCATAATGCATCAGGACAGGTTGACGGGAACATGACACCTGCTCACATTCTTCCCTCTGGTTGTTTCGGCTGCTGACAGCTGCAGAGCATGTGGACAGAACCAGCTGGTTTGGACCAGTGAAGTAAGCGACAGAGTAGTCATGTAAATGTAAATGGATTCAGAGGAAAGATGTTGTGGTTCAGTTCTGAGTTACGTACTTTAAAACAGGCACCTGGAAAACTGGAAAGAAAATGGCGCTCCACTGACATTGAATAATTTTACTTATCCTGGACTGATGGTCTGCTAACGTACAAAAAAGCACTAAACCTAGAACTATATATTATTCCTCTTTAACTGATGAGAAGAAAAATAATCCCAGGTTCCTTTTCAGTACCACAGTTAGTCTAATGTAAAATCATCTCTCTGTTGATTCATGTGTCCCTACAACTATAAGCCGTGATGACTTAAAGAGATTTTTTATAAATAAAATTGTTTCAATTAAAGAAAAAGTTCAAACCAACATTCCTACTATCACCTCTGGTTCTGTGTCAGATGAGACAACTTTAAAAATGTCACTAGAAACTGATTTATGTTTGGACTGTTTCTGTCCTGTTGAGCTCTGAATGGTCAGAAATAACATCTTCATCCAAACATCCACAGTGTGGTCGCATAAATATGTCTGCTTACAGGTTGTAAAAATATAAATTTATTGTCTGTGTAACAACTTTAGAAAACATGCTTTTATTTATATTATAATGTTTTAAATTTCACTAAGTCCTGATTAACATTGAAGAGCCCTCATTTTGGTTATGTTTTAAGCATTTTCTATAATGTATTATGTTAAAAACTAAAATCTGTCCTGTCACTTTAAGAGCGCTTTGTTATGACGTCGTCATACTGTGCGCCGTCTCTGGATCATAGTTGCCAGGTCTGCGTATTATAATCGACTTTGGGCTTGTTTTTTTTTCCCCCTAAAGTCGCTTATAAATTTTGTGAGTCGCGAGTTGTGTGTTTTTGAGCTTGTTTTGAACGTTTAGTCGCTTTTTTTGGGCTTGTTTGTCCGAGTGAATGCAAAATACGAGTGGTAGGTAGTTTGTCCCTTCACCCTCCCCTTCCACGGATGATGCGTCCCGGTGAATGTTACGTTCAGGTGCAGTTGGTGCCACAGATATATAAAAGCTAGATCCCGCATTGACTGCTGGTGGGTTCAAAAAACCTTCAATAGAAAAACCACTGGACTTTATTTGTAACAGAAAACGTTTCGCTCTTCAAATAAACCTTCTGTTACAGTTAACCTTCCTTTTGTTAACTGTCTTCTGTTACAAATAAAGTCCAGTCTTTCTTCTATTGAACATTTTTTTAATTGATCATGTCCTGGATGACTGAGAATCTTCACCAGCATATTCTTGGTGGGTTAACATTAACACTAATAAAATAT
>JARVGS010000814.1:23076542-23093295 GCA_031762315.1 Hypsolebias antenori | reverse complement strand
AGTGTCGGCTCGTGTGGTGTCCGACTTACGGCAAAATCGGGTTACGAACGGTGCGTAGGAACGGATCTCGTTCGTAAGTCGAGGTCTACCTGTATAAGTATCGAAGATTTATGCTAACATATACGCTAAACGAATGCTAAACGATATACTAAAAGATCTAAGATATATACTAAACACTAATAATGGAAAATAATATGGTATATTAAATAGCAGCCTGAACGAGTCTAGAGAGTAGTGTAGTGTTAAAGCTGCATAGTTTCAACGTAAATGTTAGTCACTCATGATTAAGGCCAGCACTTAACATTATCGTAGTGCATTGTACACTTTTTTAAAGTGTCTCAGATTTATCTCCTCTTTCGCACATTATAAACAGTGAATGTTAAGCCTATAATGAGTTTTTGATCTTTAAATGATCTAACAAAAGAGTTGAAAAAGACATCTCCTGCAGAACAGCGCCTCCTCTGGTGTGGAGTACAGGATGAGCCCCCACCTGCACAGAAATAGGTTAGGTTTGGTTTATTTGTCACACAAGGTCAACAATGCAATGAAATGTTCAGGACGAGAAAAAAAAAACGCCTCGACTCGCCAAAAAAAACAACAACAAGAAATACCAAAGCATGCAGCAAAAATACAAAAACAAGGCACCAAAAGCGAAAAAGAAATACGACTGCAGCAACATATTCCTACTGGCAGAGTGGTTCGGTTGGCAGTGAGGTTCTTTTGTTATCATGGTCCTGTTAGCAGCATCTTCCTATTAGTAGAGTGGTTCTGTTGGCTATGAGATTCTCTTATAAATAGAATATCGGACAGACTAACTGTTATCCATCCATCATCTTTACCCGCTTCTTACTTTTCCATTCCAATTAGGATCCACATTTCTAATGCCATACATAATTAATTATCTAACCCACACCTTTGCTTTGTAATAAAACTGCAGGAGGCAGTAGGTAAAACAATTTACTATGAAATGTAACTGTGAAAAAAAACTTTATGCCGTAAACTGTAGCAGAACTCTTTCACATAAGAGACACAATGTCAGTATATATGATGTAACTTTTATTTAGCTTGCAGCAGACAATGGCGTACAACTTTAAATGTTGTTATTTTGTCAGACATTGAGTTAGAATTTTATCTGGTAGTAGCTGAGAGTTGTCCCCAACATTTACTTAAAGCACCAACAGTTTGCATGTGACTTTCAAGACATAGAAGGGCTACATGCAATCCTTCAAGGAATGTGGGTTTCATTTAATGAAGACGCACAGATCCTCCAACAACCTGAACGTGCAACAATATAAAGGTCCAGCCAAGGAAGGGAAGGATAAGAGATGAACTGGATTTGCCTCTTATGACCAAAGACACGCTCAGACAAGCATCGCAACAACTATACGTGATGGGGACGTGTCCCCCTCACATTTAAAAAAATATTTGTTTGGACTCCCCATATTTATCATGAAATATTAGTTCACCCAGCGCTGTTTTTATTTCTTCGTGAACAAAGCCATTCCACTTAATTAATAGGTGAATACTCAAACCACTAGAAGTCCACTCCAGGTTTTTCTGGTTACTACAACTCTCCACACTGTATGCAGTGTTTCCCGAGATCACTTGCCTGGTGCGCTCACGGTGGGCAGGAGAGGTGCGACACCTCTGTGTTGCGTGTTAGCTTAGGGCTACGTTAATGCCAGCAGTTGTTGACCAGAATGGGGGAGTGTTAGGTTGCGTGAGAGAAACAGAGCACTGCATCTGTAGCATCATAGCTAGCTCATCTGTTTTGCGCACCGCTACCTTAGTGTTACATTAGTGTCGGCAGCTGTTGAACAAGGGGTGGTAATGGGGGGTGTTAGATGTTAATATGCGTGAGAGAAGCGGATTGTGCTTTATTCACACAAGGAGAGCTGTTGGTCAGGCTACTTCTTGTTGCGCTCTAAAACAGTTATTAAACCAAGTGTTTACTTACAGTATATAGCTAAACTTAGATGTTTGACAACCTGTTAAAATACAGCAGAATGCAGGAAATGGCATCTACTTTATTCAAAATTTTCTGGGGGAGGACCCCCATACCCCCTACTAGTGTGTCCCCACCCAACACACACATACACATTACAAATGCTTCTGACAGCAGTGAGCTCAGCTCAAGATTGAGTAAGCAGCTTGGTGAATACAGTACAGTATAGTATATTTATGAGATATAAATGTACAAGTTTATGTCCTGAATTTATCAGTTTTAAAATTCCAAGCTCAGATGACCACATGATAAATGTGTCTTATCATCTGGTGAAGTGGAGAATTAATGTTTGATGCCTGGAAATGAAAAATGTGAGCTATTTTTTTTGTACTGGACTGACAACACCTGCACTCTCTGAAGGTCACTGCACAGACCTGTGAAAAGCACCTTATCACAACAAGATAAACAGGAATCTGTGACCACCGGAGGCATCTATTCAGCACCAGGTATTAGATGTGTCTGCAACATTGGCAGATGTTCTATTTTTGTGTCCTTACATAGTTGGATTAAATGACTCTAAGTTATTAAACATTTATGTAAAGTTCTTTAAAGCTAAAAAAGCGCACTTGACAAAAATCAGGTAGCTACAGGAAGGGTTTGTAAAGAGGATTTCTGAAAGGCGATTTGTAAACTGGCTAAGAGGTGATTTGGCATCAATAAATCCTTCTGATGTAACCCTACTTTTCATTTTTAACCCAAGCTGCCTCTTCTGGTTTATATCCAAAAACCAAAACAGATGAAGTTAGGGAGAGCATCACAACAAAAAAAAAAAACATATATTTTCTTTATATTTCTCAATGAACAAAACACAATGCATCTCCAAAGCTGATATATTTTTATTTCAGCACTGCTGCACTCTTAATACTTTGCTACATTACTGTGTTTTTTAAAGTAGAAAAGACAAAAAACACACGTGCAACAGAAGAAACTACAACAGATAATTTTCTCTGACACACTGCGTGTGATCCCACACATGTATGAAGATCAAACAAAGAAAACGATGGAGGGAATGTGGGTCACTGTGAGCTGAAAGGCAAACAGACACTCATCTCGTGGAGTTCTGTGATACCAATCTGGGGTTACTTGAGTTTCAATACTGAGCCCAAACTGCCCGTCGGTCCTAAGGACTGAGGATCGGTCCAACAATGGTTTAGTGGAACAAGCTGTAAAAAAGCTGTGGGTCCAATTGTAACAATACAAGTCAGTTTTAAATTTGAAAAGACAGGTCACTTTTTACATTGAAAGAGATTTAGATATAGGGCTTAATTTGAGCCGGATCCTGCCGGAACAGGATCCGGGGATTCTCCTTTTTTTGCCAGGGTGTGTTCTGGTAACTCTTTGCTTGAATCTGGTAACTCTCAGGTTTACTAATAATAAAGTTATGAACAAATTTGACTGCCTTGAACAAATAAAACCTATATTGGACATGTTATCTGAAAATAATTTACATAAACACTCATTTTAAACATAACAGTCACTTATGAGCTTATTAATATCACATCACAGTTGCCTCTTCAAGTAAGCATTTCCACTTTTACCCTTGAAAAAAATCTCCGTCCCTAAAAGTACAGTGATGGGAAATTTAATTAAAAGCACAAGCAGCACAACTAATTTGCACATCAGTTTTACAGTTTAAGTGGGTCAATAATAAAATTTGTTTATTTGTTAAAAATATCAGAGAAATGTTTGAAGAGTAGTCACGTGATGTACATGACATATCAAAACAATGGCACAAATTTGTCAAAATAACAGTGATCAAAATGTTTACAAAACAGTCCCGTTTACTTTCATTTAAAAAAGTCTTATTGTACAAGTAAACAACTGAGAATTGAAGCACATGAAATGTATTGTTTAGCTAACTATTAGCCTAGACCGGACAAACACTTTTGCCCTTTTCTCCAAACTCCTTGCTTTGTGACTGATAACAAAAAAGGAAAAATATATGTTTAAAAAAAATTCTTTGGGTTTTATAATAATGAGAAATTTGCTCAGACACTGTTCCTGTCTGATGGCACTCTGTGCACACTGACAGTAAAATAAATTGGAATAAAAATATGATGGATTATTATTATTATTACAAGTGAGTCACAACCAAAATAGTTTTGTAAAATGTAAAAATGTAAGCCGTAGAAGCTATAATGGATACCCTAATGATAGATAATGGTGCACTTTAATTTGAACGCTTGTGGCTCCATTTTAAGGCAGAAGCTAATGCATTTAGCCACTTCACTGATAGACATTGCTATGTTATGTTATGGGCATTATGGTGGCTCAGTTGGAAGAGCTGTTGTCTATAAGCGAGAAGGTTGCAGGTTCAAATTCCGGCCGGGGGGTCTTTCTGGGTGGAGTTTTCATGTTCTCTCCATGCATGCGTGCGGTTTCCACCCACAGACCAAAAACATGCATGTTAGACTGATTGATAATTCTAAATTGTTCCTAGATGTGCGTGAGAGAGTGAATAATTTGTCTCTATGTGTCCCAGTGATGGACTGGAGACCTGTCCAGGGTGTCCCCCGTCTCTCGCACAGTGACTGCTGGACATGAGCACCAGTGACCCAAAGAGGAAGAAGCAGGTAAAGATAATGGATGGATGGATGTTATAATGGTATTTTGAATTTATATACCGGTATATATATATACAGTACAAGTAGTTGCATTTTTATTTTTTGACAAGTTGTTCTCTGATTCAAGATTTTCCTAAAACACACTTTTTGAGGATTTATTTTCCTCCTCATATAAGAACTAGTTTATGGGAAACATTTAGCCAATTAAGTCTCCAACAAACTTAACAAAACTACCATGAGGCTGTAGAACAAACCAAGCACAACATTTTGTCATCTTTTCAAGTCAAAAAGTATTATTCTGGAAGAGAATATATTCTTCAGGATATTTTTGCACCTCCCATCCACATGCAAACTGAATTACCAGAGATTAAAAAATAGATATTTTAAACACTTTCTTGAATGTATTAAACAAGCCACATGCTGTGTTAGTTTAAGTTAATAACAGGAGAAGGGGGATGTAAAATACCCAAATACAATTACTGACAGTCAGCAGCATTAGCATGCCAAACTGAAACAGAACATTAGTGGGATAATGCACACTTAAACATGTTTCATGTTTGTTATCCAAACAGTAAGGCTGTAGTACAATGTCACATGTTCATGTTAACATTTTCATAACATTAACATTTTGTGACAAAAATATATATAACAACATTTAAAGGATTGAATGTGACTCTACATCAAGTCTAAACACAACACAGTCAGTCAAGACCCATTAATGATATTCAAATGATGAAATAAAAATAAATCACTCCCCAAATCTTCACCAGCCTTGAGTTTTAAGAGGAAGTCGTGAACTTTGATACAAACTTTGCTTACTGAGACTCATCTCCCACTATGACGTGGTTATTTTTGCTCTTAGACTTGTGGTATTCAATGTTAGCAATACTATCCATTTGAAAGCTTAGGTAAAACTCTGGACTTCATTTCCTTCACATCCATCATAATCTCCCTCATGATGACAACACATAATGCAACACACAATATATTCACTCTCTTTACTTTATGACCCCAACTATTATATTCAGAATCCACATAAGCATTTTAAAAAAAAGTCTACCTGTGGGCAAGCTAAGGTCAACTTATCTCAGTATATGCTGTATACACTTGTTCAGAATCAACACAGGTACAATGACTATGATGAGAACATCACCCCCACAGTAAAGCATGGAAGTGGGAGCATCATGCTCTAGAGACACTTTCAATCAGCAGGGACTGGAAGACTGATCAGCAGTGGTGGGTAAAGCTAACCAAAAAGTTAGCCTTACTAACCGCTAATTTGCTAACTAAAGAAAAATGGTTTGCTAATGCTAAATCAATAAACAGACAAAAATGTTAGTGGAAGCTAACGCTAAAGTGCTAACTTTTATACTGCTGTCACAGACACTGTAAGACTTTTGGTGATGTGACAACGTTGGAAGTGAACGCAACTCAAAATGGTTCATTAATCACAAGTGTCCATGTCCTGTTCAGAGGTGAGCTTTCAGAAATTAATCCAGGCCATTAGAAGCAAAGAGGTGGAGCAAAACTCTGCTGTGCTGAAGCAGAGTGATGCATTCAATGTGTGTCGGACATCTCCCGCATATCATTTACTATAATGAATTAATTCACAACTCTAAATTGTCCCTAGGTGAGAGTGAGACAGTGAATGCTTGTTTGTCTTATTTGCCTCTATCTGTCCTTGTGATGGACTGGATGCCTGTCCAGGGTGGTGTCCCCCACCTCTCGCACAGTGACTGCTGGATATTGGCACCAGTGGCCCCTGTGACCCGAAAAGGAAGAAGCAGATGAAGATGATGGAACTAATTCACTTTGGCGATCCTCTTTGTGGTTTACTACTTTTATAAACGAACTACAAAGTTGCTGTGCATCATCATCAATAATCTCTCAGTAATAAATCTGTTTGTGTTAAAGTAAAGGTGTGTGAAATGTGTGAGAGAGTCACGTCCCAGAGACAGTGTGAGCATTACAAAGCATGCTGGGTAGGAATTATGTGTTTAATGTTCTGTTCATGATGTTTCCGAGCGTGAAAATGGGTTTTTCATGTTATTTTTCTGTTCAGGTTTGGTTTGGTATTTATGTTAAAGTCTCTGTTATTGTCTGTACACTGACACCATGAATCTGAGACTGTTTGAGGTTCGAGGCGAAAAAGTTTTGCGATAGTGGTGATGTCAGCAGGTGGTGCTTAGCACTGCATAGCATAGCACAACATAGCATAGCATTGTGTACAGATTGCCATCCCACTGTGCGCCTTTAGTGTGGAAAACTATCTAAAAACATTAACGACTTGAATTTACCAGATTTAAATTTAGCATAAGCTAATTCTTTTAAAAGTTTTCATAGTTGGCAAAAACGCTGTTCTGCTAAACGTGAAGTTATTTCCACTCTTAGCAGATTAGTGGAACCATGCCCACCACTGCTGGTCAGCACTAAAAGAAAACTGGATGGAGTCAAATTCAGAGCATTTCTTGAGGGAAACTTGTTGGCATCTTCAAGGGATTTGTGACTATTAGCCTGAACATCCTGCTGAAGCACAACTCCACCGATTTAAGAAGAACCAGTTAAATTTCCTGGAGTGGTCCAGTTGAAGTCCAGAGCTCAGTCCAGCTGAGAACCCCTGGTCTAATTTAAAGATTGCTGTACAAAAAGATGGTTGCACAAAGCACAAACTTTGGAAAGAAGGGATGAAATGTTATCTATTCTGTTTTTTATTAATAAAATCGTTGCATTATTATTATTTAGCTTTTGTTTTGCAAAAAAAAAGTTTGTATCTTAATGTGGTAGTAATGTTGTGTAACTTGAAAGATACTGTCCCTCCAAATTCATTAGAAATTTCAGGTTGTAGGGCAACAAAATAAAGAGAATGCCAATGGGGTGAATAGTTTTGCAACCAACTGCATAAAATTACATTCCTATAACATTTTGTGACACTATTATGACATTTCATTATTAGTTACCATAACAGTCAGACATTACTACAAATCTCCCACAATAGTGCATTTTGTTCCAAGTCAGACGACGTTCACCATAGTAAGAGACAACCTATGTTCATATGTACATGTAACAAACTATTTTGTGCCCTACTGTATATCTATTTGGCCATAAAACTGGGCTGTGCCCTCATGTTGCTCTGCACTGTAGATGGCATTATCGGAAGATAATTGCATTAAATTGCATCTATGATGTCACAAAGGTTCTACTTGGACTGGAATTGACGTTCTCACTTTGTATTGTTTAATGCCAAAGAGGGGCTGGAATCAAAATTAAAGGGCAAAAGAACTTTGGGAATATTTTAGGATTGAGATGCTAAAATATAAGCTGGCATGTTTTTATTAAGGAAGAAACAAAACTGAGAGAATGTGTTCATGCTGCAAATTAGGAAAAATTCACATGTATGAATGGCATTTAAAAAATATGTGCTCCTTGAGATAAAAGGCTAACAAAAACAAGGGTTGCCATAATATTGTCCACAATACATGCTTGATTCTGTGGGGAAAAAAACACCAGAGCCTCTATCAGCTTGTCAAATCAGGTGTGAATATCCCTCTCGAGCCAATTTAAAAACCCACCCACGTTTGAATGATCTCTGTGATCCTTCCAGTAACAATTCTCTGAGATAACAGTGAAATTTCCATATGAACTCTGAATATAAAAAACAGACACCACTTAGACACTGGACATAATTTAAATTCTGCTCACAAAAAGGATATGCTTTATAGACCAAACATCCAAACCTATGAAAATCAGTGAATTACTACTTCGCATAAAACAGGCTGTTTTTCAAACACAAGACATACAACGTTTATTAAGACTGTAACAATAAAGACTGAGCTGAAGGTGCCTTTTCTGCTTTACACCATGAGAGCAGGCTCTGTAAAGGTCTGACCCACTGTCCTAGTTCCATTCTTTAGAATTCCCTCTGTGGAAACAAAGTCCAAGTTCATTACTGGGTTTTTTGGGACACCCATGTGAGAATCCTCAGGCTGAGGCTCTAAAAAGGCCACCCTTTTTCCATTTGACCTCCTCTGTCCTGACTCTACCTCCTCAGGGTCTGAACAGAGAATAATGGCTCGTCCACCACACCCTCTGGAACCGCCCCTGTTTCCTCGACACTGACAGGGTGTGAGGTAGAGATAAAGCAGAACCAGCACGATGCTGACCACACAGGAAGCGAGGGTGGTAAACGCAGTGTTAAAATGTTCCCCGTTGCTTCGGTGAGCCAAATCAGTGGTGGAGGCAGCACTCATGTTTCCAACCACCACTGTGACTTCTGGAGATTCACTGGGTTTGTAGTCATGCCCACGGGACACCACACAACTGTATGTACCAGAATCTTCCATTACTGCTTCTTGGATTTCAAGGGTACCATTGGGAAGAACTGACAGATGGGCAGTCGAATCACTAATTGACGAATTCATTATCATTCTGGGGGTAACCCAGAATACCACCAATCCCTCCTGAACAGGCAAAGTCAAACCTGGACACGGAACTCTTAACCCTTCACCAGGGTCTACTTGAAAGTTCTGTGCCTCAAAGTTTGTTCCTCCTTGATGTGTACAATTAACTTCTACATTGTGTCCACATGGGTATTCACCTCTGAAGTCCACGAGAGGGTGATACTGTTTCCACATCCAATATTCCAGCAAGGCAAGCAATGCACAGTCACAGAGCAAAGGGTTTCCCTGTAAATAAACACTTGCTCGATGGGTGAGAGACAACAGGCTCTGGACAGGCACCTTGGTTAGCCTGTTGTATGTCAGGTCCAGGAAGGTCAGGTTATGAGGTGCTCTGGGTTCCTCATAAAGCCCCAGGGGGAAGGCAGTCAGTCTGTTGGCAGAGAGGTAAAGCCTCTGCAGATTGTTGAGATCTCTAAAGGTTCCAGGGTTTATATCTCCAATCTGGTTTCCAATCAGTAGCAGCTCTTTCAGTTCTTTCAACCCAGTGAAAATGGATGAATTTAGCACTGTCAGTTGGTTGGATGAGAGGTCCAGATGGAGGAGATGTGGAGTCACAGTGAAGGCAGCCACCTCGATTTGGCTTATTGAGTTCCTACTAAGAACCAGTGTAGTTAGCCGGTGAAACGGTTGTGAAACCCAATCCACACGCAGCGCTCTGATGGTGTTGTGGCTCAGGTCCAACCTTGTGGCATAGCTTGGAAGATCAAAGTGCAGCATGGACAGATTGCGCCCGCTGCAGGAAATGATGTCACTCGCACAAAGACAGTAGGGTGGGCAAGTGGCCACAGTTGGAAGGAAGCCAAGGCAAAGCAGGAGCACCATAGCTGCAGCGGCAGGGTCGCAACAGCTGCCACCAACAACGGTTTTGCCAAAAAGCTGTGACGCAACTGCGTGCATCCTGGTTCCCCCTCGGGATGGGATATCAGGTTACGGTCTCACTCAGTTCGCACATGTTAGGTACAAAAAGCTCTGATAACGCACCGGTTGTATAGGCTGAGGAGAGAAAAGAGAGAAACACAGCTCAAATGAATCGTTTCACTTTTAGGCTTTTATTCCACTAAAGCCTTCAGTTTACTTTGTGAATTAATGTCTTAAAACCAGAACGCTGTGACTCAGGAGAAAGACATCCGGATAAACATTGACAAAACTCAACGAGCCCAAAACGGCTACGGCACGCGATTCCAAAAATACACTTTAATCCACAATAAACACAGCCCTGATGACTGCTGGCATCACCGTCAACACATAACAACTGTTGGAAACTGCTGGAACAAGTGTAACCTGATCCACATGTGTTTGTGATCCTCCTCTTCAGTTTTCCACCTGAACAGCCACAACACTTTAAAAACTATAGTTTTAACTGTTTTATCTGTATTTTATGAAACTCTGTGGGAGAACTTGACCTGCTAAATGATAACAAATCACAAAGCCCTTCTTTAATAAACTAATAAAACACAGTTTTTCTAAACATGAAAGCTGTTTTGCAAAGCTGTATTCATGATAATAATTTCTAAAGACTTGATTTGAAAGAATATAGACAAGTAAAGTGTAGTAAATTAATGATCAGTCAAGCTGTTGTTTCAAAACTGGAGTGGCAAAAACTAAATTGATTGGAGTGTCATTTCTGCTTATGAAAGCTGACGTATTAATAAATGTGATGGTTTCAGTACAAACAGAAGAGGTCACAATGTGCTGAGTGTGGATTTTATCATTATGACTGATTCTATCAAGAACGAAAAGAACATGTTCATTTCATTTTAATTTCTCCTTCTGGTTCACATTCAAATATGAGTTTGCTTTCACTTTCAGAGAGGAACAGTTTACTCATTGATAACTTCAGCCTGATTAAAGTTAGCAAGAATAAAGTCATTATTAAATATGGAATTTAAAAAGTTGTATTATTGATCCACCATGTTATTGAAATTAATCAAACTCTTCTCTCTTATTGCCTTTAATGCAAAGCTCTAAGCCAGAAACAGATCATTAGTTCACCTTTGGATCCACTGGTTTGCTTGTTCAGATCGTCAGTCCTCCCTCAGATCCAGACGCTCTCCCCGGACGCACGACCCTTCATGAATCCTAAAAGCTTGGAGGGAGCTCGGCTCTTTCCGTGGATGATCCACTGCCGCTTTGTGGGGGGAAATGGGGGAAGCCGCTGCTGAAGCGAGCACCTGCAGATCGAGTCGCATATCTGTGTGGGAGGGGTCGTCCTGGGTGGAAACACACACAGCAGCCGACACGATGAGAGTGGACGGCGGTGAGATGGGAAGAGGTGGTAGTCTGAGGAGGAGGGGGAGGAGGAGGAGGAAAGGGAAGGAGAGGTGGAGGGCTACAGGGGAGGGGGCAGCATCAGCACCACAGGCTATAGCTGGATATCATGGGGTTTTTCTGGGACTTCACAGTTTTCTCTGTTGGTTTTTATGTTGTTTGTTTTTGGACAACCAAAAAGTTAGTTCACGTTTGAGCAAAGTTACATGGAGGCGTTTCCAAAATTAAATTTGTTTAAAAAAAAAGTCTGCATTTCTGAACAAAAACATATATGAAAATGATTGTTTGACCATGTTCATGTCTTTTTTTGTAGTTAACTAAAGCCTTATAAGCAGGGGAGTGGTGGAACAAAGGTTAGAGAAGATGGGCCTGTGATCGGAAGTTTGCAGCTTCGACTCCCCAGACCAGATCTCAATGTAGGTGGGAAATGTGAAAAACCCACACCTGCCTCCACCCTCATTTGTCCCAATCTGGGCCCTTGAGCAAGTCCCTTAACCCCCACTATCTGCTCCCCTGGGTGCCCTAGATGCCAGCTCTCTGCTCCACACAGAGGGCTGTGGTAGCTCAGTGGTCTGGGGTTGTGTCAGGAAGGTCATCCAGAATAAAAACAATTGCCAAGTCTTTGTGTAAGTTAGTTCGCTGTGGCAACTCCTGAAGAAGAGGGCAGCCGGGGGTAAAAAAACAAACAAAACACTAAAGCCTTGTCAGCCCAGACATCAAACATGAACGGGGCATGGTTTTAAATGGGCGTGTCATTTGATGGGTGTGGTTTTTCTTGCTCGCCCTCAATGGAAGGTAAACACATCCTCCTTTGCTCCGCCCCTTGTTCCGTCCCTGCTTTGCTCTTTTGTCTTGTGAACCTCTGACAGAGCCTCTTTATTGCACACCTTTCGAATAGTTAACAATGGATTTGATCAGCTGGTTGCTCAACGAAATTAATCAATTTTTCTCAGCAGGTAATCAAGGGGAAAGAGAAAACACTTACCTCGACGGAAACATAACTGGATTGATGGTGACTGGATTCTAATTTTGGGATGGTGGAAATCTGGATTGTCGACAAATTCAGAAACATCAGCAGCTGTTTAAGTGGCCTGGAATGTGGAGAACTTGCCGAGCTTGGCAGCACTCAGACAATGTGCAAACTATATGTGGTCTGTATCAAAGCTGAGCAGACTGATCCTAATCAGGACTGTGGGACTTTCTGGCAGTGTCCACGAACGGTTGGAAGGAATAAATCTTGGAGAAGTTGTCAATTCAACTTGGCGTAAGTAATCAAATTTGGCTGTATGGAGTTGCCATGAGAGAATGTACTAGCGAGACTGTTAAGGCAGACATGGAAATTTACAAGTTCAGCCTGACCCAAAAAGATGTTGAGATCTGAATCTGGACCTGGCCTTGGAAGGAGGACTATCTCAATTCCTCCTTGGATGTTATGGAAACAAAGACGCTCTGTCCTCCTACTCACCTCCTCCCTTCCCCAAGGTCGTGGACCTGTGACAGCGCTCAACCGAGCTGGCTGATAAACAAACACCTCTTATCAGGACTATGGCTGGGGTGTGGGGTCGCTCTGGACTGTGCTGTGCTTCGATCTTCCCTCAGACTCAATGCCTCCACTGGCCTCCCTCGCCTCCCCTGGCACAGTTTAAAACTACTGTACATTTGATTTTATTCTGACTCTACACTACATATATATGTGTGTGTGTGGGGGGGGGGAGGGGGCGTAACACAGTGGCACAACTGGTAGAGCTGCTGCCTCTCAGCGAGCAGGTCCTTGGTTCAAATCCCAGTCCAGGGGCGTTTCTGGGTGGAGTTTGCATGTTCTCTCCATGCATGCGTGGGTTTTCTCCAGGTACTCCAGTTTAATCCCACAGACCAAAAACATACATGTTAGACTGATTGGTAACTCTAAATTGTCCCAAGGTGTGAGTGAGAGAGTGAATGGTTGTTCATCTCTATGTGTCTCTGTGATGGACTTGTGACCTGTCCAGGGTGTACCCCGCTCCTCACACAGTGGTTGCTGGACATGGGCACTGGCGACCCCCGAGACCCAAAATGGAAGAAGTGGATAAAAGATAATGGATGGATGGATGAATGTTTGTGTTTCGTGTTTAACTTTGTTGCTGGGTTTGAAGCCAGTTCAGTTTGTCCAGTACGATTTGTAGGGACTGCTGAAGTATATCTCTGCAGCCCAGTGGTTCGCTGATTCCTCCCTAGAATTTATTTATTTATTTATTTATTTTGGGTAACAAGTTAACATTTTAGGAGTCTACATTAATGATATTTAAGAAAAATACACAAAATGTTATAGAGCTTCTACAATTGAACACTTGACCCCACAGGTGCGCAAGATTTAAAGCAGCATAACATTTATTTCCAAGAAGCTTTGTTACAATTTAATAATCCACTAAACACAAATTTGCTTACTTTTTTTAATGTTTTTACTATATTAAACCTGCACACTGTTACAGGACACCATTTGTTGCTGTTTTTCTCAGCAACAAGCGGTGTTGCTGTGTTACTGTCTGAACTGTGAGTCTCTTAAATTGGTTGAACGTATCAGTCCACTGGGAGTTGAGTAAACTTTTGGACTCAGGAGACACACTAATTGTTGCAAACTATGATAGCTAATAGCTGTCCTAAAAGTTTCTGGAAGTCTCTAAACTGTGTCTAAATTGAGGTGCGGCTAAAGCTGAATGCCGAGAACAGTCGTCCTCCAAAGAGACAGTTGGATGTTCAATTCCCTCACTACATCTAAGTGTCCCTGGGCAAGACACTGAACGCCTCATTGCCTCCAATCTGTGTCCATCAGTGTATGAAGGT
The DNA here is from genome assembly GCA_031762315.1 of Hypsolebias antenori. Lineage (NCBI taxonomy): Eukaryota > Metazoa > Chordata > Actinopteri > Cyprinodontiformes > Rivulidae > Hypsolebias > Hypsolebias antenori. The sequence continues at coordinate 23,079,181 of JARVGS010000814.1, read as the reverse complement.
GATCTATAGCTCTGATTAGACTCTATAGATGATTACTCAGATTTTTAGAGATGTAGTAGCACGCTGTATAAATGTGTGGGTAGATGGGAAGACGAGGGCACTGATTGAATTGTAAAGCACTTGGAGTATCCTGGTTGTATAGAAAAGCACTACAGTCCATTTACCATTCCTTTTACTTAAATTGCATAATTGCCCTTGTTCCCCTAACTGTAAAGAACACTCTTAGAAAGATGAATACAACTGTGGGAAAGACAAAGATGAGTAAGAATGTTAAATGTATTTAATATTTTGTTTTAATGTAGCTTTCTGGAGTCTGGTTATCAATAGTTGTGCTCTGATGCAATTGTACCGGCAACCATACAAATTATAGCTGATGCATTTCAAAATACCAATGCTGCAGTTTTACTTGAAAATTTCCCTCAGCTCTAAATGTAAGCTCCCAGCAGTGGCATTTAGCATTTACCGTGTAAACTCTTTGAGCACTGTTTGAACACCATCTGGTGGCTTTGGTCAAAGCACACAGCATGTCGCTGCAACATCAGTTGTTTGATTTCTAGCTGTGGATTGGAGCAGAGGGAATTAATTTCTCAGGCTGCCATGGTCTGTTTTCTGTGTTCGGCTTGTTTAGAGAATGTATGGTGCATTTGCGTTTCTTCTGTAACTTCAATTATTTTCTGTCTGTGTGTTTGTTTTATACACCTGATATGTTGTTGTTGTCACACCTGGTCTGAATTGAATCATTATCACACCTAGTCTATGTTTATGTATTCTTACACTTATACTTACACTATGGAATGGTTTGGATGATAATATTAAAACGGTGAAGTCACTATCTACGTTTAAGAAAAAGATCAAAATTATTCTGTTGGGAAGATATATATGTGACTGATCAATGTTTAATTTGTTTAACTTGAATTAGATGAATTATGTATTTAGTTCACATTTATATGAATGATTGTTGTTTTAAATTGATGGCTTGAATTGATGTTGCATAATGAGGGAGCAGCTATGATAAGATACTTTCTTCTTCTGCTTCCTTTCATTTTATGTTTTTTTTTGAATATATATATATATTTCTGGTAATTGTATTTGTGCTTTATTGAAATGAAATGAATAAATAAACAAACAAACAAACAAACTTTCACAAGCAGAGCATTATGGCTGGCCTTAATGCTCCACTTGATATATAAATAAAAGTTTATTAGGATTTGCTTTGGGTTTGTTTCAGATGTAATGGACACAAAGACAAAAAAAAAAACAAAGAAAAGAAGGAGCTAGGACTAGAAGAGAGTGGTAAAGAGAACATAAATCAACATCATTGAAGTCTGCCTCTAGACCTGCGGAAAGAAAAAAGACAAAACCGAGAAACCGCAACAACAAACAACATATGCATTTATAATGATAGTTATAACATCATCGGAAAGTATACAGTACATGGTAATACAAGATGTATTTAGTGGCCACCACAAGCCAACTGAGTGTGTATCTGAAAAACACCTGAATCTAAACACCTGTGTGTGCATTTGTGTGTGAGCGTGCAGGCAAGAGAGACGCTTGTACAAGTGGTAAAAGGACAACAATAAAAAGTTGTTTTGGATGTAAAACTTGTAATATGTCACTTGCCTTTTTCTATTTTTAAGTTACAGTGTTATTTACAGGTTTTTACAGGTCTCTCTTTTAAATGAGTCCTTGAGGCTCAGTGAGACTAACCTGTATAATGAATGAATTAATTCATTAATTTACACAACATATCTGTAGGATTCTAGCACTTGCAGGTTCCCGAGTCCAGGGTGGTGCCAACAAGCAGCAGCTGGGGATCATTCCACTAACGAGTTGAGGCTGAAGAAGAGCTCCCTTCCCTGCTGGAGCGTTACATACCTACTGGTGTTTGTGCTATTGGCCTCCTTGTGCTAGATTTAAGACAAAAAAATACATGTTTCCTGAGCCTCCAGTCCTGGGTCCCTTGCTGCCTTCCTTGAATCCTCGACTCCTTTACTTACCTGTGGTCCCTGGACCTCCTTGTGGATCTCCTTCAGCTGCTCTGCTGCCATCCAACCACTTGCCTCCACGCTCCACCTGTGCTCTTCAAACCTGGGCCTGACCTACCTGGAATCCCCTGCCCTCCTCTCAATGCCTCATGTAAGAGATCAACAGCCTGCACTATCTACCAGTTCCTCCTTCCACTTCTTCTTCCTCTCCAGGCTTCACATGTTTCCAGTTGTGTATATACTGCAGTATAAATATATTTATTCCCACTCTGTAAATAACTCACTTTATTATTTAAGAGTTTGAGTCTTGCTGTCCTCAGTCCGTTCTCCCTGGGTAGCACCGCCAATGCGACAGTATCAATCTGAAGAGAGAGGAAAGTGAATGAGTGTAACGTGGTGGGACATACAGCTGTAGCAAATCAGAGAGATAGGCAGGGGCGAGACTGTTCAGCGATTTGTGGACATATAGGAGAATTTTGAATTGGATTTGAAGATAAACTTGTAGCCAGTGCAGGGAGGCCAAGACTGGTGTAATGTGCTCTCTTTTGCCTGTACTGGTTAAAAATCGGGCTGTTGCGTTCTGGACCAGTTGTAGTCGTGCAATGGTGGTCTGACTGATACCAAACAGGAGTGAATTGCAGTAATCAAGCC
>JARVGS010000814.1:22935979-22951688 GCA_031762315.1 Hypsolebias antenori | reverse complement strand
CTCACACCTAGAGACAATTTAGAGTTACCAGTCAGTCTAACATGCATGTTTTTGGTCTGTGGGAGGAAACTGGAGTAGCTGGAGAAAACCCACGCATGCATGGGGAGAACATGCAAACTCCACCCAGAAAGACCCCTGGCTGGGATTCAATCAGCCAATCTTCTCACCGACAGGCAACACCTCTACCAACTGAGCCACCGCGCCATCCAAAATCTATCCAAGTATAAAATACAGGTTTCAAGCTCCAAATCCAACATGACAAATTTATGCATCTATGAAAATAAAAAGCCTGCATGTTCAGATGTGTTCCTGTTGAGATTTTTCTCCAGGCATCAGGATGTTTTCCTCAACCAGTGTGGGAAGAACAAAGACTCAGACCTTTTCCGACTTGACTGGTGTTTGCAGCCTGTAGAAGAGCTGTTGTTGTTCTTTAGCTTTAGGAATACAAAATAACTTCATACAAACATGTTGACCAAAAACGCAGATCAGACCATAACTGACATCATTGTATGGCAGCAGCCCCACATAGTTGAGCTGGGTGTGAAGTCATTCCTAGAGCTCATTTCCAGTTTCCGTGGCAAATGAAACATGGCATCATCAATCCTGTTGGTGCAGACGTGTACTTGTTGCCATGTTGTTGTTGTGTGTTTAGTTCAGCAGGTAGCACTTGGAATATTTTCCTCCAGCTTACTCAAAGTGCACTTTATGTGAGAGACAAAGAACTCTGGGAATTAGTTGTAACTTTTTTGTGGTGGTTGCGTTTTGAGTCGTGCAGCTTCATTCCCTGCCTTTGACATCTCTTACATAACACACTGATGAATGCTTCAGATAGGAAACAGAGTGGATGACACGGCTGATGCACTTTCTTTAAAACAATGTTTTTGGACAAAGCGGAGTTACACACTTACAAGAAATGAGCGACCTGTTGGTGGCCTGAAGGGCTTACTAACTGAATACATCTGAGAGTTTGACATTTTTTAAATGCCTCTATTTGCATGTAGGTGTTGGGTTTGAAAACACAGGTTCTCAATTTCCAGTTTGTAATCGGAGGGCTTCCCGTGTAGTTGCATCCCAGCGGTTTACCAAAGGTCTGGATTGCAAAATTTAGTCATGCACAGCTGGACTTATAAGCCAATTGACACACAGATTGACAAAAATGATCCAGTGCATCTCTTTTACGGGTTGAAGAGTTCCTTTTCAAGGAAATACGGAGTCCCTTAGTTCCAGGAAATAGTTTACGGGGTAGACAGCTCCAATCTATAGTGTTTGTCATCAAGGCCAAAAGGCTCTGGAGGGGACTGATAAGCCAGCAGACATGCATCTGCAGCCCTGTGAGAAGTTACAAATTGTAATTCTTTTGGTAAACTTCATCACACTGGTTAAAGTGGATTAGACCGGGTGTCCTCGAAACCATTCTAACCTGTAACTCTTTTATCTCTTTCTAATTTTTTAGGTATTTCCCTCATAACTTACATCTAGACAAGGAAGAAGGACCTTGTGCCATTTCTCTGTGGACCCTACAAAATCCTGAAACCTCTAATCTTCCTACGTCTCGCCCTGCTGCGACCACCAAGATGCCAAAGGTTAGAGATTTAATGGAGCTGCAGAGGGTCCCCGCTGAAGCCGATGATGATGACAGCACCGCCAGCCTGAACGGCCACGTAAGGGATCCCATGGACTCAGAAAAGGGAACGCTGAACAGGTCAGAAACTTATAAGTTTAAGGCCTTGTTTACACGAGAACGATCGCTGGAAACGTTAGTGGATCTGCTGTAGTTTCCATGACAATCAAGGTTTCCTATGAGGAAATGAAGAACTAGTGTAGAGTTACTTGAAAATGATAGTGTTTTGATTCAAACTATCATATGTGCTGAGTGAGGTGTGCTTTTTGTGGGGAGAGAGTGTTTTCAGCCTCGTTTACACGAGAACCTCTGGAAACATGTTTATTATTTATATAAACATAAAAAAGGACGGATTTACATGAAAATGCTGTAGTTTTTATGCCAGGCAGGGTTGCCAGATAAGAACTATTGGACTGTTTCTTTAAAATAATAGTATTCAAACCCCTGTTGTCATATGTGCTGAGTAAAAGTGTTGTAAGATCAGTTGTGTGTGTTGTTTTGTGAACGTGTACAGAAAAAGGGGGGTGGAAAAAAGTTTTTAATTGATCTGGCAACCCTGAGCTGGGCTCTCCTGCATGCAACGTCTGCATGATCACAGTTACGTCCAAACCGGTGAATACACTAACGTCTCTTTGGACCTAGGGTTTTGATGGTTTTGTTTCTACGTGCTGAAAAATGGGGCGTAGCACAAACAACACTCTGCTCTCCACCATTTGTCGTATCTGTTGTTAGCACAGTCAAACTTCTGGTTGCAGTGTATAGTGCACATGTGCAACTTCACAACTGACGAGATTTCACACCTCCGTGGGGATTCTCCTGAAAATCTCCATTCTGAGACCAGGATTAAGAAACTTTTGGTTTCAGAGAGAACGAGGGCTGTTGTCGTGTAAATGAACGACTGAACCCAGAAAACTCCTCGTGTAAACGAGGCTGAAGTGTGAAAAACGAAAGACGTTAAACTTTAAGCATTGTTTCTATAAATGTGGTAAAGAACTGGTTCAAGTAAACGTCTGCATAATAATTTTAAAGAAGTGATGTATCGTTAGTGTCTGGTCAATGACAACTGATGGGTGGATATTGGTTTGTGAAATACAGATTATGCTATTATGCTAATTGTTTTTCTTGCTCTTTGCTGCAGCCAATTCATGGATGATAATGACGACGGAGAAAGCCATAGATTCCTGTCTGATGGGATACCAATGAAGAAGAAATACGAGGAAGAAGATGTAAGACCAAGCCAGTAATGTCACTAATGTATCGATTGATAGAAAAGCAGATCTTTAGGTTTCATTTTCTTCCAACAGTTTCCCGGCCACGCTTCATTTGGCATGTCGGTCTTTAATCTGAGCAATGCCATCATGGGCAGCGGGATTCTGGGCCTGTCCTTTGCCATGGCAAACACCGGCATCGTTCTCTTTACGTAAGTAATGTCAGTGTTCAAGTGTTGATCTTTAACTGTTCATGTGGTCACTGTTGTTAGCTTAGCATAGCATTTAGTCACATGTAGTCTGCTGGTGTACCAAAGAGCATGTCTGGATTCCTGCAAGTGTTTACCGTATTTTCCGCCGCACATGTTGCACCACCCTATAAGTCTCATAAGTCCAAATATGTCTAATAAAGTGGAAAACCCATAAATAAGTCGCTTCACTGTATACGGCGCAGCTGTTATTCGTCACAGCTGACGTGTCGCGTTTGTTACGTGTCACTGCTGACAACCTGGAAATGTGGGCCGGTGTTGTGCCAAAAATCGATTGACTGCCAATTGGCAGCTGCAGGAGTGTGTATGCGAGGACTTTAACAAGAATTTAGCAAGACTAACACTTAAAACAATTATTTATTTGCTCGAAATTATAGTAAAGTTGTGTCTCAGTTGAACTTTTCCTTAATAAACGCACTTCAGTGGTCAAATCAGCTGCATTTCACCGGGGCAGTGCAGTGAAATGAAGCTGATTTGACGGTTGCTCCAGGCAAGCTGGACGAAGGTGGCAGGCTATGACAAGCTGACTGTGTCATTAATAGCCACTTTTACCTATTATATGACACAATGGCATGCCATACTGCTTGAGTGCCATCTATATTTTCAGTCAGAATGAATGAAAACCGTCATATCTCAGCCAAAAATCGTTTTATAAATATGTCACTTCGGCGTATAAGTCACAGGGCATGTAAATTATGCAAAAAAAAATTTGTGACTTATAGACCAAAAAATACGGTAGACATGAATGAAAGCACTGGAGAATGCAACATTTTGATCTTATATCTGCCGTGTAAAGAAATTTGACATGAAATTGAGTTCAGCTTAGCCTCACTGAGCTAACTGACCTCTTAGCTGTGCCCCACAATCCTTTGCTGCCCAGTTCTCCTAACTTATCATTAATTAGTCATTAATATTTTCCGACACCTCACAGTCAGAAACATTATGAACAAATGATATCCAAGCTGTTGTAAGTTCTGAATGGATTACATGGAAATTACTGCAAAGATATTATATTTGTGCAGGAATTGTTCAGAATTTTTTTTTTCTGTTTGAGGTTATAGTAATTCTAAACAGTTATGATAAACAAAGGGGTCAGTTAGGTTCACACACACACACACACACACACCCCCCCCCCCCATACCCAAAAGAAGTTGACTGGACACAGAATCCATTAAGGCCAAATGACACGTCTCTGAGCAGCTGCTGGTGTCACTTGACTTGTCTTATTCAGATGAAAATAAAAAGTATGTCAAGTTTCCAGGAAGGCGTCAAAGTTTCATGTTTGTTTTTCTACTTCCTTTACATTTCTGCTCCCGTCTGTGCAGAATCCTCCTGATTGCTGTGGCCATCCTGTCTTTATACTCCGTACACCTGCTCCTGCTGACGTCCAAAGAAGGAGGTCGGTATTTGAGTACAGAGTAGGGAGATCAGTTTACTCCCAAGTGACCAGTGATGAGTTTTAAATTATTTTGTCTAACTAGAGGGATGTTACTATACCTGTGTAGCACGTATCTTGTCTTGGTTTCTTCAGATATTTGTACGGTCTTCTGCAAGTTTTTTTTTTTTTTTGTGTGTGTGGGGGTGCAGGATCACTGATCTATGAGAAGCTGGGAGAGAGAGCCTTTGGCTGGCCGGGGAAAATGGCCGCCTTTATTTCAATAATCATGCAAAACATTGGAGGTAAACCCTTAACCTGTATCCCTAATACTATTGTAAATTTATTCAATTTATATACCAGAACATATTGAGTTTTCTTGTCTTGCAGCTATGTCCAGCTACCTCTTTATTGTGAAGTATGAGCTGCCTGAAGTCATCAGAACCTTCATGCACTTGGAAGAAAACTCTGGGTGAGCGTCTTATTCCCTTTAGAAACAATCTACAGCTTTGTTTTCATCTTCCGTTTTCTGCTACTTTAAATTGGTTCTGTATTTGCAGTGAATGGTACCTAAACGGTAATTACCTGGTGGTCTTTGTATCCGTGGGCATCATCCTGCCGTTGTCTCTCCTCAAAAACCTGGGTAAGATTTTTGTCATCTACGGAAGCGGAGGGAGGACATACTAAGAAAGTTATTTTCTTGATGGCTCACTGAGATAATGAGCCATTCTTTGCATATTTTAGAGAAAATGAAGCTGGTTTTTTTTGGTACTAATATGTTTGCTTTGTTTTAACCGTCATATATGACTCACCTGCTGCCAGAGCTCTTGGTACTTCCATGCTCTCGCAGCCATCCCCAGCTTCACCAAACCAGGTGTAATGTAACACTCTTAGTCAGCTCTGGCAGGAGTCATAGGAACATAATCCTGGCACTAAGTCTGAAGTCAGCTCCAGCTCTCAGACAGAATTTATGTGCACGGTGGTCGGGCTGATTCAGGTGGCTCCGCTCCAGCAGGCCAACAAACTACTAATTGTGCAGTTAAAATATAAAGCTACAAAACTGACCTTTAAAGAATTATTACAGTGTTTGATTTCTGACACACTAATAAAGATTTATACCTGCTGACACTACATTTGCTTCGCGATATTAAATTGAGTTTTTCTACTTTTCGGTACAGTTTTTAATCTAGAACGGGACATGTCTTTTAAAAAAAAAGATAAAAATGTGTTTTAGTTACATTATAGTTGATTGAACTTTGTTCTTGTTTTTGTAGGTTACCTGGGCTACACCAGTGGATTTTCCCTGTCCTGCATGGTGTTTTTCCTGGCTGCAGTAAGTTTAGCTTTTAAGATGAACATATCGCTAGCACTACCATTTTGTTAACGCTAATATAGTGCTAATGCTAACATAGTGCTAATGCTAACATATTGGTAATTCACGTATTGGCAGTCTTCATGTTGTCGTGTCTAGGCCTGTCGCGATAAACAAAATCAATAAATCGCATGATTAATGAAAATTATCGACCTCATTTTCATTTATCGGCTTTATCGTTTCTTCATGTCTCTCTCTCTTTCTACTGAAGACACTGGAAGACAAAAGTCTTAACGCCGGTGTTCTTCACTGACCCCCTCCCCCCCCTTTCTCCTTTCTCTTTAAAATCTGTTTTAATCGTCCAAAAATCGTGTTTTTGGATTGTTAAAAGCAGCTAAGCTATGAGCTAAGCTAATAGGCCGACCTCGGGGGGGAAAGCCTCCATCTTGTCATCCCATTTTTCTTAGTTGCTCGCTCCCTCAGCATCCATCCTTCGGTTCAAACAGTCTTATATTTCCATCAGGTGGTCAAAAAAAGGTATTACATGCAAAATAAACATTTCTTCTTCAATTTGACCACAATTACTAAATTATTGTCAAATTTCAAACTATATTATCGTTTAGCGCAATAACTTCTGACACAATTAATCGCCCAGCAAAATTTGTTATCATGACAGGCCTATGTCGTATCTGTTTGTTGGTAAACACCATGGCTTGTTCACAAGCTTCTAAAACAGAAAATTGTCTCCAAGAAACAAGAAAGGCAGAAATTGCTAATGCTTTAAAATGTAACTGTTATCTAGCATATTTGCTAACTGTGCAGCAAAGGGAAGTTTTGACCATACACTTTATAGCTTTACTGCTTGTAGGTTGCCAAACCAAAAAAAAATGGCAATACTGTTTTGCTAATGAACTTGGGTCTTACTTTAGTTTTTACTGAAGGTAGTTTAAACATACATGTACATATACATACAGACTACTTGCACGCGGCACCACATTGAGACAACATTAGCAACTAACTTGAGAACGGTCTGGCTCGTTTGTCTTGTTTTGTTGTGGTTAGTTTTGTCCAGGGATCTGTGGTCACCAAGAAATAAGAAAGTGACTCATAGATTGCTAAAGTGCAAAATGCACTATTTGCCTTTTTAGCAACAAAAACCAATGTCAGCTGGATAATTTTTAGTTCCACTGCCTCCAAGTTGTCAAAAATAACCAAGTTGGAGAACTTCTGCAGGAAGACCAGAGCCTAACTTCCATTTTATTTTGTTTTCAGGTGATCTACAAGAAGACCCAGCTCCCCTGCCCTCTTCCTTTCTTTTACGGCCACTCGTCTAACCTCAGCATGAACTCCTCCGACATGTTGGGTCTGTACGAGCTGCCAAACAACAACTCGCACATGGACTTCTCACGGGCTGACATTTCTCCAGCTGTCCCCAGCAGCCACAACATTCATCAAACTACCGGAGTCCACGTTGAGCCCCGCCCTAGCGCTGAGGAGATGTGCACACCCAAGTACTTCGTCTTCAACTCTCAGGTGAGACAGCTGGCACCGGTCGAGAAGTCTTTCTTCACTGGCTTAAAAATAATCTAATAACTGGAAACCCTGAAGGCACGTTGAGTACCTAGAACTGGAGTTTGAGTTGATTTGAAACAAAGAAGGCTGAACGCCAATCCAAAAAAAGCAGAATACAGAGTACCCGCCAAGGCACGCTGTTAAAACAGGTGGGGCTGTTTTGGGTGTGTTCAGGACCTTTGTGTACCTGTGTGGTTAAGGATTTGTGCATGCACCTATATTGTCATAAAATGCAATAAAAGCATGACAAGCAGCACTAGATCCCCCGTGGGGCCAAAGGGTTATTTGAGGTGTGATGATATGTAGAGGTTACAGGTTTCTAGGTTAAAGTAGCCATTTTCATATGTCACTCAGATAAAAATAATTTTGACCAAATGACCAAGTCAGTTGTTAGAGCAAAAATGTTGACCGATCACATATTTTAAATCAGAATTTACTTTAACACCTGTTTACTTGCTTCAAATACGTATTTATATTTGGAGTGGACTCTACAAAGTACTTTAAATAACAGTTACAGTTGGCTATAGTGTATACATATAACAATCATTCTATACTGCTTCAAATGGTAACAAATGTTACCATGAGGAACCCAGTTATTGAAAATGTTATGTTACGAAATACTTTATTCTTTACAACCTTGTCTTAACTAAAATTCCTGTGAGTTAAAAACAAAAGCGATAAGTGTTTAAAAAAAAAAAAAGTGTTTACAGATTAGACGCCACTGTCTAAGTTTTACTTGATTTAGGAGGAACAATAGACAATAATTAATGAAGAGTATTATACAAGCACATCATGGAAACAGTTCATTCTAATTTGACGTTCCTGGCAAGTTAATAAAAAAATATTAGACGAACAACCAAAACAAGACGAGACATTTTTTAAAAGACGTAAATAAAAACCATTTGGGGAAACGCAACAGCCACTAATCCAAAGCCCAGTTTACGCTACGCTATTCTCGAGTGAAACCTGTAGCATTTCGGCTGCATTATTTGTGTAACTGAAAACAGCCCTTATTTTCTCTGACATCGAGGCTTTTAGAATCCAGTTCTTGGATTTGTGGGTTGTGGAAACGACCGGTATTGTGAAATCGTGCGTGCAGATGAACAATGGTAGCAATGACGGAAAGTAGAGTGCTGTTTGTCCTGATCACACTTTTCAACAGGAGTGACCCAACCTCATCCTCGATCTGAACAAATGTTTGTGTCTTCACCGCTTTGGATGCAACTGTTTTTGTGCTCCAGACTGAAGTGCACACATGCCCCATCCCACTGAAACAAATTTTTAAAATTAGTTAGAAACCACAGTTTTATATTTTATGTTTCCTGGTTTGATATTTAATGTTTTTAACCTGGTCTGCCTAATGAGAAAAGATAACAGAACAAAACACTTTATTTAAATGGGGTTTACCCATCTCCACTAGTTCCAGTATGAGTGGCTACATTTCGATGTACAAAGTAGTTCAAAAAAATAATTCAAAATACAGGGAGTCAAACCACGAGGCGTCTCCTATACAAGTGAATTATTAGCACATTTTGTTTTGTCAAGATAAAAATCTTGTTTACCATAATTTCCATACTATTGAGTGCACCCAAATATAAGCCGCACCCACTTAATAAAAAATATATAAAAAAACATATATATATGTATGTATAAATATATAATTTGTACATATATAAGCTGTGCTTGTATATAAGCTAAAGGTGTCCACATTGTAACATGTGTCATTTGCACAGAAAGGTTTTTTTAAACTTTTAATTAAATATGTATCGATAACATAAACAAATATGTTCATGGATGTTTAAAAAATAAATAAATAAAGTAGCCTACCAGGAAGTCATCTGTAGCAATGATACTGTTACCCACTGTGACCTGTTCAGTAATTTAATTGGTCAGATTTATTTATTTATTTTTTTTAATTTACATTTATTTATACAGGTAGTCTCATTGAGTCACGAGGACGAGACACGTAGTGGGCAGCTCTGTGAGCGCCTGGGTTGACGAGGCTAAATGTTTTGGTGGCATGAAGCTTGTCCAAAAAAAATAAAATAATAAATCCATAAATTAGCCGCAGCGTTGTATAAAGTGCTGGGTTTAAAACGTGTGAAAAAAGTAGCAGCTTATAGTCCTGACATTATGGTAATAAGAATTGCCGGTAATCTCCGATGATGAGTTTTGACTGTATCTTCATTGATTGTATTTTGGCTTGTTTGGTCAAATGAATTCAGATGAGGGAGTCGTGGTGTTCATGTCCATCTTTAATGGCATCTGTGTTTGTTGTTCTCCAGACGGCGTACACTATTCCCATCCTGGCGTTTGCGTTTGTCTGCCATCCTGAAGTGTTGCCCATCTACAGTGAGCTGAAAGAGTAAGCCCTTCACCTGCTGCTAACTCTTTGTCCCTGTCTGAACTCTGCAGCATCTCTCCGTGACTTTCCACTGACGTAAGCTTTGCGTTTCAGTCGCAGCCGTAAAAAGATGCAGAACGTCTCCAACTTGTCCATCTTGGCCATGCTCATCATGTACATGCTGTCGGCGCTCTTTGGCTACCTCACGTTTTATGGTAGGAGCGACGACGATCATCATGCCACAGATTTTTTTTTTTTTAAACATCTGCCGTCAGATTTTAGTTTTAAAACAGCTGCATTGTTTTTCCTCCGTTTCCCTCAGAAAACGTGGAGGCGGAGCTACTGCACACCTTCACCAAAGTGTACAAGTTCGACACCTTGCTGCTGCTGGTGCGTTTGGCCGTCCTCACCGCCGTCACGTTGACGGTCCCCATCGTGCTTTTCCCTGTAAGTACATCCAATTTAAACAAATTGTCTTTGCTCCGTCTCGTGTAGTGAGGTAACTTTTGGAGAGCAGAACATTGTTCCTTTTTGTAATTCACCAGCTGCTCGGTCGTTTCCTGGCCTCCGTAACTGGATCCTCTGCAAGGAGTGGTATGATTGAATTGACATCAGAGCACACAAATATCCACCACCCTTGTAAATTTTAAACATTAGTGCCACTCGGAGTGTGATCCTGCTTACAGACCATGTTTTGTTCTCGATGCGGCCTCTTTTTTTTATTTTATTTTGGACAGGAATGTGTTTTTCCTTGGAATAGGTTGAAAAATGAGCACTCTGTTTAGCTGTAGCGGCTTTTGTCGATATCCTTAAACCCAGGTGTCAAGTCGTCAAAGGCCCCATGTCTTTATCACATTATAAACACAACAGCTCACATGTAAAGGCTTTTGGGATCTGTGCACTCTGTCCATTTGGGGTTGAAGGTCTGCACGCACCTTCTCATCTTACCCGTACTCATTCATGCGCATGTTCCCTCTTCCTTCCCTCACCATAGATGGTCCTGGGATAATTTTAGCTCATTCCTTATCAGACACCGGTACAACGACAAAAAAATGCTGGTCCATGGAAGCAGGGTTGCCAGATAGGAAATAGCAATATTGTTAAATTTATGGCTGGCGAGCACATTGTCTGGCTGGTCAGATCAGACGATGGGGGTGTTCACATGAATAAAACAAGTTTTTATTTTGGGGGCGGTGATGGAAATGCCCAAACTCACAGTTTTAGCTTTTTAAAACCTGTTTATTGTAAATCGTATAGACCCTGAAACCATCAGATTAATACAGTAATTATTGAACAACACTAAGAAGGTTTGAGGTCTTGTTTTAGCTTTAGACACGCACAAGTGCCTGCGACAAATATTATCTACAAATGTAAACAAAATTGGTCTTAATTAGGGAATTTTTGCAGAATTAAAAACTTTATTTTAAGATAAAAACTTAAAAGAAACCCATTTTGTCATAGAGTGGGCATACTTTTCTCGTCAAAGTGTTACTGGAAGTGACAACAAAGGGAAACTGTTGACATATGTTTAGCTGTCGGGCAGGCCGGGGGGTTCAAACCTGTAAGGAGCGGCGCCCAAAACTAGTGCTGTCTGTGTTGTTAGGCATGTTGCACACAGACTTCCTGTTACTGCGCCATTTCAGTAATAACCAGCTGTTCATCTGAGTGGTGTGATTTTTCTTTTGTAGTATGTTATGAGTGTTATCTTTGCAGCAACGCATTTATATTATCACAAATAACTGATGTCAGGCACTTTAATGTTAATGAGAAGAAGAGTTTTGTGCATTTTCTGAAGTGGGTGTAATTGCATGGAGCGGCCACAAGGGGGCAGCAGCTTGTTTTATTCAGTGATGCAGCACGTAATGGAAAGCTACAACACATTCACTGTTTTTATATATAATTACAGCGTATTAACTTTGTATAGTATACACACAGACTCCATTATCGTCACGTTATCTTGTGTTTTAGCTTGTTTCTGTTCTCACGGTGGAGTTTCTCTGCACACCTTCGACAAACTAAAAAAAAACTTTTAGTTTTGTCAAAGTAAGGATCCCCTCTGCCCAGCACTTCTCCCACTCTACTGTGGTGGTTTTACAAGCTCTGGGCAAATGGAAAAACCCTCACCCCGACCTTCAGGGAGGCAGAGAGAGGGAGATGTCAGCGGGCAGACTGTACATTCCTCAACATATCTTGTATCAAAAACTTCCCTCGAAGGTCTCAATCTTCAAAACATGTTAGTGATGAGCGTCTGGTGGACAATGTGCAGCAGAGAATTACTTCCTGAAAGAAGCTGTCAAGTCAGAAAGCATAAAGCTTTGGGATTAGCCGTAGCCAGCCTGGAGTTATTGATGCATCAATAGCTTAAATACAGTAAAATATGTTGTTTTGGTCCTAAATATTTATCTCAAGTTGCCTAACAAACAAACCTGCCACCAATAACAGTGCACATTTTCATGTAGTGTGATGAACTGAGAAACAGCTAGCCTAGTTGTGAAAGTCATGAGCTTAAGTTAGCATGCTAGTTTCAGCTAAAACTTTACAGGATTTTTTTTGTAATTGGTAAATTTTAATGGTTATTTTATTAAAAATACACGTTGGCTAAATACGTCAGTGAGCAAACCCAGTTGTGATTTGAAATGAAACAAATGGCTCAAGAAATGCTAACGCTAACAGTTAGTTTCTAAGATTTAAAGATGGTTTGCTTTGCTAGCATTTATTTTATAGGTTCAGACAGTGACAGTTTGTAGAAAACAAACTTTACACGCGACGTGGAAAAGAATAAAACTAAAGAGCAGCATTAGTTAAAATTAAAATGTAATTTCCTCACAGTAACGTTTTCATGTCAAAACCAAGAAGTTATATTTTGAGCATCCCGCTGATACTTGTATTTTCAAAAGCCCAAGATCTAAAGGTTTAACTTGCCCGTCCTTTTGAGGGTCGACAACAAAAGACTAAAATCTGATAAGAAGTGTAGACAAATGTGACAAATGGCAACGATGACCCCAGAAAATGTTTAGCTACAAAGTTTAAAGAATATTAAAGGGAGGGCATTCTTTAAGGGCATGTTTTTTAAAAACTGGTTTTAGTTGCTTTGCATACTCAGATTTATTAAAGTACCTTCCTGTGAGACAGACATGTGAGGACCGTTACGGCGACTCGGCTGATTCTTGAATTATGTTTGCTATTCGAAGCAGAATGGTGCCACAGAGCAGAGTTACGAACGTTTCATTTGTTAAAGTTTAATAAAGTAGCACAAATGTTGTCACGCCGTTGTTCTGCCAAGTTCTCACCTGACCTATGGAGAATCTGGACAGGACAATGCTGCTGACCTTCAGCAGCAGATTACCTCTGTCTCTGTGTCCCCGGCTCCTGCGGCGAGGCGGCGGACATGTTTGTGTGTGAAGGGCCTGACCTGAAATGATGTGTGTGTGCAGTCACGTGAAAGATGGATTTGACCAGGGGCCTGATCACACAGGGCTTTGCCCGGATCTAGTACATAATGACAGGGCTTTATGCGGAGTCAGACATGTCCCGGTTCTCAGGCCCAGACGGGAGACTGAAGCCACGGGAGGGCGGCGAACCATCGCCTCCACCGCCGTGGTCGCACCTTTACAACTGGTTCCTACGCTGTTTAAAAAAGTTTGAAATGGTAGAAGTTGCTCAAATAATGTTTTAACAAATGAGCCTAGTCACCATAAGGCTCATGTCTGTGTCTTTAGCTCCTTTTAGCTACTCTTCTGTTAGCTTCAACACCTCAGCTTCTTCAATAAAGTCCTTCAGCTTTCAGCGTTCACAAGTTTTTATTTTATGATTCGACTACAAACTTTGCCTAAAATCCGTGCTGGATAATAAAATACGACGAATCTGCTAAATAATGGTGGAAAACACTAATCAGTCATTTAATTAGACCGCAAATAGGCCTGTCACGATAAAAGATAAATCAATAAATGCACGATAAATGAAAATTATCAACCTCATTTTCATTTATTGGCCTTATCGTTTCTTCATGTCTCTCTCTTTCTGAAGACACTGGATGACAAAAGGTTCAACTCTGGTGTTCTGCGTCTAGGCATAAAAGGTCACTGTAAAAAAAAAAAATTGAGCTTCCACGTCCAAATCCAAGATGGCCGCTGTATACCGTATGTAAACTGGTCACTCCGTTCATTTGAGGAAACTGTTTTCTAGTTTTCATCCTGCTGAAAAGTGTAGTTCCACAAATGATTGGTGTGATGCTCAGGGTGGCCAAGGCCACCATTGGCCACCCCCTGGCTCCACCACTGCTCCTGGTCGTGGATAACATTGCTTCCTCCACTCACCAGGATCCGTCACTCCTAAAAATCAAACCTAGCTCTGTTCTTCTCTGCAGTGTAACTCCTGCTGCTTGCACCAAAAACATTTAGGTTTACTTTATTCTCTGTCCAGTCCATCTCGAAGACTACAGACTTTTATTATTCAGACCTCCCAGTGACGGGATGTCGGTGAACTGCTTGTTTATGGTGGCGTTTAAAATGTTTTGTCTTCACTTTCTCACAAGATAATGTATGTGAAGGACGCGTGCATCAGAGGTGATTCAAATAAAAACAGGTCTTATGGGTCAACCTGTGATGTTTGTAATGAAACGAGTGCATGTATTTGGTGTAAGACGGTCAGCTCAGAGAGCTCACGGCTGCCTTCAGGGACCTTCAGGGCCTCTGAGTGGCTCTGGCTTCGTTTTGGTTGCTCAGCTTGTGAACCTTGAGTCAGGGTTGGAGCATCTGGTGTAGGTTCTGTTCCTGTTTGTGTGCTGAAAGTCAAATTAAAAACTTGTAGACAAAACACCAGGCTCTAACCAACGCCAGAGGAGTCCAGGTCCGTCCGGTTGTGTGAGCCCGAGTTAAAGAGTAACTATCCCACGATGAGCTCCAAACACTGCGTCAGGTAACGGCCAGGTGCTCAACATCCTGGTGAGAAATGCAGCGTCCAGGCTCGAGTTTTTCCGTGCCGACTGAATTATGCAACAGCTGGCGGGAGCGCTGCAGGGCGACGAGGACATCGGGCTTTAGATCTCCAGGAGATGTTCTCAAGTTGGTTGCATTTTCTCCCACATGGTTTTGGCTCAAGTGGCGACAGGTTTCTGGCAGGGGTACGAGTCGCACCGGTGCCTCCTGACAGGCATGAGTCAAGTTAATTAGATTTTATTTATTTATTCATTTGTGCAATGAATATAAATCTCGTCGCAGACTTCCCTCCTCCACTACAGATAGGCCCCGCCCACTCAGCAGGGGCTGATGCAACCTCCCGCTCCCATTGCACTGCGGGGGATAATCCCTCGGCCAACTGAACAAGCCGTAAAACCGCTGCTTCCTTTTCACCCTTTTCCCTGTGGCCCACAAGCCCCCGGGGGCTCTGGTTTCTCTTAAGACCTGCAACCTTTCACCCAGTTAAGGCTTAGACCGGCTGTGGCTCAGGAGCTGAAGGTGCCTCAGCGCTGCGGTTTACACCCCTCCCTTTGCACCTCTCAGGACTTGACACACTTCAGGCAGAGGCTTTGCTGCTGTAAGGTTAATGGTTTCTTTTATCAAAGTGAAATCTACCTAAAACCAAACAGTTCTTTAGACGAGGGCAGCTACTTTCCCAGACATCTGTCAGGCTTCTTCTGAAGTCCACAGAAACGTTTTGATGCAAAACCAGAAGTATAAAATAAAAGAGATTAAATGAAACTGTCATCACACACTACTTGTCTCTTATTCACTGTCAGCACTCTTGATAAGACAGACATAAAGTGAGCCTCATGTAAACAGTGTGTGTGGTCCCCCCTGAGCATTTTAGTAAAATACCGTATTTTCCGCTGCATACGTCGCACCACCGTATAAGTTGCATCAGTCCAAATATGTCTAATAAAGTGGAAAAATCCATAAATACGTCACTTCACTGTATACAGGCAGTACTCGCCTTACGAACGGGTTCCGGACCTAAGGACCGTTCGTACCTCGATTTTGCCGTAACTCGGAGCGCCGGCCACATGGCGC
>JARVGS010000814.1:22890132-22909509 GCA_031762315.1 Hypsolebias antenori | reverse complement strand
GGTTTGCCTGTTTCCTAAGGTTAGTTTGAAGGTTTGCTACGGTTCGCCTGTTTCCTAAGGTTAGTTTGAAGGTTTGCCTGTTTCCTAAGGTTAGTTTGAAGGTTGGAGTTTTTTGAAGACAATAATTTATTTTGGTCCTAGTTATGTTGTTCAAAGAGCTACAAATTTTAAAATAGGTAAGATATTAATTATTTAAATCTTGTCAACGACCCCTTTTGAACCCACACATGCACGGATATTTTGATTTCTGCTTCCCATATTAATATTACTGTAAACCATGAAGAGTTACACAAATAAATACAACCTGAATTTCAGCCGTTTGTGTGTGTGTAGATAGTGTGGTCTGTTTTTGTGAACCACATTTACCCATACCTGGGTGAAACCAGGTCACATTCAGGAAGCCACCGACGTAAACTACAGAGGTTGTACTTTTACTCATCAAACAGTTTTTTAGTTTTTTCTCTTGTTGTGCAGCCACAAACCTTTTTCTTTGTTTCACATCCAAACTTAAAGCTTTCATTTTGACTTTCTTTGGTTTACTGATCGCAGTATATGTTTGTCCTTGTTGATGTCGGCATGGAAAAAACACTAAATTACATAATGTTAATCCAGCGTCTGGTTAAACCAACGTGTCTCTGCTCTGTCAACAAAACTGGCCTGGAGATAAAAGAGGCTGGCAAACACACGAGAAGTCAATCAGTCATAAGGTCTCTGTCACACAGCTTTGCCACATACTTTCAGTCATAGTAGCAAACGTGCACAATGAACTGAGAGGACAGTCGCTGCCAAAAATAGGACTAACAGAATCAGACCTGTTTGATCATCAGTCATGAGTAGATGTTTCTTTACAAAACTGCAGCTCCAGCTTGAGAAACTACCTGTAATTAGCTTAGTTCCAAAATATAAGTAGATTAAAACATCTAGAGCTTTCTATTAGTATTTGTTTGGTCGCATAGACTTTTCTGTTCTGTCTTTGTGGTGATTTGTAACTATTTCTAGAGAAAAAAGCAAAGCATGCACTCCTATAAATAATTATCTTGACATGGGTTTGCTCTTGTCAGTCACACATCAGATCATTTCCAGGCAGCAGTCAAATCAGCCACACTTCTTTCTAGAATCAGGAAGAACAATTTCCTCTTGACATCAACAGTCAGCAAAGGAAACTGTCAGAG
This sequence comes from Hypsolebias antenori, assembly GCA_031762315.1. Taxonomy (NCBI): domain Eukaryota; kingdom Metazoa; phylum Chordata; class Actinopteri; order Cyprinodontiformes; family Rivulidae; genus Hypsolebias; species Hypsolebias antenori. The sequence continues at coordinate 22,908,337 of JARVGS010000814.1, read as the reverse complement.
TGAAGGCATTTCTGTTGTTTGTCCTGTGATGAACTGAATTTACCAAACCAAGACAAACAGAGCCCAACAGGAAGTTATTGTTCTCTGACCAGCCCCTGTTTTTATGACAGTAAAATATCCCTGAACCTGAATTATACTGGTTTTGAGGGCAGATGAATTGATAAATCTATAGATGATGCAACAGTCTGTCCTTGTTATGCGGTGCCGTTTGTAAAGTGGCACAGTCAAGCATTAACATAAATATTTTGTTTTATTTAGCTTTTAATAATGTCATTGTTCCCAACTAAATATTTAATTTACATGATATTTAGTTTACAAACTAAATACTTAATTTGCAAGTTAAATATTTAATTAGTAAACTAAATATTTAGGTGTAAATTAAATATTTAATTTTCTAATGAAATATTTAGCTTGGACCTAAATATATATTTTACTAAATATTTAATTTACAAGATAAATATTTAGTTTACAAACTAAATGCTTAATTTGCAAGTTAAATATTTAGTTAGTAAACTAAATATTTAGGTGTAAATTTGCTAACTAAATATTTAGCTTGGACCTAAGTATATATTTTACAAACTAAACATTTAATTTTCAAAATAAATATTTAATTTGTTAACTAAATATTTATCTCAGACCTAAATATTTAACTCCCAAGTAGTTAAATATTTAGGTCTGATCTAAATATTTAGTTAGAAAATTACATAGTCAGTTTAGGAATTAACTGTTTAGCTTGGAAATGAAATATTTAGTTAGTAAACTAAATATATAGGTGTAAATTCAATATTTAATCTATAACTAAATGTTTGGTTATTAAACTAAATATTTAAGTGTAAATTAAATATTTAATTCATACCTAAATAGTTAGTTAGTAAACTAAATATTTCTGGTATAAATTAAATATTTAATTTACACCCAAATATTTAGTTTAACTTACAAGTTAAGTATTTAGTTTGTAAACTAAATATTTATCTTGTAAATTAAATATTTGGTTGGGAACTATGACATTTATAAATGTATGAATAATGTGGAGAAAATATGACTTTGGGGGGAAAAAAAACAACAACTTTTTTTCTTACTAAAAGCTAAATAAACCAAAATATTGATGTTATTTTTTGACTGTACAACTTTACAAACAGCACCCGGTACCTTATTCATCATCATTACATTTATCCAGGTTTCTCTCAAGAATATCATCCCTTACCATTCAGACTAATGCATATACAGAAATTCTAAAGGTCAACTAATAATTTTGTCTCAAAATAATTATGTTAAAAATCAAACTAATGAAACTGGCCTTGACACAAAGGATGGTATCTTAATTTAATATTTAGTTGCTCAACCTTTTGAGGCAATCAAGTAATTTCTGAAACTCTCTGAGACTTCCGTTCTTTGTCTCAGGTCTGAAGAGTTCCTTCTCCAGATGTTTCAGCTCCTTCCACAGATGTTTAACAGGATTTAGATCAGGGCTCAGAAGGCCACTTCACAGCAGTCCATTGTTTGGTTCTGAGTAATTGCTGGGTGTTTTAAAGTGCAGTTTGCACAGTGACTGACACCACGATTTCTGACTCTGGGCAGCACATTTCAAATGATTCAAAGTGTTTATTGTCATGTGCACAAATTGAAACAAGCTTCTCTGAGCAATGAAATGCTTACAGTGCTGATGAATGCCAAGCCGAGAAAGAAAAAAATATTTATAAATAAGAGAAAACCAAAGGTACCAGTACGCAGTGCAAAATGTAATGTTAAATAAGACAAAAAGGTGCAAATGTGCAAAGAAGTTTGGTTGAGTGGCAGGAACATTCCGTTATTTAAGAGTCTGATGGTGCTTGGAAAGGACTTCTTGAATCTGGAGGTCCTGCATTTCATACGTCTGCAGCCTGAGGACAGAAGTGTAATAGTCTATGTTGGGGTTGGTGGGGTCCTGTGGACTCTGCAGTGGAGTCCTGGTGTCTTTCTTGGCAGTCTTTACCACTCTCTGCAGGTGTTTGCAGTCCATGGCCATACAGCTGCTCTACCACAGTGATGCAGCTGGTTAAGATGATCTCAACCACACAGCTGTAAAAGGTGCTGAGGATCTTAGATGGCACAGTCCAGGTGATGTACGCCCAGGTGTTCATTGCTCACCCTCTCAACCTCAAGCTCACGGATGAACAGTTGATGCGGTTTCCTCTCCTTCCTCGTGTTTATCAGCTCCTTTTTTGTAAGTGTTGGGGGTGAGGTTGTCCTCACACTATGACACCAGGCTGCCCCCCTCACAGGTCCAGATGACATGATTTAACCATGTTTGCTGTTATCTACCTGGATGATTGAGCTTACAAAACTTTTTTCTCCTATAAACTGCTTCGTCCCCCCGCCCCCACCCCCAGTGATGCGTTCTATCACTGTGGTATCATCTGCAATCTTCAGGATGATGTTGTCCTCATGGGAGGCAGCATAGTCGTGGGTGAACAGGGTGAGGAGGATGGGGCTGAGAACACATCCCTGTGGAGTTCCAGTGTTTATATTGATCTTGGCTGAAGTCGTTATCAATCCTGACTGATTGGGGCCTGCCAGGAATCTTGGCTCCTGGATGCCTTGCTAGTATTGAGTTTTCATTGTACCCTGCAGAGAGTCAAAACACCCTTGTCAGATTCAGCAAAACGGCCCAAGAACAGAATTGAACCTCCTCCGTTTCACTGTAGGTACTGGACCTTCTGTACTGTTAAGTTCTGTTCAAACTTCTGATTCATCTGTGCAGCTGTAGTCAGAGAAACATCCAGCTGTTGGTGATGCTCTTATAGTATTTATCTGATGCTGCACAGTTTTCTTTCTGAGACAACTCTGTCCTCAGCTTTCAGTGTGTTACTACACACCATGACGCCAAACAGCACAGTGACTACCTGTCACCTTTAAAGAGGCAGACAGGACTGAAGTGATTGTTACAGGACATGTCTTAACATGTCCCTGTGGTCAAATTAGTTTCAGTCTTTTTTTTTTATCTAGTTTTTAAACCAAATATCTATAGGGTGCTGTTTGTAAAGTTATACAATCAAAAAGTAAACAGCAATATTTTGGCCTTTCGTATTAAAAAAAAAAGTTGTTTTTTTTCCAAAGTCATATTTTCACCAAGTTGTTCATAGATTTATAAATGTCACAGTTCCCAACTAAATATTTAGTTTACAAACTTAATACTTAACTTGTAAGTTAAATATTTAGCTAGTAAACTAAATACTGTAGTTAGGTATAAATTAAACATTTAATTTCCAAGCTAGATATATATTTTCAAAAATAAACATTTAATTTCCAAACTAAATATTTGGGTCTGAGCTAAATACTTAGTTAGCTAATTAAATATTTAGTTTAGGAATCAAATGTTTAGCTTAGAAATTAAATGTTTAGTTTGTAAATTAAATATTTAGCTTGGACAATAAATATTTGGTTTGGAAAGTAAATGTTTACTTTTGAAAATAATTATTTAGTTTGGAAATTAAATATTTAATTTACACCTAAATATTTAGTTTACTAACTAAATATTTAACTTGCAATATAAGTATTTAGTTTGTAAATTAAATATTTAGTTTAGAACTATGACATTTATAAATGTATGAATAACTTGGTGAAAAAAAAAAATATATATAATGTATATTTAGAAAAAAAAAATTAATGAAAGGCTAAATAAACCAGAATATTGCTGTTAATTTCTGACTGTGTAACTTTACAAACAGCACCCCATAAATATCATAATTATTGATTTTTATTTGTTGAAAGTCATTTTTTTCTATTTATTAGTTTTAAAAGTTTCAAGTGAATTCAGTGAGAAATCACTGTGCTTTGTAGGTTTTTCTTTCTTTAACAAGAAGTGTGCAAGCAAATTTATCAATGTCTGAAAAGGTCATTCAGGTCAAATTTTTTTTTGTAAGCTCTAGTAAAAAATAAACTTTTAAAATTAAAGTGGAAAATTTGTATCTAAAGTGTGAAATGATCTTAAGTCTTCTATAGCTGCCCTCCTGTGCCATTGGAGTGCCACTGTGAAGTGAACTGAGTCACCTCTGTTCCTTTTCTTTCTTTGTTCTCTCCCCACTGGTCCGGTGAAATGTTACCACTGGATTTATGTTTTAAGAGCTACACTATCATGAACGGATACTCAAACACACATGTACAGCAACACAGAGCCAAGCAGCGGGATCCGTGTGAGGAGCGAATCTGAAACAGCTGATTTCATCATTTCTACCTCTCGTTGCCAGCGTACCTTTTTAAGTTACATCAAAAACACTGCGTCTTCTGAGTAAAATGAAGAACTGGTGTTTTTACAGGAAAACAATCGTAATGGGTTATTCCTACAATCTGAGCTTTGACAGTCAAACTTTTGCAAAGCTGCTAAGGAGGTCCTGGGAGTCTGTCCAGTCCACACGTGTTAGTGGATCTTACGGCCGTGTCCACTGAGATTTTATGTGGGGTGCGGTATAAGGTGTCCTGGTCACCTCAAAAGGTCAACATAAGAGCTGTGTCTGCACTTGTTGAACAAATCTGAGCTTGTTCCCAGTGCCAGTTGGCTGATTCCAGCCTGCACTGGGAACTGCCTCTTGACTCTGATCCAGTTTGTGGTATTCATAGACAGAACCTCAGGGCATCATAGTGGAGGGTGTCTAGTTAGGGAATTGTTGGATCTCTGCTATTTGCTAGGCTGCCTTTAAAGGGGTGGTCAGACAGTGGCTACTGATGATCTTGGGATGGCACACTAAATCCAAAAAGTAAGAACAGAACTTCAGGTTTCGTATGCCCATCGAAGGTGGGACATATTATAGTATAGTCTCCATACGTATACGTAAACTTTCTCTTGTCCTGCCCATAACTTCTAATTTGCTCAAGATAATTTAGTGAAACTTCATATGCATATAGACAGAGTGTCACAAGCACTGTTCATCACTCCAGCTCCAAGGTCAAGTTCACAAATAAAGGTCAAAGCTAAAAACAAGGTCTTTGCCTGTCCAGGTCTTTGCTATAGATTGCTGTATAGTAGTTTGTCAACAGGTGATAATGTGCACTACTCGTGTTTTATGATATTGTCATACAAAGGCTCTATCAAAAATACTACAATGTTGGGAGTCAAAGAAACACCTATAGTACTACTTTATTACAACTCAATGACCTGAGTGTACAGCACTGTCTTGATTAAACTCATATCTTCTTCTTGGATAAATGTATATCATCACTGTTTTTGTAGTTGGCAGGTTCCAAGCTGCAGATAGCTTTGGAAAATTAACAGTGCACCTTCAGCCTGCACTGGGGAACTTCACAGTCAAGTGTAAAGCGACTGGAATGAGTGTTGGCTCCTGTAAGTATGATGGTGTGATTCTTGACCGGAAAAGATTGAATGCTGCCTCTGGGTTGAAGGTGAGGCTCTGGCTCAAGTGGAGGGGTTCAAGTATCTTGGACAGATCGACAGGTTGGGCCTTCATCTGTGATGCCATAGTCTGTTGTAATGAAGATGGAGCTGAGCTGAAAGACAAATGTATCAACTTACTTACACTGCAACCCTCACCTATGGTCATGAGGTACATGAGGTATAGATCATGACTGGAAGAACAAAATCCTGGATGCAAACGGCTGCAACTGGTTTTCCCCAGTGTGTGTCTAGACTCATCTGTGGGGAGCTCAGTGTAGAGCTGCTGCTCAAAAAGAGTCAACTGAGGTGGTTCAGGCATCTGATTTGGATACCTCCTGGATGTCAGTCATTTGAGGTTTTCTGGGAATATCCCACTGAGACGAGGCTCTGTGCCAGACCCAGAATTTTTCAGAAGGCTCATGATAACTCTCTAATCTGGGAATATCCTTGGGATTACACAGAAGGAGCTGGAGAGAGTCATCGGGGCGAGGGGTGTCTGGGTTTCCCTCATGGACCTGTTGCCTCCATGAACCAACCTCAGACAAGTGGAAGAAAATGGATGGATTTGGGACAGTTGTGGCTGAGTGGTTAGAGCAGTCATCCTCCAGTGCAAGAGTTGGGGGTTCAATTCCACCAGCAGTCACATGCTAAAGTGTCCCTGGGCAAGACTGAACCCCTCATTGTCTCTGATGCGTGTCCCATCGGTGTATGAATGTGATAAAGCTCTGATTATTCTTTGTAGAGATCTAGTAGAGTGCTGTATGAATGGGTAAATGAGGGCACAGATTGCTGTGTAAAGCGCTTTTAGTATCTCGATAAACTAGAAAAGCATTACAGTACTGTATATAAGTACAGTTCATTTACCATTTATACCATAGATGGGAAGAAAAAAAATGTAGCTCGGGGAAGGTTTCCTGTAAAATGTAACCATTCAAGTATCAATCAGCCTTGAAGTATTTTAGTTTAAACATACCACTAATTACCAGAATTAAATTTTGGCTGTTAAATTAAATCACTAAACTGCATAAAGTTAATTTAAAAAAAACTTTTCATCAAATAAAACAACTTTGACCTCTAGAGTTGATAGAGGTTAGAGCATCTTAACGTTTTAACTTTGTCATCAAATTCTCTCAATAAATGACTCAAACTATTCATGCTCTTGTTGCTCTTTTTTATGTAACATATGTAAGAAAATTACAAATTACCATGAAGATAAAATGTTTCATTCATTATTGTGCTGTTTTAATAAATCACCACTATCATTCCAGTTCCAAAGAGTTCTACAGCAACTGGTCTAAATGACTACTGGCCAGTAGCCCTCACCCTTTCTTCACCCATTCTCTAAATGCTTTAAAAGACTGGTCATGACCCACATCAAAACAACCATCGACATCAGCAAGGACCCACACCAGGTATGCATACCGCAACAAGCTATCAACAGAAGACACCATCTCCTCTGTGGTCCACAATGTTCTCACCCACCTGAAGAAGGTCTCCTGTGTCCGTTTGCTCTTTGTGGACTTCACATATGTCTTCAACGCCATGATCCCCAAACCCTGATGGACGAACAACTCACACTAGGACTAAGCCCCTCCCAATGCAAATGGGTCCTGGATTTCTTAACCAATAGACTGCAGTCTGTGAAGATCAACAACTTTTCATCCTCCACCATAACCCTCAGCACTGGCTCCCCTCAGGGATGTGTGTTGAGCCCCCTCCTGTTCATTCTACTTACATATGACTGTGAATCTACCCATCCAGGCTGTCACATTGTAAAGTTTGCAGATGATACAGCGGTGGTGGGATGCATCGCAAACAACGATGAGTCTAGCTACAGGCAGGAGGTGGAACACCTGGAGAGCTAGTGCAGGAAGAACAACCTTCACATCAATGTGAAGAAGACGAAGGAGATGGTCATGGACTTCAGAAGGAACAAACACACCTACCCTGCCCCGAACATAGGAGGATCTGTGGTGGAAGTGGTCTCCAGCTACAAGTACTTGGGTGTGCAATGAATGATAACCTCAGCTGGAGCAACAACACCACCAGCCTGGTCAAGAAAGTTCATCAGAGACTCTACTTCCTCAGGCGGCTGAGATGAGCTGGTGTGAGAAGCGCAGTCCTCACCTCCTTCTACAGTGGAGAGCAGGAGTTGGTGGCAGCAGGCTAGACTAGGCCAAGCTCCAACGCACTGTACGTTTTCGCTTCAAAATGAGAGTCCATGACCGTCAGAATGTGACTGACCAAGCTTCCACGAGTGAACAAAAAGCAGATGGCAAACCTGATAAGAGCGAAAAAGATGACTTCAGCGGTGTGGAAGTGGTTCAGCTATCTAAGATCTAATAAACTGCAGGTTTCAGTGGGATGCAAAATGTGCTGCAGACGTTTGCTGCATGGGTCATGTTGTTGTTTAAAGTTAAAACTATTAACATTGACAAAGATGAGAGTTTTATGTTATTTGACTGTGATTTCAAATTTCTTTGAAGGCTAAATACAAATTAAAGGTAAACATTAATTTATTTGTACAGTTTATATTGCTTATATCGATAGCGGAAATATTATTGACCGAAATTTGGAAATATATTGTGATACAAGTTTTGGCCATTTCGTCCAGCCCTGAGTCTGGAACTATTACCGCTTCCATTTTTTTCAGAGTCAGAGTCAGTTTATTATTGCCATTGTCAATGAATAAGATTCACAAACTAGGAACTTGCTTCGGCATAAAGGTGCAATAAAAAAATAAAATACAGTATATTAAAAAATAAATAAATAAATAAATAGAAGAAAAACATATGTACACACCAACCAAAAAAACACAATACAGCACAATATTCACAATAAATGTGCAGTGATAAATGGAGATAAATGGAGTGATGATGTACAGTTTTAGACCAGTGATAAATGATCAAAGCAGAGTTATACAGTAACAGGATTATGAATGTTCAGAAGACTGACGGCAGATGGGAAGAAACTGTTTTTATGGTGTGAGGTTCTGGTCCGAATGGACCAAAGCCTCCTGCCCGAGGGAAGTGGTTCAAAGAGTCCATGTGCAGAGTGAGAAGGGTCAGTTGTAATCCGACCAGCTCGCCCTACGGTCCCTACGGTGTCTTTACTTACTCTGCTCAACCTGTTTTGTATTTGTAATTATTTTTTCTATCCTAACGTGTTTTTGTCTTTCACGTGCATCTGCATATACATCTAGACCTGCACCATTATCTGGACCGACCATTCTGTGTTCCTTTGTCTCTCCTTTCTGTCCTCTCAAACCAGCCGGTCAAAGCAGATGGCCGCTTGTCCTGAGCCTGGTTATGCTGGAGGTTTATTCCTTTTAAAAGGGAGTTTTTCTTTCCACTATTGCCACTGTGCTTGCTCAGAATGGGAGACTGCAACGAAGCCAAGATTCAACTTGTTTGCTGGCTTCCTTATATGGAGAACCTTTGGCTTTTCTATGCATTTGAATGTTCATTTAAAGTGCCCTGAGAGAACTTTGTTGTGATTTGGAGCTATATAAATAAACTGAGCTGAAATGAATTGAACCTGTTCAACCTGTTTGAATTGAACCTTTGTGTCTTCCAGGTGTTCTGTGGTCGTTATGTTAACGAGCACATGGTGTCTCACAGCGTGGGCTCAGATCATCCAGTGGTCTTGAGCTTCTCAGACCTGTCCGTTTGGTGTTACCTTTGCGAGTCCTACATCCACCACCAGGTGAGTCTTTGACCCCTGCTGACTAATCAGAGCACTGGCCCCACCCCTCAGTCAGCTCAGGTGACCTACCAACTCTGTAACTGTAAAACCTTTCCTTCAGGTGAATCAGAACAAACTGGGTTCTTAACGACAGAACCTTTAGGAAAATATTGGGTTGTCCAGAACATCGGAGAAGTTCTCTCCCAGGAGCTCCTTGTTCAAAGAGGTGTGGCCTAAACTAAACAGGAAGTAGGCCATTTCCAGGTTCAGAGGGTGGACATATTCAACAACATGAAATGAGCTCCTACTGACCATATCCCTGAGCTCTTTGTTAGCAAAATATCTGATAAAGCACTGGTTGGTTAAAATCATCTTCAACTGATGAACTGCTGGAGTCAGCCTGATTCAAGATGGCCACCACAGCTGGTACCCACTGCGACTCTGACTGAGCTCCACTTGATCACACAGAACCTTAGAAACTGGGTCGGCCCACATGTTAGAACTTCATGCGGGCCACTACATTTTGGTTCTATTTCATCCCTACTAACCACCAGAGGCGGTGCTTAAAGCACTGAATGATCATTCTTGATCATGCGCAGGTCGAGTATTTTATGCCAACATAGTCACGTGTGACCCCCTGGACACCGGTGAGTCTATATAAGCACGTGACATCGGTAGCTCAGTCCCTTTCATCTTCTCACATGCAGGTGGTAAGAAGTTTACTTTTTCTACTTGACTCTGGTAGCCTCAAGACTACGGTCGGAGCTGCGAGACTGTCTCGCCCTCCACAGGCTGCTCAAGCTGGTATCCTCTAAATGATTGTACTTCAGTTGGTAAGTTGTTTTGTTTCTGTTGACCCTAAGGTAGCGCGTTCGCTAGCTACATCAGGTTTCCTTATTGGCTGGAAGTACGGTGTTTAGCTGTTTTTTTCCTTAGTTACAGAAAACATTGCAGCTGCGCTCGTGCTTGCTTGTTTTCAGTTTGTGGGTGTAGCGGCCATGTTCGGCTTCGCCTCACCTTTACCTGTATTGCAGCCATTTTCGGGCTTGCGCTCATATTTTACAGCTGCATCGGCTTGCTGTTGTTTGTTAACACTGCAATCATTTTTCGTGCTTGCTTTTCATTTACATAGTTACAGCCGTGTTTGGCTTGACTTCATTTGTAACATTGCAGCCATTTTTTTGTGCTTGCATTTTCTTGAGTTGTGCAGCCGTGTTCGTGCTTGCATTTTTCATTATAGTGCAGCCGCGTTCGGCTTGCCTTCCTTTTTAAAAGTTGCAACTGTGTTCATGTTGTATATTTTACCTGTGGCGCTATGGCAGTCATAGCACTTCTGGCTGCTTTTATAAGCTAGCAGCTGGGGAACCCCTGGTGGCGTTTTCTGCTCGACCAGGTTCCCGGGTTCATTCGCTCATTGACTCCAGCGTCAAGAGTGGCGTTTCCTACTCAACCTGACGCTTCTAGTCCTGTGACCGGTAAGATGCTGGACGTGCAGTGCTGCAGAGCCTGTTTGTCCCTTCTCCAGTTGGAGGATAGACCTGATCTGTGGCCCCCCCCCCCCCCCCCCCTTGTGTGGGGCCGGATCATCTGAGGGAGGCCTTGACAGAAGTGGCCTGCCCCAACTGTTCCATTCTGCTCTTGTCCCTGCGAGCAGCTCGTTTGGCTGGTTCTGAGAGTGCGAGCCAGCCTGTAAAGCGTGTGGCCCCAGAGGCCTTGGGGCCTCCACGAAAGAGGACCAAAAAAGTGCCAGGGGCTCAGAGGGACTATCTGGGCAGGTGACCCATCTCACCTCTGAGCTGGAGCAGATGAAGGCGCTACTTGAGTCCCTTAGGGAAGGGGGCAACGCTGGTCTGACTGGGACCCTGACCTGGGACAGAGCATGGGCTCAGGGGCCTCTGCTTTTGAAAAGGTTGCCATCTCCCTGGCAATATCTGGAACTGGTTTTCAAGAGCAGTTTGAGTCTGGCTTGTGTGTGTTGACTGCCAGTTCGCACACCTCCTCCTGCTCTCAGCTAGATGAGAACGGTTCTATAGTGGGTGCCTTGAGAACTGCTCTTGCTTGGTTGCACCTGGATGTTCCACAGAGCCAACCCGCTGCTTCCAGCACTTTCTTTTAACGTCCTTCTGTTAGGTCATCCTTTATGTTTCCCCCTTAGGCTGAATACATAAAGGAGATACATGTCTACTGGATGGATACTAAGGCTTTCTCACAACCGACTGCAGATGCCAGGGCCCCAGCGGCCATGCAGGATGTGCCCAAGTTTGGCTTGGACCATATGCCTTCAGTCGAACTTGCCATAGCATTAGGACTGCAACAACAAAACGATAAAATCGATAATTAAAAGCGTTGGCAACGAATTTCATTATCAATTTGTTGTGTCACGCGATTATGCGTCTTTCACGGCGCTGCGGAGCCATTTTGTTCACGGGCACAGCACTGAATAAAGTAAAAAAAAAAACTCAGCAGCGCGAGTTGAACAGAGTGAGGGGGGGAGGCGGAAGCAGAGAAGACGCGGTGTTTTCAAAGGAAATTAAGTCAATTTTACAAATGACCGACGCAGAGAAAACTGTTCGACCCAAGTCCTCCAAAGTGTGGGAGAACCTGACGCTTCACAAAGATTAAAAAAAAAAAGCGCAACAAGCAGCTTTGAAAAGTGACGACACGACACGGGAGAAACACGGAGATAAACGTAAACATGACAGAGTCGCAAACTAATTTCACCATGGTGTGGATGAAGGAAGAGCAGCAGGTTAGTCTCTACATTAAACCACATTTGTTCTGTTTCAAAGTGAGAAAATGTAATGTCAGTGTCTCTGGTAGCTGAAGCTGCTGCTTGTTTCTTAGCTGTGACAGTGATAGAGAACGTTTGTGTTTTTAATTTTTAATTTAATGGTACAAGCAGTGTTTAAATGTGATTTGTAAATAAATCTAACACAAAGATGGTGATTTAGATTTATTGATTTAGCTTCAACTTTTAATTTGCTAGCGCATTGTATGGAAGGATGTATTGCATTTAAACAGGAATTACAGTAATTTATTTCATCTACTGAAGTGTGTCTAATTAGTATTATGTGTGTGTGTGTGTGTGTGTGTGTGTGTGTGTGTGTCTGTGTGTGTGTGTTTGCGTGCGTGCGTGTGTGTGTATGTGTGAGAAGAGTGCGATTTGATATGTCAGTCAAATTTTGGAATTAAAAAAACTTTTTTTTCTGTTTCATCGATGAATGGATAAAATAATCGGCCGATTAATCGATTATTGAAATAATCGTTAGTTGCAGCCCTAATTATACTACTCCTTTGAGTGAATAATTTGAGGGATTCAATAATTTCCATGGTTCCTCCTCTGGTGCAACAATTTTGGGAGTCCCCAGTTTCCATGGTTCCTCTTGTGCATAATTTGAAGGGTTCCCCAATTTACATAATTCTTCCTCAAGTGCATCATTTGAGGGGTTCCACAATTTCAATGGTACCTCCTCTGGCGCATCATTTGAAGGATTCCACAGTTTCCATGGTTCGTCCTCAAGTGCATCGTTTGAGGGGTTCCACAATTTCATTGGTAACTCCTCTGGTGCATCATTCAAAGATTCCACATTTTCCATGGTTCCTCCTCTGGTACAGCATTTGAGGGATTCCCTAGCTTCCATGGTACCTCCTCTGGTGCATAATTTGAAGGATTCCACAGTTTCCATGGTTCCTCCTCAAGTGCATCATTTGAGGGGTTCCACAATTTCATTGGTAACTCCTCCGGTGCATCATTCAAAGATTCCACAGTTTCCATGGTTCTTCCTCTTGTACAGCATTTGAGAGATTCCCTAGTTTCCATGGTACCTCCTCTGGCGCATAATTTGAAGGATTCCCAGTTTCCATGGCTTTTCTTCAAGTGCATCATTTGTGGGATCCTACAATTTCAATAGATACCTCTTCTGGTGCATCATTTGAAGGAATCCCCAGTTTCCATGGTTCCTCCTCAAGTGCATCATTTAAAAGATTCCACAGTTTCCATGGTTCCTGCTCAGGTGCAGTATTTCAGGAATTCCACAGTTTCTTTTTTTATATTAACAGTTTTATTGAGAAGGCATTTGTTATATTACAATAACATACCGGTAATTACATAACATTACTTTAGATTTCCGGTTTTAATTTTTATGCCCTCAAAACAAAACATACAAACAACAACTTGGGTGTGTGTGGCGGGGTAGCCAAAATGCAATCACATCATTGTTATCACTAATCTTATTACTGCACCTACATATATGACCGCAGGGTTTAAAGAAAACCAGAACTAACAACCTTAACATATTACATCCACTTTGACCAAATTTCATTCATCGATGAATGGATAAAATAATCGGCCGATTAATCGATTATTGAAATAATCGTTAGTTTCAGCTCTAATTATACTACTCCTTTGAGTGAATAATTTGAGGGATTCAACAGTTGCCATGGTTCCTCCTCATGTGCAACAATTTTGGGAGTTCCCAGTTTCCATGGTTCCTCTTGTGCATAATTTGAAGGGTTCCCCAGTTTCCATGTTTCTTCCTCAACTGCATCATTTGAGGGGTTCTACAATTTCAATGGTACCTCCTCTGGTGCATCATTTGAAGGATTCCACAGTTTCCATGGTTCCTCCTCAAGTGCATCATTTGAGGGGGTTCCACAATTTCATTGGTAACTCTTCTGGTGCATCATTCAAAGATTCCACAGTTTCCATGGTTCCTCCTCTGGTGCAGCATTTTAGGGATTCCCTAGTTTCCATGGTACCTCCTCTGCTACATCATTTGAAGGATTCCCCAGTTTCCATGGTTCTTCCTCAAGTGCATCATTTGAAGGTTTCCACAGTTTCCATGGTTCCTCCTCAGGTGCAGCATTTGAGGGATTATCCAGTTTCCATGGTTCTTCCGCAGGTGCATCATTTGAAGGATTACACCGTTTCCATGGTTCCTCCTCAGGTGCAGCATTTTAAAAATTAAACAGTTTCCGTGGTTCCTCCTCAGGTACATCAATTTAAAGGTTCCACAGTTTCCATGGTTCCTCCTCAGGTGCAGCATTTCAGGAATTCTACAGTTTCTTTTTTTTTTTTATATTAACTGTGTTGTTGAGAAAGCATTTGTTATATTACATAACATTACTTTAGCTTTCCGGTTTTAAATTTTTCCCCCTCAAAACAAAACATACAAACAAAAACTTGGGTGGGTGTGGCAGGGTAGCCAAAATCCAATCACATCATTGTTATCACTAATCTGATTACTGCACCTACCCATGTGACCGCAGGGTTTATACAAAACCAGAACTAACAAGCTTAACATATTACATCCACTTTGACCAAATTTTATTGAAAGTGTCCCTTTGCACTTTGACAGAAAACAACAATTTTTCCAATGTATAGATCTCTTTCACAACATAAATCCAGTCTTCAATTCTTGGTGCTTCAGCTTTAAGCCATCTCCTTGAGAGGACATTTTTACTCACAGCCAGTAATGTGTATAAAAGTTTTTCTTTTAATCATTAGAATTCAAATTGTCCACTGGTATGTCGCACAAAAATCTGCTTTCAAAAGTTAAAGGAAAATCAGATGAGAAAACATTCTGCAAATATTTGTGCATCTGAGACCAGTATTGCTAGATGGCTTGACAAGCCCCCAAAAAAGTGTAAATTATTGGCATCTTCTCCCCCACATCTCCAACATGTATCCCCAGTTCTCTGGTACCTTGTCTGTGCAGGTGTTATGAAGAGAATTATGTTTTTCCAAAAAAAATCATGCCAGACCTTCTATCATGTTCTTGTCCACTGTATTCTACACATATGGTCCCAACTTCCCCTGACATCGTCAGGGTGCCTTGGTTTTCCCACTTCACTTTTACATAGGCAGTGCTGTCTTTCTTACACTGCTGGATGGCATTATACAATATGGAAATGGTTTTATTGACTGCTCTAGATTTAGTTAATGATATAAATGTTTCCACCAATCCTAGATTATTTAAATGTACTTTTAGATCCTGATTAAAGTGATTCCTGACTTGTAGATATCTGAAAAAAATCTTCTGGGTTTAGATCATGATTTCTTTCCAAGTTCTCTAAACTTTGAAGTGCCCCCTTGTGGACAAATGAATATTAGTTGGTTAAGCCTTTAGAAATCCAATACTGGTAGTCCTCGAGTTACGAACGGGATTCGTTCCTACGCACCGTTCGTAACCCGATTTTGCCGTGTCGGAAAATGCACGGTGAACAGCGTTTTAAACACGTTTTTTTCAATGTAACGCAAACCGGCATACATTCTGTACCTTAACCATGTACAGTACTGTATTTCCAAGCAGTTAGCTAACACAGTACCCTCAAAAAAACTCATAAAATCCTGCACAGTGCATTTCATATTGAACTAAAACAGTAAAAAAAAACTGTACCTGTATCTCTCGCCGTCACTCTTTCTCTTTTTTCTTTAAAATCCAATCCACCTCGGTCAGGAGTGTTTACAGGTCAATCCAACCAATGAAGTTGATTAGAACAAGAGCTGCTGCTAATTTTACAGGCTGCACCACCTTAGAGCACAAACAAAATGGAATCCTCCAGCACATGTTGTTCTGTGAACACAACAAGATGGATGCCAGAGAGGGGGAGGAGTCCACAGAGTCTTAAAGGGAAAGCAGGGTCTTAAAGGGAAAGGTATTAACACCCCACACACAAAAGAAACGGTGCTGTGTGTAACTCAAAAAAAGTCTATTCAAAGTCAATGGGAGGTGTGTCGTAAGTACGAAACGTCGTAACTCGAGACCGTCGTAACCCGAGGACTACTTGTATATATCTATACATGCACTTACATAGAGCAACAGAAACGAGAGGGAAGAAAAGGCTCAGCAAACATTTAAATCCATTTCAGCAGTTGACATTTCTTAAATAGGTCCTCGTGGGCTCACATGAAAGGGCGGTGCACATATCCAGTGTCTTCCAGTCAAAGGGAGAGACATACAGAGGGGACCGACACAACTTTTTATAACCCACAGCCTCTTCATCTATGTGGCCATTCAAAGTGGGAAATAGCTGGGGTCTATACACTCAGAAAAATGTTAATTTTTACTTGAAGTTGGGCCATTGTCCTTTCCGTTATATACACATTCTTCAATCTTTCTTGCCATTGTTTAAGGGTGGGAGATAAAGGTTTGAGCCAAGACAGAGTTATAATTTTTCTTGCAACCAGTAGAAGAATTTGTAGTAAATGGACTTTCCTTTTCCCAATATTTTCTCCTGGGGTCAAACCCAGTGTATAATGCAGTGGGTTCAGCGGTAACGTGAACTTAAATATTTTTTGAATTTCTGTCTGAACCCCCTGCCAGAATGGAATCAAAACTGGGCAGTCCCAAAAAATGTGAATGTGATCCCCAATCTGATTACAGTTCCTCCAACACAAATTTGTAGTATTACTGTCATATTTTGAAATATTAAAAGGTATTTTGAAGAATCTTACTCTTAATTTCCAGTCAAATTCCTTCCAGCCTGGACTGTGGGTGATCTTAAAACTTTTTCACATATCTCCCCCCACTCCTCATCTTCAATAACAATATTCATTTCTAATTCCCACTTTTGCTTTTTATCTATAGACTTGTCAGATAAATTCATATGTAAATGTTTGTAGAAATTAGATATAATCTTCCTCTTATTATTTTCCTCTACACATTTTATGCTAAATTTCTCTAAAGGTACAAACTCGATTCTAAAAAAGTTGGGACACTAAACAATTTGTGAATAAAAACTGAATGCAATGATGTGGAGGTGCCAATATATAATACTTTGTAATGTATTTTATTTCAAAGTAGGCCATTCTTTGTGTGATAAAAGGTAATCCCTTAATTGTAAGTACTTATAGAAATCTTTAGAGCACAATCCATATTTATCTTGTAACTGCTTAAATGACTTAAGAGTTTCGCCACTGAATAACTGATTAATTCTTATTAATCCTTTCTGTGCCCATCTCTGATAACCCACATCCAGTTTGTTTGGAAAAAAATCAATAATCTTGTCTATTTTTATTATGCGTGATATTGTTAAAAGGTGCTCCTATTTTCTTCCTCACTAGAGACCAAACTCTGTATGTACAATTAATCCACTCCAATTAAGAAAGCTCGTCGGATGAAGAGCGAAACGTCTTCTGTTACAAATAAAGTCCAGTTGTTTCTGTATTGAACGCTTTTTTGATTTTATCATGTCTTGGATGACTGAGAATCTTCAACAGCATCTAATGAATACATTCTGAGAGTTTTATTAAAAACCGTCCAGTTATTGATGAGATAGTTTTCTAACACAACATGGGTGATGATCACAAGAACTTCTCTTCTGAATTCAGTAGAAAACCAGAAATCTTTTTTATCAACTCATACCTTTGTCATTACAGTATTTTCATGTAAACCTGGCAAAGTAGATGAAGTTTGTGTGTGTGCGTGCGTGCGTGCGTGCGCGCGTGCGTGCGCGCGTGCGAGCGAGAGAGCGAGAGAGAGAGAGAGAGAGAGAGTCAGGCCCTCAAGTTAGCATGAAGGAACATCCCCTCCTTCCTTCCTTCCTCCCTGTCTGTCGCCTCCTCCTCCTCCTCCAGCACTGTAATTTGACACCAGGGCCAACAGGCAGGGTCAGAAGGTCACAGCTGTATCCCAACAGCTCCCTCCCTCTTTCCACGCACACACACAAACTCTCCACCCGCCCAGCCACCGAACTAGCAGCTGTTTCCCATCTTACTGTGGGACAGTGATTTATGAGAGGAAGTGCCTCGTGGTTCATCTTTGACTTGAGATGTCTGTTAGGGCCAAGACTACCTGTAATAGGTGCTCTGCTGGGAGTGTACAGCCACCACAGAGACACATACAAACACATGAGGGGTGCAGGTATTTGAGATGCTGATGCGGGTGGGGAGGAAGGAGTCCAGGAACATCAAGGCTTTTGGTGGAACAAATCCAAAACAGTCTGGGGTTTGTTTTTATGTTTTATTGCTGCACAATTTCTAGACCTGTCTCTTTTATTTTAAACTTCATATGTCTAGTATAGAACATACAAAATAACATGCTGATGAAGATTCTCAGTCATCCAGGACATGATAAAATCAAAAAAATGTTCAATACAAAAACAACTGGACTTTATTTGTAACAGAAGATGTTTTGCTCTTCATCTGAGGAG
>JARVGS010000814.1:22861631-22875005 GCA_031762315.1 Hypsolebias antenori | reverse complement strand
CAAACGTCTCCTGCAGGCTACAGTTTGTAAAAGTCCCCCCAATAATTACTTTCCGAACGTTTCGTAGACATCTTGTGTGGTGGATTATGAGCTATTTTATAAAATAGTACCCGCTAATACGGAGCTAACAGCTAACAAAATTATGGCGAAAAAGTTTAATTTTAGCTCAAATGTCTCCTGCAGGCTACAGTTTGTATCTATAGGTCGCAGGGCATGCAAATTAGGTAAAAAGGTGCGACCTATAGACAGGAAAATACGGTACACCACTGCCCTAACTTCTTCTGATAAATAAGCAGTGGAAATGAAAAGAAGAAAAAAAGTACTGTTGAAAACCTAAAAAAAATGATTATAAACTTTTCAATTCAGATCAGTTTGTTTATATTGCACCAAGTCACGACAGAACTGAACAGAATCGTTCACACATAAAAAGCCAATTAGTAAAAGTTCTGTATCCAAGGAAGCAGCAGATTGTGTTGACTCTTCACTTCATCGTAGTCTCCCATCCTGAGCAAGCACAAAGGTGACAGTGGAAAGGAAAAACTCCCTTTTAACTAGAATAAACCTCCAGTAGAAGCAGACTCAGGACGAGCGGCCATCTGCTTTGACTATCTGGGGCTTGAGAGGACAGTTTGCTAAGACAAAGACCACAGGGAAACATAAATTCAAATGAATGCAGAAACAAGGAGCAGCTAAGCACTTCCTGTATGGTAAGATAAGAGGCAAATAATGGGAATGCAGTCCAGCAGGTGCACAAGTCCCATTAAAGCCAGGGCATCGTCTTTACAACGAGTCAGTCTGCAAAATGTTAAAAGAAGCTTGATCAAACTGCAACAGATGACCCTGAAAGCTGCAGACAAGTCACGTTTACATTTCTACCATCACACCAGGTGTTTTGGCCAAATGAGTGTTAATCGCTTTAAACTTGTAGCACAGCGACACAGACAGCTTTGAAGCCTAACCCTAACCGTGTGTGACCACTCAGAGAGCATCTCCAACGTCCATTCTTATGAATCAACAGGGACAATTTGTTTCAGTCAGTAGACACATAAAACATCCACACTAGACATCAGGACATTAAAATAACTGAAACCATCAGTGTTCATTAAGAAACCTGATCACTACAAGGATGAGTTCTCAGTCTGTTCGCCCAACAGGTGGAAGCAAACTGAACTCACCATGGAGTGATGATCAGGATCTGCCAGAATCAGCCTGGTCTTGTTCAGACCTCTTCTTGTGAAGGTCAGTGAGGTTCTGTAGGTCAGTGAGGTTCTGTAGGACTATGCCAGCAGTTCTGCTGCACATCCTGACAATCCCTGAGAGTTTGTTCCTGTTTTTGCACGTTAACAATCCAAACCAACAGTTGAAGGTGAAAGTTAAGACTCAATAAAATACTCTCATAAAAGTCGAATCAACATTAAAACCACAGAACTTCTGATTAAAAATATATTCTCTGGTGGGCCTTTTTACAAAGTGAGTTCACCTGGGGGGTCAAAGGTCAGTTTGAGAACGGTTCTCTGATACTTATATTGTTGCACCACCACGACAGCTTCACCGTTAATGACCACAGGAGCTGCACGTGAGTGTTTTCTAAAATCAGTTACCCTTAATCTTGGAAACATTTAACTTTATTAAAAGGAAGACTTTGTCTTTTGATACCTTGTCATGAAAAAAACTACAAAAATTACAAAAATTGTTTGTTTTTTTCCCACGAGATAACGCAAACATTTTTAAAATGCTTCAAAATCAAACGGGAATCTTGAGCGAAATGTGACGTTTATGTGACTATTCTGCAAAAAGTAATTCACAATTAAACAAACAGGTCTCTCTTGTAAATGAGTCCTCGAGGCTCAATGAGACTAACCTGCATAAATAAAGTGCAAAAAAAAAAAATTCTAAGTGAATTAAAACAAAAGACTGTTCTGAACTTCTGTACATCTTCCACTCATCTTCTCTGCTGGACTCCGTGAAGACAGCCTGAACTGTTCTCTGCTGCCGTTTTGTTGTTTCTTCTAGTTGGTGGCTGCCCGCGGTTTTCCCGACAGCCCCGCCCCCTGTGGGCCAGCCTCTGTTTGTATACAAAGCGCGTCACGTTGTGCGTAATACGTCATCGGCTTAGCCCCGCCCCCGGTCGCTCTCCTGTGAATCTGATGCAATAAATTCAGGACCTCATCTCATCTCCATCAGAACTCACCGGCTCTTCTGACTGACGCATCTCCTGGATTTTAACTTTTTTTAAAATTATTTTTTAAATATACATAATTTGTAAATTAATCCAAATTATCTTTAACTCGTTTAGCTCTTTTAAGTTTTGCCACTCAAACCGTTTGTTGTTTTTTAACCAGTGGTTTCATTCGTTTTAGAATAAAAACACTGATTTTTCTCCTGGAACTTTGGAGGTTTTTGTGAAGAAGGTCCTCGGATTTGTTCGTTTTGATCCTTTTTTTTCCAACCTCTGAAGGATTTCGAGCCTCTCCCTCCTCAAAGGTAAGAAGCCGGTTTGTCATTCAGGAGGATGGAAAATTACCAGCTGGAGCCTTCACACAGGAAGCTGCTGCCCCACCACCATCACTGAATCATCACTCCACTCCTTTTGCTTTTATGCTTTATTAGGATTAAATGCCTCGTGTGGACTTAAGTCATGCCACATGCTAATAAATATTTAAAATTAAATGAACAGTTTTTATTCAGGTTGTGTTTTTGTGACTAATGATGTGTAACAGTGATGGTGGCTCTTACATTGGGGGGTGGGAAGTTAAAAGCGCGTGTGCGCGCGTGCGTGAGGCATATACATGTCCATAAAGGGACAACACGTGTCTTTGTTTCTGTCAGCTGTGGAAAGAGTGACCCTGAACGCATCAGGCGTTGGGCTTTCTGTCTTATTTTCAGCTCTGTCAGAGGACAACACACCTTTTTTTTAATTAGTTATTTTCAACATCTTGAGGATATTTCAGCCCATCTGTGAGGCAGCTTGAATATAACTTCACAAAGTGCCAGCCATGAAAAGGCCTCATGTTTGGTGGTAAAATTGAAGCGCACTGCAGATGTCTGAGGAGCATCCTCAGATGTTTGATGTTCAGGATGTAACTCTGGTATTTTTCCACTTACTGATGCGTCACCGCCCCTCCCTCCTCCTCCTCCCTCCACAGAGAAACAATCATGCGTGAAAAAAAAAAAGAAAAAAAGGCGCAGCTGAATGGGCGCGCGCAGGTTGAACAATAAAGAGGCCAACGATCTTCACCGAGCTCCTTTATTTTCTTTTTCCCCAGCTCAGAAGATGCCGGGTGACAAACAGCCGGGAGCCGAGATGAAGTCCCTGAGGGTCGCTCCGGATGATGACAGCAGCAGCATCAACAGCAACGACTCTCCGTACTCCGACTTGATGAAGAAGGTCCCTCTGGATGGGTGAGGCTCACGTCGCGGTACAACACCCTAATCCGACCCCGGCTCGCCCGCGGTCTCTGAAGGCTTTGCTGTTCCTTTACAGCCAGTATCCAGATCTGGATGCAGAAAGCCAAAACTTCCTCCCAGAGGTTAACCCGAACAAGAAGAAGTATGAGGCGGAATATGTAAGGGCTCGTTTTAACCTTCTGTACGTATCAGTGTGAGTGTTTCTCTCCGTCGTTGCTGAGTTTCTTGTGTTCCCCTCTTCAGCATCAAGGCAACGCCTCCTTCGGGATGTCCGTCTTCAACCTGGGCAATGCCATCATGGGCAGCGGCATCCTGGGTCTGTCCTGGGCCATGGCCAACACCGGCATCGCCCTGTTTGTGTAAGCATAATGCTTTCTTTAGTTATCATGAACTCTGCTGAGAAGCGGCGGGGGTGGTTTAGTCTTCGGCTTCAAGGTCTCTCAGGGTTCCCGTCAGCAGTCTGTGTTGATTCAACATCTGCTCGACCCTGAGAGCGCGGCAGATGACGCCTCGCCAGGGGATTGGTTGGTGTCGGCAGTTCTGCTCCTTTGCTATCGTGTTTGCTGTAGATAAAATCGAGGAGAAAGTTAAGCTTTTAATGAGAACGTGAGTTTTTCAATGCGTCAAGTCATAAAAATCTGAAGAACTCTGAGATGTTTCCAGTGCAGCACATTTCGTGAGCTCCATGTCTCATTTGGTGTCCAGTGCAAGTTGTTGGCCGTTTCGCGAACACGAGTAGTGGCGGGGGAAGCAGATTAGCCGGGCTAATCCTTGTGGCGTTACGTAAACGTAGATGTGAATGCCGGAGGTCATGAGTGGAGCATAGCGGCAGCGGCTGACCAATCAGAGCCCTGCATCTGCAGGGAGTCAGGGATTTCTACAACCTAATGCCCACTCTGACTCTGACGCAACAAACAATCTCTTGATTGAACTGATTCCCCAGAAAAGTCCCTCTGAGGTGTATATCTGCTCAGCTGGAGGGTATGAAACCACAGAAAGGATGAGGAACTTCTAAGAAAAGCTGGTACGCAGATGGAGGAGAGGCCAGTGTGTCTGTGTTGAGGCTCAAATGGCGGCGTTGGGGGATTAATTTTCACCTGGACTATAAATACCCTGGGACACACTGTACTGTCTCAGCAGTGTCCCAGAGGCTTTAAGAGGATCTTGTACAGGGGACACCTTTTGACCTTTACAACCCTGCTAATGCTAAAGAGACTCTTTGAACAGAGTTGTGTAAATGAAAGACAGCGGACGCTTTAAAAGACACGAGATTTGAGTCTTTGTGGGGTAAAATGAATGCGGCATCATCAGCAGACGGATCCTATCCTGGTTTCCTCTGTACGTTCACCTTGGTTATGGTTCAACGGCTAAAGCTCCTTCCTGTGTGTTTGCAGGGGTCTCCTAGTGGCCGTCGCCATTTTCTCTTTGTATTCTGTCCACCTCCTGCTGAAAACGGCCAACGAAGGGGGTAAGAGAAGCAGAACTTCCTGTTTGCTTAGTGCCACCACATTTAAGCGCCAAAGCCAAAATTTCATGAATGAATCCCTTCAAAGGTGCCCGTGTTTACGAGGAGCTGGGCCACAAAGCCTTCGGGATGCCTGGCAAACTCGCAGCCTCCTGCGCCATCACCATGCAGAACATTGGAGGTGAGGAACTCACATTTGAATCATAAACAGCTGATTTATGTGTTACTTGTTCCCAACTCTTGGTTTTCTCTCTGCAGCCATGTCAAGCTACCTCTACATCATCAAATACGAGCTGCCCATCGTCATCCAGGCTTTTACGGGAGCCAACAACAAGTAAGTGGCACCGTTTGTATTCAGCTATCTAAAGGTCATGGGGGGTGATGTAAGAATAAGATGTCTCACTGAGTTATTCCTAATTGAATAGACTGCAAACAAAATTAGGAGCATTTCAGGATCTCAATGCTCTGTAGCTCCCACTAGTGGTGAGAAGTGGTAACGCGTATCCAAAAAAGTTGTCAGGTGATTCTTCTTGGTTGAAACGTTTAGTCTTTCATTCAAAAGACTTTGTCAGTTTGAGGCCATTCCATGGACTCAGTCCTATAAATAGCACCTTCTCAGAGTGGATAAACCAGTTTGATGGAGACCTCCAGAACCAGCTTCTCACATGTAAGAAGGAGGACCGTCAGTCTTAAGAATAGATTGCCAGTAAGCTAACAATCGATCGTTAGTGCCTGAACGCTGCCTGCTATTCACAGAACCAGAGGCAAGCCTGTCCAGTATATTTACCATTTTCCATAAATTGAAACAATAGTTACCTGTTTGCATCTGGAACAGATGTTTTTAGATACTTTGACCTCTTTGTTAAAAAAATAAAACCTATTTGTTTAAGAGCTGTGTTTGTCCAGAGAAGAAATAAATTCAGATTATCGTGTTTAGAGAAGGTGAAGCAGAGTCTTTGTTTCCCTGTTGGGGTGAGAGGGGGGCGATGGACGCTGTGTCCATGGAGGTTTGGTTGTATTGAAAGGACGCCAGTACCTCCATGGGTCTGAACTTCAAAGAGCTCCTTCAGAACATGAAGCTGCGGCGAGACGGAGCGCAGTATGAGCTCATTCTGACTTTAAAAGCAAATTAGACGTGGCCGGGTACTCTGTGCTGCTTTGTTGCATCGTCAGTCCAGATCATGTCAGCTGTTTGTGGAGACTCAGTCCGTGCTCGCTCTGGTTATTTAGCTTACGTTAAAGAAAAGGGACCATGTGAGCACTGCTTTTAACAACGTATTGACCAACTTTAATGAAGTCTCATCACTGACGTGGTGTTTTTTTTCTCCCGTGGCAGTGAATGGTACATTAACGGAGACTACCTGGTGCTGCTGGTTTCCCTCAGTATCATCCTGCCCCTCTCGCTGCTTAGGAACTTGGGTAAGGAGCGTGATTTGTACAGACACGTGATTATCAGCTTCAAACCAAGAAGCAGCTCATTGGTCATATTTGTGTTTTCCCTCCGCCCTCAGGTTACCTTGGCTACACCAGCGGCCTGTCCCTCCTCTGCATGGTGTTCTTCTTGATTGTGGTGAGTACGACCACACCTTGTTTCCTCATTCCTCGCATGCCAGCGAATTTCCTGCAGATGAGTTTACTTCTTGCGACACTTAGAGGGTTCCTATCAGTATTCCAGAAAAACCTGGAAATGGAGAAAAAAATGGTGCCAGATTTAAAAAAAATAAATAAATCACATAATCTGAGCTTGTGCGCACACGCTATTGAAGCCTTTCATAAGAAAAGTCGCTCAGTGTTTTCCTGCCTTGTCCTTTAGGTGATCATCAAGAAGTTCCAGATCCCGTGCCCTCTGCCAATTCCAGACTCTGTGAATGAAACTATGCAGATGTTGAACAGCACCTCTCACACCGTCAACTCCACTGAGGACGAGGACACCTGCACACCAAAATACGTCGTCATCAACTCACAGGTACGGCTCTGTTGCATTGTGGGTACCCGCAGGACTAAAAGAAAACTTGTGGGAGGGTCAGCTGTAATGTTTGCATCGCTCCTTTCTTTCCAGACGGTCTACGCTCTGCCCATCCTGATCTTTGCCTTCGTGTGCCACCCAACCATCCTGCCCATGTACGAGGAGCTCAAAGAGTGAGTGCCTCTCCCGATGCTTGATATTTTAACGTTACGAACTATAAACTTCTCAAACTAACATGTTACCCGTTGTGGCTCCTCAACAGTCGTTCTCGCAAAAAGATGCAGAGCGTTGCCAACGTGTCCTTTCTGGCCATGTTCATCATGTACCTGCTGGCTGCCCTCTTTGGATACCTCACTTTCAACAGTGAGTCCTTCGTTTTCTGCCTAAAACTGTCACCGAGAAGCAAACACAACGTCAGGACAAATAAAAATTTAAGTGATCGAGGCCACTTGAACAGCAGTGTGAGAAAAGCCCACCTGATTCAGCCGGTGCCAGCATGTTCCCGTTTGTCACCACGGCAGTACGGAAATGTTCGGGAACATCACACCACCTAATTAGAGCGTTTTTAAACAGCTTGAATAACACCAGGAAGAACACTTTGTGTACCAACCGAGGCACATCAACACTGAAACAATCTGGTGTGCTGCTTTTAGGTTGAGAATCTAAAAACATTTAGGTTTTCTCATCAGGAAAGGTTATCGTCATGCCAATTATCAGTGGTGGACGCAGTTCGGGTATCGACGGAAAGTATTTTTCGTTCAGCAGATTAGCGTTTGCACCAAATTTGGAAATCGTTTGAAAGATTAGCTTCCGCTAAATTAGGTTTCGCCAACTTTAAGTCTGCTAACGAAGTTCACAAGCTTGTTCCTGTCTGTTATGGGCGTGTCTTAAAAGAGTCCATTAAGCATGCTATTGGCTGGCTACGTGTACACTTGACAAGACATGACTGGTTGACTCAGCTTCGTCTGGAAGGAGACGAAGACGAGTGACGCAGACTGACAGTCATCTTAGTGGTTAGCGGTTTAGCAAAGCTAACTTTTTCGTTAGCTGTGCCCACTACTGCTAATTATCAAACACAATTGTTCAAATTTACTCCATATTTGTGAAAAATATAACATATTTCACACTATTTACTAAATTTTATAAGCCAAACTTCAAAAATAACAAGAAGTAGCATTTACATGCTAACATGCATTGAGATTTATCTAAAATGCATAGCATTATGCTACATTAGCATAATGCTAATACTAATGCTAAAACTGCCATATTGTTTCAACTTGCAGTTTTAAAACAACTTTTCAATAAAAAATTTAAAAAGAAAAGTAAAAGTATATTTATTTACTATTTAAATTCAACAAAAAAGCTGCCTAGCATTAAGTTGTAGCTTGCATCAAAATGCTAATGTGCACATTAGCATGGCTAACAAGCTGGCGTTGATGTTGTCTGTAACTTAACTTCTCATTTTAGTCTGCTAATGTTGTACAGAAAAAAGCTAAGCAGCTAAACCGGATTGTTTTTTAGCCTGCTAGTAGCACAGCTAGTCACTTAGTACAGCCCTCTAAAGTAGCTCAAAACAATAATCTGGTTTCATTCCCACTGATTTGCAAAAAATAAGACGCGTTGACGTTTAGCCATATTTATGTTTGCGTTTTCCTAATTGGTTCCAAGTCAGTATTGTTTTAAAACATGTTGGCCCTTTTTGTACAATTTGTTGCATGCTAATGCTACAGACCTTTTTATTTAGACCATTATAAATGTGTCAACTTTATCGTCTTCATTATTTTTCTTCACAGTTCACGTGGAAGCTGAGCTGCTGCACACATATTCCAGCATCTACAAGAAAGATGTTCTTCTGCTGGTGGTCCGTCTGGCTGTGCTGGCTGCCGTCACGCTCACCGTTCCTGTTGTGCTCTTCCCTGTAAGTATCCACCAAGTACATTGACTTGGAGAGCGTGCCAGCTCACGTAATTTGTCCTAAACGTTGACCCCTTTGACTCCTGTACAGATTCGTACCTCGGTCGGCCACCTCCTGTGCCCCAACAAAGACTTCAGCTGGATCCGCCACATCATTATCACCGTGGTGCTGCTGGGTGGCACCAACCTCCTGGTCATCTTTGTCCCCACCATCAAGGACATCTTTTGCTTCTTTGGTTAGTTTCCGTATAATTTCATGTCTTTACAGCATGACTTCAAGACGCTTGAGTGACCAGAATTATTATTTGTTCTTTTCCTCAGGTGCCTCCGCTGCCTCGATGCTGATCTTCATCCTGCCCTCGGCTTTCTACATCAAACTGGTCAAGAAGGAGCCAATAAACTCCCCGCAGAAGATTGGGGTAAGACATTATAAACAGTTAATGAGCTTTGCAGCTCTTTAACATGTAACTGTAGGAAAAATTACTTTGAAATTTGTTTTGGGAGTTATATTTTAGCAAAGATAAAATGTTCTTGTTTCTAGTTGTATTAATATGGACATTCTCACCACCTACTTTCAGCGCTGTATTTAAATTTATTTAATGAAAACATTCTCATATAAACAACAAAATATCTGGAGTCATTTGGATGGAGCCTGAACCTTCAATTAGCTCTGGTCCCAAAAATAAAAAATTAAAAGTACCGGTATTGGTAAAAAATAAGTAAATAAATAAATCTTACAAATGTATTTCATGTTAAAAACTGAGCCATGTTAATAGTAATTATTTTTCCTCGGCAGGCCGTTTTGTTTCTGGCATGTGGAATCGTGGTCATGGTTGGCAGCATGAGCCTCATCATCGCTGACTGGGTCATGAACAGCGCCGAAGACAACGGACACTAGAACCACGGCTTAACCAAAGTTCTCGGAGTTGGACTGTAACAAATGCACAATCAAGATGAAACCCAGTCACGAACGAAGAAAACCATTAAAAAAAAACTCGCACTATGCTCAGTTGTGATCTTCTGAGCAACAGTCCATACCATTCCTAGAGAACATCTCAGAACGTGTACAGTTTGCTGTCGTAGACCACAAAGATTTTTATTTTTTTTCTCTTTTCATCATAACTTTTGAAAATGTTTTTGTCTTTATGTAGTTTAGGGTACAGCTGAAAACAAATGCAGAAACGTGCCTCGTAGCGGTGGAGTTCAAAGCACGGCATACTCTCGGGCACGCTGGTGTTTGTGTGACGGTAACCTCCGAGCTCAGCATCAGCATCCTGCTGAGAGAAGGGCGGAAAACTCCCGGAGACTGACCGGAGGCTACGTGACTTGAATATTTATCCCACGGTTATTTTTAAAATCTTCTTCTTCTTTTTGCCAAAAATGTATTTGTACAGCGTTTTAGAATGTTGAAGAGCACCAGAGGTTCAGCACATGTCAGCGGCGTGCCCTAAAACGTTATTTTTCAGTGTTTCGACTAAAGCTTTGTGACGTTGTTGATGTCGGCTCGTGTGTCCGTTAACAACCCGACTGTGAGAACTGCTGTTACACAATAAGAACGTGACTTACATTGTACTTTATAGCTTTTTAAATATCTTGGAGCAACATGCACAGCAACAACACTACTGCTTTGAGGAGGCCGCCGATTCCACACACAAAAAAAAAACCGGAAATCCACCGATTTCCGGTTTTTCCACCTCTCCACTCCAGAGCGGAGAGCACAAACAATTTTTTTTCTTTATGGGAGAATATGTCAAATTTGACCACGTGCAGTGGTTGTAATATTTACCTGTTACAAAAACAAACGGTTATTTAAAGTCCCGCTCTTCCACTTTGCCAGCCGAACAGAAGCGCGTGGACTTTTCGTGTTTTTGAAGCGTTTCACATTAAGACGGCGGGAGCTCAGCGAGAACTCTCTTCCCGCCTTGAGACGACGCACGGTGTCTTCGACATGAACGCGTCGTCAAACTGTCATCTATTTATGGGAGACCGTAAAATCAGTGTAATTATTTTATTTATGTACTATTGTGTATATTTATGCGTGTATGTGTATATATAATCTATTGCGTTCAAATGTAAATATTGTTTGGTTACCTTTTTTTTTTTTTTTTAACCAAGAAAACATTGGCGATGTATAACCAAAAAAATATATTTTTTAAAGCTCCTAAATACAAAGATGATGGATCAAATTGTTCTTTTTGGCACAGCACGGTTGAGAGGACTGAACCTCTCCTGTCCTCAGGAGCAAAAAGGGCTTTGCCCGTCAGTATTAAAAGTCTTGTTTCAGTGAAACACACATGTATATTTTGTAATTAATGTCCAAATAAAACCAACTACACTCTACAACCTGGACTTTCGGTGTCTTTCGTGGTCTCTCAGAGACCTGTAAGGTGTTGGTGGGTCAAACATTTTGGTTGAGCTTGACTTGACCTAACGTATACAGAAGTGGACTGTGGACACAGTAAAATGACTTATCTGAAGTTTCATCTTGTGAACGCTATTTTTGATATACAAACCATCAAGTTCATATTTTTTGCAAGAGCAAAAACCAGCCACTATAGGGAGCACAAGCCAGTGTATCTCTGGTTCTGGTTCCAAGCCAGGGTGAGGGTTGTGTCAGGAAGGGCATCTGAAGTAAAACCTTTTTGTCAACTACAATGCGAGTTCATCAAAGCGGAGATGGAGAAAGATGACTCGCTGTGGTGAACCCTGAAGAGGGAAAAACCAAAAGAAGTAAATCGTAAGAACTTGGGAGTCATTTTTTGGCAGGAATTTTATTATTTTCTAGCACAAGTGATGCAAAATAGATGTTTGCGTGACGTTATGAAGATTGTATTGTTTCCAGATGGCAGCTCAACATTAGAAAACCCAAAGAACTGGTGGAGGACCATGACCTTCAACCTATCTCCTGTCCACTACTGGAGTGAACGACGGTTCTGTGTATGAGGCACTGGGACAGCTGGACTGGTCAAGGAACACAAATGGGGTCAGAGTCAGCGGTTACTTCCTGCTCAGACTCAGATCCTTTAACATCTGCAGATGTTTCGGAACCTCGCGGCGTCAAAGACGCTGGTTCAGTTGGTCCGATGGGATCTCGCTGTTTGTTAAAATCTCTGAAGACCCGTGGTTCCTACAGTTAGACTCAGAACTATACTAGATCATCCCCACAAAAATAATGTTTTATGAGCTAGTGAATTAAAATGAGATACTGATGATGCAGACGAAATATACCCAGGATGATCTTCTAATAGCTTTTCAGGGGTCTCCACAGCGAGTCATCCTCCTCCATCTCACTCTCTCCTCACTCCACCATCCTCCATGTCTTCTCTAACTGCATCCATGTATCTCCTCTTTATTTTTTCCTGGCAGTTGCATTTCTAACATATACCCACTGTCCCTCCTCTGGACATGTCCAAACCCTCTCAGTCTGTTCTCCCTAACTTTATCTCCCAGTTGTTCAACATGTGCTGTACCCTCTGATGATCTCATTCCTGATCTTATCCATCCTTGCCACTCCTAAGGAGAACCTCAACATCTTCAAAGACACAATCGTGTAGTTTTACTTCTGATTTGTGTTTCCTGCTAAACTCATTTTTTGCTACACCACTGGTTGGAACAGAGCAATATCCTCTTGGAACAAAAAAAAATCTGATTTGCTATGGAAATGCTCCCACCTGTCCCTACAAGCAAATGGATTATTGGAGCAGACCCGCTACTCAAGTGCACCTGGTGTCTCATGGTCTAACTGGGTTGAGTCATGTCTCTGGATGGGTTCTTCTTTGGTGAAACATTTGTATTTGATCCTAACACTTCTTCCGCCTCAGTAAACAGTCTTTTAGCTGCACCTTCTTGTCAATCAGTTTGTTGGTGACAGCTAAAACTAGTTGTTCACACAAAGGGTGGACCATCAACCTAATGACTGATCGTTAGTGCCCGCATGGCAGTTTGCCATCCAGAGAGCTAACAGATACTTGCAATAATCACTGTAAGCAGGTGACATGAACATGGAGGCCTCCGCCCGTTCAGCAGTAGTTGGCTGATTGTGAACATCTAGTTCTAGCTGACTGATCCACTGTGAGAAGGCGCCGTTTATAAGATTGTTTGTTGCAGCTCCTGAGGTTGAAGGTCTTTTGGATAAAATACAAAACATTTCAACAAAGAAACCATCCAGGACCTGACTTTACCTTATTAGATGTTACTGACTGGATTATAGAGCATGCACGAGGACATGGTGTCTCACAACTTGTTTAAATTTCACAAAAAATAAAAGCGACAGTCATGATGGATGGTAAGAGCATTATTGTTGCAGGGCTATTTGTCATTTTGCCTTTGTTTAATTAACATTTTAGTAATATTTGTTTATCTTAACCAGCAAAACTGCAGGCCCCGATTTTCCTCTGGATGATATCGTCCTCTAGTGGTCTGCAGAGGATAAATGGAACTGGATCACCAGAACAACCAGAAAACAAGTTATTTAATCTTGCAAACATTAACATTAAAGGGCCAAAAAATACAAACCGGATTCCAAAAAAGTTGGACACTAAACAAATTGTGAATAAAAACTGAATGCAATGATGTGGAGATGCCAACATCTAATATTTTATTCAGAATAGAACACAAATCA
>JARVGS010000814.1:22759966-22772585 GCA_031762315.1 Hypsolebias antenori | reverse complement strand
TCTCTGTGTGAGTGCAGCTACAGCGTGCACTCTCAGGACATTATTACCTGCAGTGTTCCCTCAGTGAGGACTGAACTTGGCAAAAGGGCTTTCTCCTACTCCGCTCCTATTTCCTCTCAACCTTGACCTCTCTAAGTGGCTTCAAACATCTGTTAAGTTCCTGGGAAAAACCAATGCAGACATGTTCCAGTTGGTAGTTTTCTACACCATCTTACAGTCTAGCTGTTTTTTCACTACTTTTCCTTTTACTTATCCTTTTAATTACCATTTTATTTTCACTTGTTAAAAAATAAAAAATGAAATTGTACGCATCCTTTATAATTGTCTGTTGTTGTCGTCGTCGTCCACTGTTATCATCACTCTTTGTTAAAATCAGGTCTCTCTTGTAAATGAGTGCCCGAGGCTCAGTGGGATTAACATGTAAACGTTAATAAAGGTTAAATGAATGAAGGACATCATCATTTTCAAAATGATGCATGTTGGCTGTTCATATGAAAACAGAATGATGGCTTTTTAAAGATTTTTTTTTTCCACCCTTACACCCATTTTCAAAAAAATATATTTGGGGACTCCTAAAATCCTGTTTCCATTTAACTCAAGGCTGCGATTATTGAAATAAAATAAAAAACACATTCCTTGTGAATAATCCTTCAGACTATCCACTATTTTGTCGCATGCTACAATCAGACTTTACTTCCTAAACAGCAAAATGAGAGAAGAAAAAAAATGCCAAGAATAAACGGTCAGATACCTAGACAAATGCATGTCTTTGGAGGCATCTGCTCCCCTGGGCCTCAGTTGACCCCAGGCTGCTCTAATTGTATCTTAGTTAAAATGGTTTAGTAGCTGGAAGGCCTGATAGTTCAGGGTAGCACCAAGGGAGAAGGACTATGCTCTGGAGTATTATGGGGGAAGATTTTATCTATAGCGCCATTCATGAAGAAATACTTCTCTCCATTTGGCAGAGGACTGCTTTCTCAGCGGGCTCAGGCACAAGATAAGAGAGATGACTAAGGGCAGGAGACAAGCTAATGGGAGGGAGATTTCCCATGGCTGACCAAACCACTAGCAGCTGGCCATCTGCAAAAACACTACAAAGCACAAAAACATGATATTCCCAACATGCTTAGACCATTATCAGGGTCAGATTTACAATTTTAACTTCTAAATGGTTTTGATTTCAAAGATTCATGACCTGGACTGCAGAGAAAAGGATGTAGCATTATTTGTCACAACTTCTGTTCTGGTTTCTGTTAAAAATGCAGGTTGAGCAACTTTAGATGAACTGTTTGACTTTGTGGAGAAAAAGGGTGAGCCACATTATTCCGTCTAAATGACTCCATGCTCACTGTAAGCATAAAATAAATTTTAGAGAAAATGTTGTGAGTGTAAATTTTTTAATTTATTTAAAAAAAAAAAAAACCTTTGTATTACTCATGTCTACAGAAGTACGGAGAATAGAAATAAAATAGCTGCAGGTTCCAGCAATGATAATGCATTGTAAAAAATAATAATTTATTTTGAATTTACACCTGGACCTGTCATTCTACATTTATTTGTTTCTCCTTCCTGTCCTCTCAAACCCCAGCCAGTCGAATCTGATTTGTCGTGAGCCTGGATCTGCTGAAGGTCTCTTTCTGTTTAAAGATAGTTTTTCCTTTCCACTGCTGCCACTGTGCTTGCTCAGGATAGGAGATGATTCAATGCAATCTGCTGACTTCCTTAAACAGATAACATACTAATTGGCTTTTATAATGTATGTGAATGTTTCTATTAGTGCCCTGAGACAACTTCTGTTATGACTTGGTGCTGTATAAATAAAATGAATTGAACTACTAATGAAAAATCCAGTGAAGTCATAGGAATGCTCACCCCTTTTTTACTAAACACTGTCTTGGAGTTCTAAGAAACCAGGTGGCTGTGGATGAGTGGTTTGAGCAGTCGTCCTCCAATGCAAGAGTTGTGGGTTCGACTCCACCAGCAAGCCAAAGTGTCTCTGGGCAAGACGCTGAACCCCTCACTGCCTCCAATGTGTGTCCCATCAGTGTATGAATGTGATGTAAAAGCACTGATAAGTTTTTTTTTAGAAGAATTTGTTTGATTAGCTTTGTGGAGATCTAGTAGAGTGCTGTATGAATGGATAAATGAGAGCACAGATTGTAGTGTAACGTTCAGTTTCAGTTTCAGTTTCAGTTATTTATTCATTTCAAATTAAAACACAGAAGAAACACTTTACAATCCATGTGGATAAAAATACAAAAAAGAACAAATTTAAAATGAAAGGAAGCAGAAGAAGATAAATCTTATAATATCTGCCCCTTCTTAACAAAAAATCAGTACAAACAATCATTTCGAGCAATAGTCATTCATGAAACCAATTCTTCAACAATTAAAAATAAAAAAAATCAATGCAATTCATGCATTTACAACTTATAGTACTATAATGATTTATAAAACATTTTGAAAATTACATATATTTTTTCAACATTATACTCTTAATTTTTTTCTTAAAGACAGACATTGACTGAGTTGTTTTAACATCAGTTTCCAAACTATTCCATAGTCCTATTCCATGTATTAATGTTGACCGACCCTTTAAACTAGTTCTATATTTAGGTATAACAAAAATATCTGTGCCCTTTAGATTATAACAACTTTTTCTTTTTACAAAAAGCACTTGAATATTTGAGGGCAGTGTATAATTATGTGCTTTATACATTAACAAAAAAATATTATATTCCACCAAATCATAAAACCCCAGCAACTTCAATTTACAAAATAATACATTAGTAGGATGACAATAATGCGTTTTCGTTATAATTCTTATGGCTTTTTTCTGCAGAGTTAAAATAGACCTAGTAGTAGTTTTGCACGCTGTGCCCCAAACATTAACACAGTATATTAAATGTGGTATTATAATTGTATGGTACAGCAAATACAAAGCTTTCTCATTCAATAAATCTTTTACTCTATATAGTACTGCTATGGATTTAGACAATTTACTTTTAACAAAATTTATGTGCTGTTTCCAAGACAATCTATCATCAATGACCACACCCAAAAACTTTGTTTCACTCACTCTACATATTTCAACATCATCAATTTTGAAAGGAACATCGGTAGTTGTCATTCTATTACCAAAAATCATATAATTTGTTTTATTAATATTCAATGATAACTTGTTTAAATTAAACCAAGTTTGTATGTTAACAAACTCCCTCTTAATTAACTCAAGCATTTGTTCCAAGTCGTTACCGGAATAAAAGAAAGTAGTGTCATCAGCAAAAAGAACACATTTTAGGATACTGGATACATCAATTAAATCATTAATATATAAAATAAACAGCTTAGGACCAAGTACAGAGCCTTGAGGTACTCCACATGAAACATCACAGAAGCTAGATCTTATATCATCTATCTGTACAAATTGTTTTCTGTCCTGCAAATAACTGCAGATCCAATGAAAAGCTGGTCCTCTTATACCATATTTATTCAGTTTATCAAGAAGTATAGTGTGGTCAATTGTATCAAATGCCTTTTTTAAAATGAAGCGAATGAGAATAAAGAAACCTTGACACACGACAATAAGATAATCGATAAACAGGAAGCGGGGTTTATATTCAGTTTTTACAAAGCAAAAGTCCCAAAGCAAACGTTTTAAATGAGAAAGTATCTAGTAAAAGAAATAAAACACGAGTCTTGTCCATTGTCTTTCCCGCTGTTTTCATCATCCAGCAAAACAGGTGAGGCCGAGGCCCCGCCCCTGAGCCGGTTCTGTCTTCTGATTGGCTGGTTCGAACAGCGCAGCCCTTAAATGCAGCTGCTGCAGCAGCGGAGACGCATGTAACTGATTTATTCAACCGAGGCTCCATCAGGGACAATAAACACGATAAACCACAAAACCAGACCCGGACGTTCCGCGTGAAGCACTTTGGTGTTCACAACGCTGCCGGTACGTGTGAAACTGTTTGTGTCATCGTTGTGGAGAGACGAAGAAAAGTTGTTTCAAGCTGTTTCTGCCGTGTTTCCTTCGTGGAGGCGTTTACGCTGCGGAGGAAAATACAGTTAGAAAAAAAAAAAAAAAAAAGCTTTGACTGGTTTTTTTAAAACGCGTGTCACACCGACACGTTTTCTGTGTCAATAATTTGTTCAGAGTTGTCGGAAAATTATCATTTCGAGTCAAAGTTTAACTTTATAACATCTGTCTTGAACTAGCTAGCTTAAGCCTCAAGCTAATGAGGAGACGTTCCAGTTAAAGTATGTTTGAGTTATTTTTACACTTTAAAAGGCTCAACAATATACAATGCTTGGTTGAAAACTATTTTTAACCACGAGTGTCAGTTTTTATTTGACCTTCCATTCAACGGCTCTGGTTTTGATGGGAGCGTTCCACTTGTCTGGCGCATGCGCACTACTCCTGAGTCCTGATTGACAGCTGGTGTATGTACTGTAGTTCAGATGATTAGTTCATGTTTTTATGTTCTGTATTAGTTTATATTTACTCTGAAGGCTGTCTGCTGGATGATGATCATGTTGTTGTTTTTTGATCTTGTGTTTCTTCCCGTTGGTGCAACTTTGACACCCAGGACAATGAAGATGGACATGTGAATGTCCATGTTACAGTCCTGACTTCCTGTTGGAGGAAGAGGGATGAAGACAAGGGGTTGACAGGTGCTTCCTGTAGAGGGGCTGACCCTCTGCAGTCTTCAACACGCATTCGTCCCCAGGTCTTACTTGGTATAAAGTGATTTTATTTATTATAAAGACTTCTGCACAGCTGTTGAAGTCTTGGTTCCAGGATTTGCGTTGGAGGGTGAATAAATTGGTGCTTGTTGCTTCCGTTGCATGGTTAGATGTCATGTTGGTACTTTTTGGGGTTGTCTTGCATGTCAGAACTTTTGAACCATTTCATTTAAAACACATTTAAAAGTGCTAGTGTTTCTTGATGAAAGGAAATCACCCGCTGCCTTTTAAATACCAGAGTTTTCAATTAAAAACCATGTGATCAACTGTTTTAGAGATGTTGGATTACTCTCATACAACCACTATTTTAGCTCCATGTCTGTATAACTGACTGAATTATAGTTTATTTTTTAAGGAAATTGTGTTGTGCGTCTGGTTATTTTCATAGTTTCATTAAAATATCAGTAGGCCAGGATGTATTCTGTTAACCAGTAGAAGTGGGCATAACTTTTTCAGCTGCCGTTTGTCAGCAGACAGTTATCAAGCCCAGAGAGGATGACTGCATTATTGTTCTTTATTTATACTGATTTATTTGAGCAGATCAGCCCACCCTGCTACTAACTGGTGCATGAATGTTGTGAAGTTATGCTAATTTTGAATCAATGTTTTTATTTTAAGTCCAAAAAAAGTGCATGTTGCGCAGCCTCCATTGCGTAATCTGTGATAAAGGTTAATAATAAAATAAATGACATTTTGTTGTTGCTCTGGTCTGAAATGGTATCTCCTCCAGATCTGTGACCGTACAGTTTATTGGTGTTCAGACCAAGTGCACACGAGGACAACCTCGTTTTTAGATCATTTCATGATCACCATCTGCCTGATCTTTGGCATCAGGCCTCTCGCTTCAAGTCTGCTAGAGATGCACGCACACACACGTTTTCCTATAAGCTGCATCCTAAATAAATGAGGGGTAATCCAAGATTTCAGTATCATCCCCATTGTGTTGTCGCACAGGGCAGCGTGGCCCATATGTTCCCTGGAGCATCCTTAACTCATTAAGCCTCCTTTGTTTCATCTGGCTCTAGCTGAATCTGACTTCGTGTTTTTATTTATTTATTTTTTATTTAAATGTGGCTGTTTCCTAAATTTTAGACTGAGTTTTTAGAGGAATGAATAAATGGTGACAAAAGATTCACGTGAGAAGTTTGCATGCAAGTGTTGCCATAAACTAGAGACTGAAGATTGTCTTGGAAAACTTTACATGTTGCTGTACGACATTTTTACTTGTAGTCTGTTTTTTCTTTTTTGATGATTTGAAGAGCTACAGGAGCTGATTAAATGTATAGTCTGACGTTGGATGGACTAGTTTGAGCAGGGTCAAAAACAAAAGTAGATTGTTGCCATTTTAGAAGAACGCCAGTCTTAAAAATGTCACTTAAGTTATTCATAACTTTCCTACAGAACGCCACTTCAAAATGTGCAAAATATTCATGTATGGTGAAAGATGCCCTTGGTTTATCCCCTGAAGGAAGGATTAATTTATCTGGTACACAAGCATGGCTAACTAGGCTAACCCATGAGGGGTGGTGCTCGGGAGGAGAGGTGGCTGTTTAAGCACCAGCAGCTTGTCGGGCACCTTCACAACAAGACTGACTGTTTGTACATGTACAGGTAGATAATGACAGAGCTGTGACAGATGAACACACCTGTCACCTACCTGAAATACCTCCGCAGAGGTTTGTATAATTGCCCACTATAAGGAGGTTCAAGCTGTCATGCCACTGCTGTTTATATGAGGTAGACACTATGATCCTCTGAACAGTTTCTGGCAACTTGCTAAGTTGCACCCTCTGGTTCTTTATTGGTTGCGCCACCATGTGCAACCACACGTGTGTTGTATGCATTAGCCCCACAGGCGTAAAGAATAAGGATGCATTGTGAGAACCATGAACAAAGTTGGTTTTTATGTTTGTAGGGTGGGGGTAGATGGAACTGGGTGGGGTTGAAAGTAGCCCTGTCATGGTAACTAATTTTGCTAGGCAATTAATTGTCTCAGAAATTATTGTGATAAACGATAGTTTGGAAAATTGACAATAATTAGTAGTAGTCACATTTAAGAAATGTTAATTTTTTTGTGTGTAGTACCTTATTTTGACCACTGGATGGCAGCGTAAGACTGTTTGAACTGAAGGATGGATAGTGAGGGAGCGAGCAGCGTGTAAGAAATGAGAGGGAGGCTCCTTGACATGACATGGGCTCTCTTTACTATTTCCAGTTCTCAAAATGGTGGACGCTCAGTGTGGTTGGAGAGCTTTAGCATTTTTCACACAAAGCTTTTATTTAAAAAAAAAAAAAAAAAAAAGGTAAACAAGTTCTCAGCTTCTTTTGCAGAGGAAAACAACTTTTTACACAAAGGCACGGGTTTCAACTGTGAATTTTGGAG
Organism: Hypsolebias antenori; assembly: GCA_031762315.1. Lineage (NCBI taxonomy): Eukaryota > Metazoa > Chordata > Actinopteri > Cyprinodontiformes > Rivulidae > Hypsolebias > Hypsolebias antenori. The sequence continues at coordinate 22,765,459 of JARVGS010000814.1, read as the reverse complement.
CTTCGACAAGTCTGAGGGTTGTTTTTCCCCCTGAGGGTCGGCCTGTTAGCTTAGCTCGTAGCTTAGCTTCTCAGTTTAGCTGCTTTAATGATCCAAAAATGTGATTTTGGATCGTTAAACCAGATTTTAAAGAGAGAAGAGAAAGGGAGGTGTCAGTGACGAACACTGGAGTTGAGCTGTTTGTCATCCAGCGTCTTCAGTAGAAAGACACAAACGATAAAGCTGATAAATGAAACTAAGGTAGATAATTTTCATTTATCATGTGATTGATTTGTTTGTTGCGACAGGCCTAGTTGAAATGAATATATTTGAAGGAAAAATCAAATGACTACCAACAAATTTATTGTTTTTTGCTTAAAATGACCATCGCTATAGTCCATTCTGCACTGAAATTTTTATTTTTATTTATTTTTTAATAATTGCCAGATTGTCTTTCCTGAATGTCATTTATCAAAAACATCCTGCCAAGACATCACTTCAGCAAGGATAGGCAAGCACAGTCATTGACGCTGTTAAGAGCTGGACTCTTTAAAAAAAAAAAAAGCAACTAAAATAAAAGTAATGGAAGCTTGATGGGGAAAAAGACAGCTGTGGATGCATTATTGACTGGAAATATGTCTGTCACAGCTGTAGCGCAACATAATTATACACAAAATTAACTTATTTTAATGTTTGTTGTTGGTTATCTTTGGTCAAGAGTACTGTGCCAAAACCAAGCTCAAATATTTGTACTTGCACTCATAAAAACACCTCAGTACTTCAGAGCGATCCCACTTTTTTATGCTTCGACATAATTTCCTTTTCCACTATGCAATGAATCGAGGTATTTTAAGAAAAACTGACTTTAAGACAGCAGACATTTTGAAATGTTTTTTAATAAATGTTTCTAAAGTGGTGTAGTATTTAACTACCCTGTATTGGTACTCTGTATCAGCGAGTACCCAAATTGAAGCATCGATACACCATATGAAAAAGTTGGTGTCGAAACACCCTTTTGTCAAGAGTGCTGTGTGTTACCTATGACACTGAACTATTATTGTACACAGATTAGAGCTCTCGACCAACGATTCTCTCAACATCGTTTCACTAAAGGTTGTCTACGATGGACATGTGAACCTGGCTTAAGACATTTGCATTTAAACTTATTTTTTACTCTTTGGCTCCAATCTAACACCTTTTTAGTACAGTAGTTGTGTTTAAGATTTAATTTGGTGGTTCATGGTGGTCAGAATGAAACCCATGGAAGGTGCGTCAGTGATGAAGTCTGAAGACAAAACGTAAGAGGGACCCTTTGAGTTTGAGGTTTACCACTTCCTGTAGGTGGGTTCACTCCAACCTACCTTTACTGCCATTGTCTCCTGCAGCGCTGAAGGATTTGAAGCCTGATCCTGAATCAGCACCGAGGGGCTTTCATATCCCAGACCTGACCCAGTGACGTGTAATGATCCGTGGATTAGCATCAACAAATCAAAATGGGATTGCAATGTAAGAGTCTCTTTATTCAAGCCTTTAAGATGGGCTTTACTTAAAATGTCCCACCTCTAAGGATGGACCACTCCAACAAGGACAAGAAGGTCAGGAAGATGATTTCTCCTCTCTGAAAGGACGGGGGTGTTTGTACTTTCATAAAACCTTTCTGAGCAGGTATGAACTGGCCCTGAAAGGTGAGAGCTAAATGCCTTTAGGAAGTTTCATTAAAGACCTGAATGTGAGGTCTTTATTGTATTATTTAAACCTTTTCTTCTCTGAATGAATTTTCTCATCACAGCAGCCAGTTGTGTCTGTAGTGAAAGAAAAGGAGGCTTGGCTCTAAATGAAACTCTCCTGACAGAGTAATTAAGTCCAGACACAAAGGGCTCAGCAGGAAGGACTCTAAAGAGGTGGAGCTGGTTTTCTCCAGAGAATAGTTTCATCCAGCTGAACCCCTCTGGACCCCAGCGAAGGGGAAGGGTTGTAGGATTCTGGCCTGCAGCCACGTCACCCTGCAGGGAGAGGATGCACAGCAGTGTTACTCATCTGTTGTCTGTTTTAATATTTAGAAATCATTCTCACACATCCATTCCTCTTATGGCCCGTAACTCGTTCTGCTTTTATTATTATTGTTATTGTTATTGTTATTGTTATTGTTATTATTATTATTATTTGTTCTATTTCAACAATTCATGCATCAAAACATTCAGCTCCTTCAGGACATTCTGACTTTTGGTATTTTTGCAATGTGTACATTTTCAGGGCGGCAGAGTTGCTAGAGCTGTTGCCTGTTCAAATCCCGGCCCGGGACCTTTCTGGGTGGCGTTTGCATGTTCCCTCCGTGCATGCGTGGGTTTCCTTCGTGCACTCCAGTTTCCTCCCACAGACCAAAAACTTGCATGTTAGACTGATTGGTAACTCTAAATTGGCTCTAGGTGAGAGAGAGAGTGAATGGTTGTTTGTCTTTGTGTCCCTGTGATGGACTGGAGACTTGTCCAGGTGTCCCCTGCCTCTCACTGTGACTGCTGGATATGGACACCATTGACTCCCATGACCTGAAAAGGAAGAAGCAGGTAAAAGATGGATAGGTGTACTTTTTGAAATATTAAGCTTTTTCTGCCATGTTTTTTTTCCTCGTTGAAAATGAAAGGATCTCTTCACGTCCTTAAAACACTTGGTGCTATTTAAAACCTTTAACTGCTCATTCCAGCTTTTTTTATTTTATTTAATTTTTTTTCAGCTTCTTTGTGCTTTTCTATGCAGTCCCTTGTTTTATTGTGTTCTGGACACCCCCCCAGTAAGAAGTGAAAATCCCTGAAGTAGGGACATTATTTGATTACTGGTATTTGCTTTAGAAACTCTTCCCACACTCTTGCAATGTTCTAAACTCTTAAACCTACATCATGTTAACAACATGTGTACAGTATTTTATACGTAGCTACTAAATTTTACTCACCGGACTCTTCAGAAAGAGCGGCTCGGTTCCAGTCCAGCAGACTTACCCTGCCGGCTCTGAGTGCCGAACCGCTTTTTTAATTTTTAATTTTAGAGGGATGAAAAAAAAAAAGTCCCAGTGGGCTCCAAAGATGGGCTGGACCGCTCTGATTTGCCTATGGGTCTGGAGGTCCAGTTCTGGTCCGGTTCCGTGTGGCTTTCTGGATCTGATGGGCGTCGAAGACACAAGGGCCAAACTTTTTCCCATCAGATCAAAACTTTTCCTCTGTGTATTTCAGCAGAAGGCAACGGGGGCTTCTGGTCAGGGCACTGTTGGCTTCTGGGAAATGTAGTCATTATGGCAGCATAGGCTTATTGAGAGAACTACAAAATGGCCGTGCCTGTCTATAGCATTTCTTTTTTTCCATGAACTTTTTACTGTCCCAATCACATGAGTAATGTATCTTGTGTGCTGTACATCACCCCGCCCCCCCCCACCGTAGGGGGAAAAACAAACAAACTAGTCTGAAGTAGTGAGGGACTACTGTATACGTTTTTGGAGCAAACTCTAATAAGGATCTAGTTAAAAGGAGAGATTGAACAGTTGTGAGAAACCCGTACGTTTACGTTCTCACAGATTTGAACGTAGTGAATCCATCGTCCGACGGTCTGTGCAGCATGTCCCTTATGTATAAAGTTGACTCCATGGTTGGAGCTGTGCGTTTTTGGGTCTTTGGTTTAATTTTTGAGAGTTACAAACATTAAGGAGTTAAGACTCAAATGAAAGATCTGGTTTTTTTTTTTTTTTTTTTTTGGAGCTGCACACGTTCAAGGAACAGAACATTGTAACAAAAAGTAGCTTAGTCGATGTCGATTTAATCAGTGTATGTATTGGAAGACTATTCAACTTGCTCATATGTGTAGACCAATCACATCCCCTTACTTTACTCGAGTCCCTAATGAGCTTAAAAACGTCTGTTCTGAAGGAGCTGAAAGACTCAAATGTATGTGTATCTATAAATGGCTGCTATACTTCAGTATAGTGTGGAAACAAAAGGCAAACTAACTCAGGTTTTATAAAGAGCAGTGGTCCCAAAGCACCTTATGTCTGTTCAGGCTCACAGGAACAAAGTGCACAAATAACATGGAGAGAAACAGAAATGGAGGGACACCATCTGCATCTGATTAAATGTTTACTGATGGAATAAAATAAAAAAAAAAAACTTCACGTGGCTGCTTCCACTCTAATCTTCTCTTACTCATTTTTTAAATGTGTTTCACTCTGACACATTACCATATAGTAGAAAATCAGAATGACATCACCGCCTGAACCGTCCCCTTTTAACTCGTTGCGTAACGTGTTAACGCACGAGTGCTCACATGCACCGGCGTAGGGCTGCAGGCGACATGTGTGCTCCACGTGCTGTGTGTTTTGGTGACGGAGCATCGTGGATGTGTGCTGTGCTGTCTGGAATAGCCCTGATCCTCTTAAATGATTATTGGCTGCGACCAGAGAATGAGACGACCTGTGGGGAACGCAGACAGATGTCTCACCCCCATTCTCACAAAAACATGGACGTCTGTGTTCAGGTCATGCTAAAGGGAACGTTACTCGATCCCTTTCTTTTGATAGAAATGATGCCATCATTATGTTGCTTGTTTGTAACTGGACAAAAACATCTCTTGATTTATTCTACACCTTTCTGTTTGTGTGTTATCTGCAAATGAATTTGGCCTGCCAATGGAGAAACTAGTCCTTCTTAGTTTCAGATTTGAAAACTTTTTTTTTTTTTTTAAAGTTTAGAATAAAAGTTGAGTGATAATAGGGGTGTAAAAAGAATTCATTCAGTTTGGAAATGGCAGTTTCTCCTGAGTGAGTAAACCTAAATTAAGCGGTCTACTTGAAATGCAGGTTTTCCAACTCAAACCTGACTCTGGTCTTTCTATGGCATATTTATTCAGATAATACTGGTTTGACTGGATGTGTGGGGTGATTTTAATTTGACACATTCTCCAGTTGAGCGGTTTGATGGTACCTCTTCAATGAACACTCAGGAAAAGTATGACTGGTTCTACGTAGAAAGGAAAATCTGTGTTTTATCACTAGATGATGGAACCTCGTAGAGAAAAGGACTGCATACGATTGAAGAATGGACAAAGGTGTTGAAATGGTGTTCTGGCCTTTAGTCGTCTCCCGTCGCATACTGAAAAGGAGGAATTGAAAATAGTTTGTTTGTCCGTCTGTGCATGTTGTGAGCTGGATAACTTTAAATTTTATTTTTTAAGTGAAGTACCAGCACAGATGGTAGATTTGCTGCCTCTCAGTGGACAAGTTGTCAGTTCAAATCCCGGTCTGGGACCTTTCTGAGTAGAGTTCACATGTTCTCTCCGTTCATGCATGGATTTTCCCCAGGTACTCCAGTTTTCCTCCCACAGACCAAAAACATGCATGTTGGGTTGATTGGTAAAGGCTCCAGTATAGCTCTGCGTACGACTGTACGCCGCTCTGTACGCACGTACTGAACGCAGGCAGTTCACCCTCACAGTTCTGCGTTCAGACAGCTCCACAGAGCGTTTACCTACGGGACA
>JARVGS010000814.1:22615677-22626654 GCA_031762315.1 Hypsolebias antenori | reverse complement strand
ACACACACACACACACACACACACACACACACACACACACACACACACACACACACACACACACACAAACTAAAATAAACAAGCAATTATATTTGCCCCCCCTCTATTGTGAGCTAAAACCATATGCAGCTTTAAAGGGTGTTTCTCGTCCTAATGGGCCCCGGGGGAAGGAAGAGGTTAATTGATGCAGATGTTGATCGCTTTTACACATGATACAGGGAGCGTCTCCCCAGTGGCTCCTATTAGAGGCAGTTTTAATGAAGTGCTAAACAGAAGGCTTTCCTGCCGTGTGGCCTGTCCTGAGGAATACTCTGCAAAGAAAAGCACTTCACAGGAAACAAGGTCCCCTATTGATCGCGTTCCAAATAAGCGAAACCTGCCTCGATCGATGCTTAATTCTCAACTTTTGCAGAAGACGATGTGAGAGAAAGTCAATTGCAGATGTGATATGTTGCTTCAGGTAAGTGAGAGTTTTTGTCCTGTTTCTTCAGATATATTATTTATTGGGCAGTTTTTAAACAAATATAAAGTATCAATGAATAACTTGCTAATTTTTGCTCATTTGTTACTCAGTGGCTTTATCCATTTATGTGAAAGAATTCAGTTTTTTTTTTAAATGCATTTCCTGAAATGTACTTTTTGTTTCTTGGATCACACAGGGAGAAAACTGCACGTGCACGACACAGAGGAGGCTGGTGAAAGTGATGGTAATGCAACGAGGCTTCTCGCCCAGCGTCACCAGCCCATAGTCACTAAATTCAGCTCATTAAAATGACAATCCCAAACACACAGTTACTCAGGCGTGATCTTCAGCTGTGTGTGGCATCTGGCCCTGATGCTCCTCCGCCCCCAACTCCCAAGAGCATCCTGCACTCACGTACACGTGCACACACACACACACACACACACACAGAATAACTCGAGTCAAATTTTAAAACAATCAGCATTCCTTTCATTTCCAATTAGGTCACTTCACCTGCCACAGTCTCCTATTAGTGTCCACTATCATAAAGTATTAGGGGGGTTATAAATGAGGATGGTGTTTTTTTAACCGTCTCCACAGTCAGCTTCTCACTTCATCAGTCAGCCTCCTCCATCCTGATTATCAGGAGACAGCAGTTTCAAAGAGACATCTTAATAGTGATGTCAACGTATTAATTAGAAGTGTTAATGAGCTAAAAGCAACCCAAATTAAATTAATGCAGCAATAGACGGAGAGCGAAATTAGTTTCAATTTCTGTAAATGATTCTGAAGTGTGCACAACATATCAGGCTGTCTGAACATTCCCATCCCCCAAAGCTAATCAAGAGCTACATTGCAATTAGCTGCTTAATTAAAGCAACACTCTGCTCAGAAAAGCCGGCACAATTAAGTAATGGCTGTTATAGCATGAAGACAGACTGTATTTCTCTTCCTGGAGTGAACAAAAAAAGAAAGCAACATATTCTGTCCCTAATGGCCTGCAGGGGATTGAGCCAGTCAAGATGTGCCAAGATGGAAAGGTTTCTATATCACGCTTCAGTGGGGATCTTTGCTCCAGCTGGAAGCCTTGTGAATCAATGACAGCGAGGCCGATCAAACCGTCGGGCCCAGGGTTGCTAAGACGTCTGAATTGGCACTGACTGGGGTGACTGCGTCCTAATCACCAGTTCTATTTTAGCAGCTCGATGGCTTCCAGTTGGACAGAGTGGCTCCAGACTATTGACACTTTGCACATATTTCAGCAGCAGACCTGTTACTGATCCCTGTGGCTGTGGACACTGTTGTCCTCCAGTCCCTGCTGGTGTGGCTGGAATGCACCACAGTGTGGAGTAAACACTCTCAGAGCCAGAGTGGAGTGGGGGCTGAGTAAGAAAGTGTCTGTAATTTGTAGAAAAGTTTAAATTCATCCCTGCTTAGATTATATTTATCACCCAAACATAATGTAAACACATAATTAACATAAAGGAGGTGCCTAATTGGAAAGCGGAGCAACAATTAGTGCCTGGAACTGGAATCGACTTTGAATGGAAATCACAAGTTGACCTAATGGGAGTGAAGGTGTTTTATTAACAATATTTTATAGGAACCATCTTCAAATATGGATCTTGAGAGTTCAAACGAGACAAGAGCTTTGGTTTTAATTTGAACGTCTGCAGAATTCCGTCTAATTAACTTCTTCACAGCAGGTGATGTTACCTGTCCCAGTGCAGCACTACAGTGTAATGATTTTCATTGTCAAGAATGTAGTTCTCATAGCAGCCTAAACGTTACAACTCAAATTCAATCCATTCAAAAGTCAAAGTAAATGAGTTAAAAACAAGATTTATTTAGTGTTTCTCTCTAGTTCAGGGCTCCTCAAATGGTGGCCCAGGGGCCAAATCAGGTCCTTCGTCCCACCAATGGGTTCATTTAAAAAAAAAACTAGACTTTAAACATTAAAACCAATTTACTTGATGATAATAAATGTTGGATGTCCGGCCCCTGAGCTCTTGACTTTCAGTAACTGTGGCCCCCCTGAGCAGTTCCGTTGAAGAGCCCTGCTCTAGAGGTTAAAGAAGGTGACAACGCTTTGCCTCATTTGTGTGTCTGTTAGTAAAATATGTTGTGAATCACTGAACAGATTTAATAAAATTCTCATAAAGTAATAACTGGTAAGCCATCTACAACAGATGAACTTTTAAGGCCACCCCAGTTCAAGAAGGTCACCGCCGCTAACTGATATTTTCAGACACTCAAATTCATTCAACCTTTATTCAGGCAGGTTAATCTCATTTACAAGAGAGACCCGGTAAATACTCACTTTGATCGATTTCAAGCAAACATTTAGTGTGGTCATAGCTGAGAGTCTCAAATAACATCATTTAAAGCTACAACTGTCATTTTTCATCATAAGATGATTTTGGTTTGAAATTCTGACACAAACGGCGACGGCTGATGTTCATTCCTCCAGTAATAATTGTTAGACCTTTTGTTTTTATATGCATTCATTTAGCAGCTGTTAGCATAGCCCACGTTTAATCTAAAATAATATTTAACGCTTGTAATTAATTTCTACAAAGCATTTCTCTTGAATTTGCTCATTTTGTTTGCTTACTGTAAAATCAAGACAAACAAACTGAGCCAACAGGCTGCAAATTTTTCAGCTCTCTGTGAAGGTGTCTGGACTTGTATGCTGTTTGCTGACGACACCACTTTCCTTTATTTTGGTAGTGACTCAGAACAAATGACTGCGTTCTTAACAATGGAATATGTTAAAATACAAACCTGGTTTAAATTAAACAAGCTATCATTGAATCTCAGAAAAAAATTACGTTTAGTAAAACAAAGAAAACTGTGGATTTTTCTCTAAAAATTGATGGTGTGGAAGTAAAGAGAGTAAATGAGGTGAAGTTTTTTTGGGTGTGGTAATTGATGACAAACTGTCGTGAAAGCAGCACATTAATTCAGTTAAAATTAAGTTAGCCAGATCCACTGCGGTGCTGTATAAAGTAAAGGATTTTTTGAATGAAAAAGCTCTGTATTTGTTATATAATACAATTTTTGTTCCACATTTAATTTATTGTGTTGAAGTTTGGGGGAAGGCATGTAAAACTATAACAAAGCCTGTTTTTATTTTGCAGAAAAGAGCTGTGAGAATTATTTCAGGAAAGCCCAATTGTCATCCACCTAATATATTATTTAGTCAACTTAACTTATTAAAGTTTTATGATTTGGTGGATTATCATATTATTATTATCATACAACAACTTACTGCCTCCAAAGGTTCAAATGTTTTTTGTTAAGAGAAGGAGTTGTTATAGTCTTAAGGGAACTGAGATTTTTGCAAAACCTCAGTACAGAACTTGTTTAAAGGGTCGGACCGTTTCAATACAGGAAGCTGACTTATGAAACAATTTGGAAAATGATGTTAAATATGCCAAATCAATGCTTGTGTTTAAAAAAATGATCAAGTCCAAGTTGTTAACAAAATACTAAAATCTATAGTTTAAATATCCACTGTATTAGAAATTGTATAGATATGTGATGAAGTTGATCTTGTATTCAATTATTTGGAAAAACATTGTTTGGGTTGATTGGATTAATTTTGCTCTTTGTTTTTGGAAAAAAAGGGGCAGATAAAATAAGATTTTTTTCTTCTTTCTGCCACCTTTCATTTTATGTTCATTTTTTTCTTCTTCTTCTTTTTACTTTTCATACTGCATTTTTTTAAATGTTATTGTTATATTGAATGTAAAATGAATAAATAAAAAAAAAAAAGCCCCACCTGCCATTATAGACCAGCCGTGCCTGGGTTTAATATTAGCTAAAGTAATGTTCTCTCACACCGGTATTTCAATTTTGAGAGTGTACTAGCCATTAGCCTAGCCTAGCTTATAGGTTATATTGTCAGTCTCACTGCAACTAATATTTTCCTTTTTATTCTACAAAATATACAAACGGTCTGACTTCATCTTTCTCGGTCTGTGCTGGAATCCAAGCATCTTTGCCCTAAGTGTTATTATGGGTGAACTTCTCATTGTAGCTAGCTAGCATTTCATTACAATGTAATTTATAGCTAACTTAGTTTTCAAAAATTTCTTTTTATATCATGTTCCACAACAGGGCAAACTCATCTCCTTCAAGTGGAGTCCCAAGTCCATTTAGCTCGGTCCAGGAGAAATGTCTACAGAACAGCAGGAGCGTAAGTGACCCAGTAAAATGCATTGACACTTACCAAACACATCACACCCAGTCACTGGTTGGTTTGTTTAAGTCATGGAAACATGGGCTCTTTTGAAGGTTGGTGTTTATCTCCTTCTTCCAGACTTCCAGTCGAGAAGAGGAAGCAGGCAGCTCCTCAGAGTCCCAGTCTGACTCGAAGACAGCAGCCGTTGCTAGCGGTGCCATGTCTGAGGATCCAGGTAATGTGTGCTCTGCATCTTAGAAAACTCACTTCTACTTTGTACTTCATTTTTTATGGTATCCTTTAAAGATGAGTTGTCACATAGCAGTACTTCATATAAAAAAACGTGTTTTTCAAATTTAACTTGTAAACCTTGAGATACTCTGTTTGATTTCATCCAGGTGCCTCATCCCAGCTGGGCTTGGAGAGCATGGTTGTTCCAGGGCTGAGCAGTTTTAGCAGTGATGAAGCAGCTATGGAGGTCATCTGGAGGTTGCTGGAGACAGATGTAAGCATGGGTCAATCTACAGACTTTGAGGATTTACACTGGCCTTTCTAGAGGGAGTCCATCCCCTCTCAAACTCTCTGGTGCCGTTTCTTGCCATTTACTGAGCTATTTATCAGAAGACTCATCGGGCCTTGCACACGTGAAGCTACTGGACTTGTTCCAAAAGCTGCAACATGTTTTACTTGAAGACGGCTGAAAAGAACATTATGTTGCAGCTGTGATTATTGGTCTTTTGGTTCTTGCTTGACAGAAAAGGAAGTTCAAGTACTTCTTGATCCACTGGTGAGAAAGTGTCTCCCTCATTGACACCTTAGCATCTCAAAGGGGCACCCAAGTCGAGACTTTTCATAAAAAGACAGCACATTAACCCTGCCGCCATCAGTGACAAAGGGACAAAGAAGAACCAGACTCCTGCCGTCTGCAGTGCTGCTAGAAAAACATCAAACCTTTGACATCTGTATGTTCTTTGGTGCACAGCCATGATTGTCATGATTCTCTGTTTTATTTGTACATTTTACAGACCCTTGTTACAATTAAATGCAAGCAAAAGTAAAAATATATATATAAATAAAAAGAATTATGTTTTGTCTGAAAATTTGTCCAGTTTGGTCAATTTAGCTGCATAAACAAACAACAATGGGTTGGAAAATACAGAAAAGTACTCAATTAAAAATATACAGCAGAGTGTTTATGGTGAATGCCTTACAGCGAGAAGGTGGTGGGTTCAAATCTTGGCTTGGGCCTTTCAGTGTCTTGTCCTTGAGGATCCATGGCTTTTCTTTGAGTTTTCTCAGGAAATACCTCTCCCAGTCAAAATAAATGAATAAATGGTAAATTGATTAAAAATTCTAAACTGACTTTTACGTGTGAGTGTGGTTGTTTGTGTTTTGTTGTCAGTTTTGGTCCTGTGCTGAACCGACAACCTGCCCAGAGTGCACTCTGCCCATTACTTGTTGGCTGCTGAATAGACATCAGTCCCCTGCAATCCTGAACAATTTTAAGCCGACACAGATGAAACATCAAAAACTATTGACCTTTTTCTGGTAAGATAAGGATGTCATTGTTTTATTTCACATCAGGTCAACAAATAATAGCTTACATTTGTAGAAACTATATTTCTGATTGATGAACTTTCAAAATCAATGGTAAAAGCAAGTTACTGTACATTTTTGAAATCCTCATTTCAAAAAACAAAACATTGTATCTTCAAAAACCTAAATCAACTCACTGGGTTAAATACAATAGTTTAATTAAATAGATTTAAATGCAAGAAGTAAGTCTAATATTAGAAAGCAGATTGTTCCAAAGTTTGAGAGCCATGACATACAAAAAAAAAAAAAGGATCTCTGAAATTGAGTCTAATTTTCTGTACCACCGACAGCATATGATCAGATGATCTCAAAGCCACACAGGAACATAAGATTGAAGAAAGTCAGATACATATGAGGAGACAAGAACATTTAAGTAATTTATATGACAACATAAACATTTTTATCAATTATGTGGCACACATGGAGCCAATGGAGTGAGGCCAGAACAAGTAAAATGTTAACTTTAAAAACTCAAGCGCAATTCATGCCTTGATATCGTCAAGACATTTTAGTAGCAAGAATTATTTGGCTTTAGGGACAGTAAAATCTCCCAGTCATCTCCACAGCAATAGAAGGTGATGCCATGTTTTCTCAGAATAGATCCCAAAGTGAGCAGGTAGAGGTCCGAGAATCAAGCCCTGAGAAACTCCAGAATTACCCATTCAGAACAGAGATGATGGTCTTTAAAAAAAAAAAAACGTAGTTATGAGAGTTTGAAGCAAAGAGTTGAGATAATTATCATTTTTCTTTTTTTTCCCCAAGTGTTCTGATAAAACTTGCAAGACTTTTTAGTATGTTTATAGAAACCTGTAATTTGTATTTTTTCCACTTTTGCTCTGCTTTCCTGCACTATTGTCTGGGTGCTCGGGCAGTATCATTTAACCAGGTCTGAGGTGTGAGTTCAGTGTTTTAACAGGGCCAAGGAGTCCAGGGTTATAATACAAGGCTCCTGATCCAGAGAAAGTAGCTCATATGAAGTAAAAACACACAAAAACTATAATATAATATAATATATGTGTTCTACAACAGCATCATTAGGAAAGTTGTATTACAGTTTGCCCAGAGGAAGTAAAAAATGAAATATACTGACCCTTCTAAAGGACAAAACATTTTGTGTGCTCTGGTCTTATTATAATATTTCATTGCACTATTTCTGTTTTGCTCCAGAAAGACAGCTCATTTGTTTTGCCTTGGAAAGGTAAAACAGAGGACCGATGAGGAGACCAAACTCAGGAAATAGCCTGGATAATTCAAAGGCAGTACATGTGACAGTATCCATTGTATTACTGGAGTATACTGTGTATAAGACCAAAGGAAACAACACTAGGACAGGGAGGTAAGACATCACGGCAGGCACCACCACAGCCAACACATTGCCCACGGCCCGTCTCTTCATGGGTGATGTATTTCGTGGTTGGTTTCCAATTGTTATAAGAGCAGGACTTTGCTGCCAGAGTGACCTGACCACACCGCCGAGGCAGACGAGCATCAGAAGGAAGAGGAAGGAGATGATCACAGAAACAAACACCATCATCTTAACCATGTCTTGCTTTAAACCTGCAAAATGCACATGAACGTTGATTTTGACAAAGGTTGTTCATATTTTATGATATTTTCAGTCCTCAAGTCTAGTTTCTTTTGTGTAGTCAGTGAACTATTTTTGAAAGCCATAGATGAAGTAGAACTGAGGCTTACTTTGGTGAACATTTATTTACTGTGTTACAAAACTTAGTTTAAAGATTATATTTCATAACCTTTTGGTTTTATCTTGCTTCATAACTTTCAAAATCACATAATACTGAAGTCGAAACTTTTTAAAAAATCATAGAAGGCCTGTTTGCACCCTAAAAATATCAACATAGGTTTTAGATTCAATGTAGATTAGCACTTACCAGTTGCCAGACAAAAGGACAAAGTAATGAGCCACACCACTGCAGAAACAGCAAAACGATACTCCCACCGCTTCACCTTCAGGTACACTATGGGTTTTGCGGCTGCCAGATAGCGCTCAATACACATACAGGCTAGCAGCAGTGGACATCCAATCAGATTAAACATACTGAAGACATCGCTAGCCACTTTTATGTCATCAGAAGAATCGGTAGTGTCTGTAGAGATGGTAAATAAGACACATACTTGTTTATCATAAGGCTAACATGGCAAATATGAAGCTAGTGTTCCATGTATTGAAAACTACAACACAGGAGCAAAACACACTAAATCAGCTACATTTGCTACACATTTACTGGAAAGGATAGAATAATGGGTATGCAAATAATTCAGTTAGCAAAGAACTGGCTATGTCTAGAAACAGTCAATAGAGGGCATAAGTGCTAGCACCATGAGAGGAGTTTATACTGAAGGCTTCAACAGTCTGTCAAAAGTCTGAATGAAAGCCACCAATCTCAGAGGTGTCTGGCAAATACTTTAGAAAACCTTAACAGAACTGGATGGAGCTTGATAGGGAGCACAATGTGTATTGCATCAGGTCAGGTTCCTATTGAGTGCAAATGCTTGGTATGTTTGTTGTAAAGCACCTTGATAGCAGTTTATCTGTTTTAACTGTGCTCTACAAATAAAGATGACTTGACTTGACTATGTGGAGTGTACAGATGTCACAGTGACCTTATCACCTGAGACAGACCACACCAAAAGATACTGTGTGCTACATACACCCGACAGTACTTCAGGACATTTACACCTGCATTCCAGACAGAGCTACTGTATCAGCCTCTTTACAACATCCCGTGTCTACTTTGTATGAGTTTATTTATCCATCCATTCATCCATTATCTTTACCCACTTCTTCCATTTTGGGTCACGGGAGTTGCCGGTGCCATGTCCAGCTATCACTGTGCGAGGGGTGGGGTACACCCTGGACAGGTCTCCAGTCCATCACAGGGCCACATAGAGACAAATGAGACAAACAACCAAATAGGTCCTTTTGCATGTGTTAAAAACTTGCTTCTGAGATTCCAACAGGAGGTTGGCTTGAAGCACAGCAATGAAAGCTACCTATGGGACAGATCTGGTTGGCAGGCCCCAGACTGATGAAGTCTTCCGGATGGAAGATGAAACGTTTCTCCCTTAAAGAAACTGGTCCAGATGAAATGATTTGACCTTTTTTTAATTTAGACAAACAACCATTTTCTCGCTCACTCACACCTAGGGACAATTTAGAGTCACCAATCAGTCTAACACGCATGTTTTGGGGCTGTGGGAGGAAACCGGAGTACCCAGAGAAAACCCACGCATGCATGGAGAGAACATGCAAACTCCACCCAAAAAGGCCCCCAGACCGGGATTTGAACAGGGGTAACCTGCTTGCTGAGTGGCACAGTTGCACCACCATGCTGCCCATGAGTTTATTTAGTTGCCTAAAACACCAGAAGAGGAATGGCTGCAAGCAGAGTGATACCACAACCATGAGACATGGACAGGTGAGAAATGGCATCCTATTGTGTGGTAACAAGGATGAATCTTCTGTTCTGCTTTACCACTGATGGTCATCATGTACACATGTGGCATAGGCTAAAGACTAGGTCCAATGGTGTTTGTGTTGTGGAATCCATCCATCCATCCCTTCTTCCTTTCTTCCCTTCTTCCCTCTCTCCGCTGCTTGTTCCAGGGTTGGGTTGGGGGACAGTAGCTTGAGCAGAGAGGCCTAGACATCTTTCTTCACAACTACCTCTTCAAGCTCTTCTGAGAAAATTCCAAGTTAATCCCAAACCAGCCGAAATACATAGTCCCCCCAGCATGTCCTGGGTCTTCCCCAGGGTCTGCTTCCAGTTCCCTACAGAGGCGTCGAATGGGCATCCTTACCAGATGCCCGAATCACCTCAACTGGCTCCTCTTGATGTGGAGGAGCAGGGGCTCTACTCCAAGTCTCACCCAGATAGCTGAACTCGTGACTGTTTCACTAGGGAGAGAGCATCCACCCTGTCGAGAATGTTCATTTTGACTGCTTCTATTTGTGAGCTCATTCTTTTGTCCACTGCCTAAAGTTTGTGACAGTAGGTAAGTGTAGGACAGTAGAATGACCAATAAACAGAGAGCTTTGTATTGCAGATCAGCTCCTTCCTTACCACACTGGAATGGCACAGAATCTGCAATATTTCATATTCTGCACCAAGCTATCCGTCAGTCTCATACTTGATTTTTCCCTCAATTGTGAACAAAATCCTGAGATAGTTTAACTCCTCCTGTTGAGACGGCACCTTACTGCCAACCTAAACAGAGCAAACTAACTTTTTCTGACTGAGGACCATGGCCTCAGATTTGGAGGTACTGATTCTTATCCCAGTCGCTTCACAATTGGCTCTAAACACTGGGAGCTGGCGCTGGCACGATGATGCCAACAGGACTACATCATCAGCAAATAGCAGAGGTAGGCCACCAAACCAATAATAATAATAATATAATGACATTATGACGCTGTTATACACCAAATCACCATTTGTATCCAGGCCTGAGGTGTGCCATGTCCTCCTAAAATGGGACTAGCACTGGGCCCAGACTGACAACTTCATCCTCCATTTGTTCTCATACTGTAATGACTGCAATAAATTCACATTCAGTTTCATTTAATATGAAACTCTGACAAGGTACTTCACTAACATTTAAGGACTGTGAATGTGTTTTTATTTCAAGAATATCCTGATGCATGCTCAATAATCCAGGTAGAAAAATCTAAAAAAGCTAATTCTGGTCCTCTGGACATTCAAAAAACAAA
>JARVGS010000814.1:22172404-22189883 GCA_031762315.1 Hypsolebias antenori | reverse complement strand
AGTCCAGTTGTTTCTGTATTGAACCTTTTTTGATTTTATCATGTCCTGGATGACTGAGAATCTTCACCAGCATACCTTTCAATTATCTTCCAGTTTGTCCGTGAGGCTGACACATTGTCCAGTTTTAAGATGAGACTTCCCTCACTCTTCTACTATCTTCAATTGCTCTACTCCACCCGTTTGTATTTACAATTATTTCTGTCCTTAACATGTTTTGAATGTTTCTGTTCAGTGTCTTGAGACGTCATCTGTTGGGGCGCTATAGAAATAAACTGAATTGAAATTAAACTGTGTGAAAAACACCAGATCTGTCACTTAAAGTCCAAATTTGTCCTAAAGTTGGACCGACTTTTGCACATTTCATATTTTCAGTAAGGAGATAGAGATTTTTTTTAACAAGATGTTTATAGGTGCATTAATGATTATAGTTTAGTGCCTTTAATTAATGTCAAGACGAGCTTAAGATGAAACCGATAGAAATGAAATAAAAAAAAAAAACTTTCAGTCCACATCGTTGAAAAATTTGCATTTATTAATGATTTACAAAAGGCTAAACATGAAACCATTTAAATGACTCAGTTCCGAAACCTAAAGGAGTTGTTGCAGGGAAAGAAATAAACATTTTGTAGTGAGTCTTTGTTTTTTTTGTTAAGGTCAGTTAGTACAACAGCATCTTCTTCACCGCGGTGCATCTGTTGCAAATTAAAATGAGGCCACACAGGATGGAGCCACTCAAACTGCAGCTGAGAGAACGTTAAAGAACCTTCTGTGGCTCGAACTGTGAAAGTGTACGACGCTGCGATGAAAACATCTGGAGCTGCAGCTGGAGCGACAGAAAAACACGGATTACCACAGTATGAAAGGTCCGCTTCTCCCAACAGTCTGCAGATACAGAGTTAATATTAAAATAAGTGCAGGGAAGATTTGTCCACAAGGTTCGAAATAAATATCCAGTACGTAAACAAGCACTTAAAGAGTAGTTCTTATACCTTTAATAATATTTGTAGTGAAAACCAACATTAATCACATTGTGATTGAAAATTTCCATTTTTTTTTTTCTGACTTGAATTTACGGTTCAATCACTCAAATTAATTTCACACAACTCTGCAAAGCAGCCTATTTTCTTTAAAAGAGACTAAAACCAAAGCTGGGGAGAGACAGGTTTAAAAGAAAGTCGTGGGTTTTTCTCTGCTCTTTGCGTTCGTACGTTTAATTTACCGTTTCCTGGCAGGTTCCTACAGTAGTTCGAAAGAGTGAGACAGTTGCGGACTGGATTATTTACAGTAAAGTTGTGCACGTACAGAGGCCTTTCTGTCACGATCCTCCTCTGGAGCATCGATCGCTTCATCTAAAACGTCACGGAAATAAAAACGTCTCTCCGGCTACGGAATGAAATAACAGTGTTTCCACTCTCTGAGTTTAACCGTTCAAAAAAAAATAAAAACGTCCCGGAGCTTCACTTCAGGTAGAATCTGCTGGCAAAGAAGGAATTAAAAGAGTTAAAACAACGTGATGTGGAAAAAAATAAAATAAAAAAAATAAGCATAAAATGGTTCATATTTCAGTAAGCCATTTAAAAAAAATAAAATGAGAATAAATCTTTCTGGAGCCCTCTCCCCGAGAACCATTGTACAAACAAAAATATATCCCCCTTTGTAGTGATTCTCTAATTCTCACTAGAAATAATTAAAACTTTTTTACAGTGCCTCATCAGTAAAGATCCTCCACTCGATGAGGTGGAGGAAGTTCTGAACCGTTAAACGTCCCGTCCTGCTGGAACGACCTCGCTACGTCAAAAGAAGGTGGATGGTCCAGTTTGGTGGTTTCGAATCACGAGGAGACCGTCAGTGTTTGGGAGGCGAGCTCTCCGGGCTCTTCCCAGGACCGCCTTAACGCTGGCGTTAAGGTGGCGCTGGGAGGCGGCGGGCTCGGGTTCTACTGCTTGGTGTTGAGCTCGTTCTCCAGCTCCATGAGTTTCCGGGAAGCCTTGACCTTGTTGGAAACCTCCTTCCCCTGAGAGAAGAGACGCTGGCGCTCCTTGAAGGTGAGGCTCTCCGGAGCGTCGCCGGGGACCGAGTTCTCCTGCTCCTGACTGCAGCGGGTCCCAAACAAAAAAACAAAAAGTTACATCAAATGTTCTGATGTGGCTGCAACTTTTCTTTTTGTCTTCTAAACTCACAATTCCAGATGTCTCTGTTGAATTTCAGGATTTAGGATAAAATGAGTGATAAAACTAGACGTTATACGCCCGTTGGAACAATTCTACAGCAAAACGGTGGAGATGCTTAAATGCATCAAGTGTGGCCTGCAAACGTGAAGACCTTAATTGGTATTTGACCTTGATTTGTGACCTTGGTCTTGTAATGGGGGTGATGAGAAGTTTATGTGACCCCTCGTCTAGTGATGTTTGTGCATCAAATTTTGGTAATTATCTTGAGCGGATCAGTACCGTATTTTCTGGCGTATAAGTCGCAGTTTGTTTGTTTTTTAAATGCTGATTTTCATGTCCTGCGACTTATATGGCGAAGCCACTTATTTATAGATTTTCCCCATGTTTTTAGACCCATTTTTGGCTGAGAAATGACAGTTTCCATTCATTCTGACTGGGGGAAAAAAATGGCACAGTACCACTTTTTGGCCGCTATGAGCGCTAAAGGGCCCTGTTTTTATTCTATTTTTATTAAAGCTAATCTGATAACGATCATTTAAATAAAATAAAAAAAAATAGGAAAAGTGAGGAAAAAAGAAAATAAGAATTCAGCTCAGCACATGTTTTCAGCAAACAAATATATATTTTTAGGTGTTCATCTGGTTACATTTTAAATACACATGCATTTCGGCGCGTCAGCGGTGACGCATAATAGGTGCGACTTATATGGAGGTGCGACTTGTTTATGGATTTTTCCCAATTATTGGCCAAAATTGGACAATGCGACTTATACAGAGGTGCGACTTATACAGCAGAAAATACTGTAGTCAAAGACTGTGACAGCAGCAATAATGATGAAATGGTACGAGACTGCATCGTTTTTGCCACAAACTCAGCAAAAATGTGGGAGTTACTGAGCCAAGGCTCAGAGTTGATGCTAGACAAAGCTATTGACATAGCCCGCTCCCACGAGTTAGCACAGCAACAGCTAAAAGCTATGGCTAACGGCCACGAGGAAATGCATGCAGTGGGTAAAAGAACAGGAAAACCAGGCTTTGATCAGACAATAAGACAAAAAGAAAACCAAAAATTACCCAATAAAGGCTGTGGTGCTTGTGGAGGCACACATAACAGACAACCAGAATGTCTTGCAAAAGGGAAACAGTGTTAAAAGTGCTGAAAATACAACCACTATGCCAAGGTATGCAGATCCAAATCTCTTACTTCATTTAAAACTGGACCCAGAGAGGTGCACACAATAAGAGAAACCCAGGAAAGGTCAAACCCAGAGACTTATATAGACACCATCACGGAGACATAAGAAGAGGACGAGGACAGTGCATCCACAGAAATAAGTCTGGGACAAGATAATGTGAAACTACCGTTCAAGTTAGACACAGGAGCACAAACAAACATGATACCCATGAAATACTTTAGAAAGCTCTTGCCAAAAATGATTTTAAAGAATGACAACTACAAACTGTATGGATATGGAGGACAGCCGCTTAAGGTGACAGGTCACTGCACCCTCGACAGCAGATACAAAGAAAAAACAAGAACACAGATTCCATGTCGTAGACTGCAATAACCCACCTATTCTAAGTTACAAAGTTTGTAAAGCTCTTGGACTCATAAAAGTTGCATTTGCAGTCTCTACTGCAAACAACACAGAAACCGCCAACTGACTTAATAAGAGAATACTCTGATGTTTTCGAAGGCAATGGTGCTTTTCAGGGTGAATGCAGCGTCAGAATTGACCCAAGTGTAACACCAGTGGTTTGTCCCCCAAGGAGAGTACCTTTTGCTCTCAAAGAATGCCTGAAACAGGAACTAGAAAATATGGAACAACATGGCATCATATGTAAAGTAACAGAGCCAACACAGTGGGTGAATGCACTCGTAATCTGTGAGAAACCAAAAACAAACTTCATGTACGTGTGGATACAATGAACAAAGCTATAATGAGGCCACATTATCCCCTCCCTACGCTAGATGACATAACCTACAAATTAGATGGAGCAAAATATTTTAGCATACTAGATGCTAGATCTGGTTACTGGGCCATCAAACTTAGAGTCAGAGTCTCTTTATTGACATTGCACCAAGAGTCATCACTGCTTACTACCTTTAACACCATCTTTGGCAGATATCGTTTCCTTGGGCTGCCATTTGGCATTGTGTCTGCCCAAGATGAATTTCAAAGGAGGACTGATGAAACGTATGAGGGTCTGGAAGGAGTGGCTGGTATCGTAGATTGTGTTTGGGAAAACAAAAGAAGAGCACGACAGAAACCTTAGAGCCATGCTCAGCTGAATAAGATAAAAGTTTCTAAAGCTCAGCCCAGACAAATGTTGCATCTGTCTCAGCAAAATCAATTATTTTGGACACAAGCTCACAGCAAATGGACTTGAGCCAGATCCCATGAAAGTGAAAGCAATCCACAACATGCCACCACCAGAAAACGAAGCAGAGCTGGAGACAATCCTCGCTATGGTGAATTACCTGGCAAAGTTTGCACCAAAACTCGTTGAGGAAAGCGCACTGCTCAGACAACTTCTACAACATGGTAAAGAGTTCAGATGGGATGAGACACATGGAAAAGCATTTGAAAAAATGAAAGAGACAATAACAGCTGAACCAGGGAGAGTACTAGCCTACTTTGATCCGAAAGAAGTGACTCTGAAGGTTGATGCTTCAAAACATGGACTAGGTGCTACCACCATGCAAAAAGGCCGACCTGCTGCATATGCATCAAAACGTCTCAACAATACAGAGTAAAACTACACTCAGATAGAGAAAGAACTCTATGCTGTATTATATGGATGCAAAGGATTCCATGATTACATCTATGGATGACATGTGACTGTTGAATCTGACCACAAACCACTAGAATCAATAATTCGAAAGCCACTAGCACTTGTGCCATCATGTTTACAGCGCATGTTGCTCACACTATAGAAGTATAGCTTCACTCTCATCCATAAACCAGGGAAGGAGATTCTGGTCACTGAAACATTGTCAAGAAAATCCACAGATGATGAGAACAGCTCACTAACGGAAAACATGAAACTCTAATACACACGTCATCAGCACCATGCCAGTGAGTAAAGAGAGATTTGATAACCTCAAAACAGCCACAGATGAGGATGAGCAGCTGTCCGCCCTCAGAAATGCCATCCATTCAGGCTGGTCAGAGACAAAGAAAAAATGCCCGTCACTTATTAGTGAATACTGGAACCATTACAGTGAAATAACAGAGGCTGATAGCATTCTGCTTAAGGGTAAGAGGCTCATTATTCCTCACAAGCTCCAACAGGAGATGCTACAGCACATACACGCAGGACATTTTAGGATGGAAAAAAGCAAACACAGGGCAAGAGACATAATGTTCTGGCCAGGTATGTGTCGACAGACTGAAGAAACTGTAAAGAGATATGACATATGCCAAACGCATCGCAACTCCAATCAAAAAGAGCCCATGCTCTCCCAAGAAATACCTGATAACCCATGGCAAACTGTGGCAACAGATTTATTCACCTGGAACTCTGAAAGCCGCATTATCATATGGGACTACCTGAGCAGGTATTTTGAAATCAAAATCCTGCAGAGCACAACTACATCTGCTGTGATACACAAGATGAAAGGTGTGTTTGCCAGGCATGGGATTCCTGAAAATGTCATCAGCGACAATGGGCCATGCAACAACTCCAAGGAGTTTAGTCAGTTTGCAAAAGGATGGGATTTTCAGCACATTACCTCAAGCCCATGTTATCCCCAAAGCAATGGCCTAGCTGAAAAAACAGTCTAAACTGCGAAATGTATCCTGACAAAAGCAAGAGGATGGAAAAGATCCTTAGCTTACACTCCTAGAATGTAGGCAGGTTCATTCATTCGGAATACAGTACAGGAATACACCTGTTGATGGACTGAAATCACCAGCCCAACTCCTCATGAGCCACAGGCTGAGATCCATTCTGCCCACAACAACAAAACAGTTGCAACCTCAAGTAGCTCATCAGAAGACTGTGCATCCCAGAAGAGAGGTTTGTCAATGCCGCCAAAGAAAGCAGTAAGACAAAACTGCAAGACTGCTACCTGTGCTGCCAATTGGAGCACCTGTACGTTTCCATTGGGAAGATGGACGATGGCAACCGGCTACTGTCACAAGATCAGCCGAAACACCACGGAGCCATCACACTGAGACCTGCGATGGACAGAACTTCAGAAGAAACAGCAACATCTTATGGCACAGGACATTATACCAACACTGGATCAGCAGCAAACAGAAGTCAGTGAGACTGATAGGACACCTGAAGAGGAGACCTCAGCAGTACAACCAACCCACACCACCCAAGCGTGTGAGCAGAATCCTTCTGAGCCACAGGCCAGAACCAGACATGGACGTATCATCAAACCAAGGCAGATCCTTGATCTGTGAATCTTATTAAGTTGGATTTATGTTCTATTGTTAAAAAAAATACATTACATACATTGTTATAATAATAATTTGGGCATATGCCTCAAGTATAGGTGAGTTTTGCAATGTTTTTCATGCATAACCAACCATGCACTATTTTGTTAGCAGGATATGTAATGTTTTGTTCTGACTGTATTGATGGGACTCTTATTTTGAAATACCCAGTACTAAAAACCGGAAGTAGCAATATGGTTGGGGTAACTTGTTAACATGAAGGCTGCCGGAGTTACAGAATAAAGATAGTTAACTCCAGCAATCAGATGTCCTGGTGGATTTATTAACAAACTGACAGGCACAACAGCGGTGGTCACCGGTGCCCATGTCCAGCCATCACAATGCAAGAGCTAGGGGACACCCTGGACAGGTCTCCAGTCCATCACAGGGACAGGGAGACAAACAAGACAAACAACCATTCACGCTCTCACTCACACCTAGAGACAATTTAGAGTTACCAATCAGCCTAACATGCATGTTACACTGAGAGAACATGCAAACTCCACCCAGAAAGGCCCCGGCTGGGATTTGAACCAGGGCGACCTGCTCGCTGAGAGGCAGCAGCTCTACCTATTGCGCCACCGTGCTGCCCGCCTGTGGATCAATGCAAGATTAATGACTGGGGGTGCAGAGTGCTGCCTCCCACAGTTGTCCAGCTGGTTTTTGGAATATATCAGCTTATTGATAACTTATGGGGTGACATGGTGGTGCAGAAGATAGAGGTGCCACCACTTAGAGAGAAGGTTGCCAGTTAACTCTAAATTGCTCTATGGTGTGAGTGAATGGTTCAACAAGGTTCAGTTAGGTCACCAAAGTCAATGGTCAATAATCCAGGTAAAAAAATTCAACAATGTTCAGTCAGTTCATCTGGACGGTTTCTTTTTTTTGTGCTGAGACGTTTTACCTTCCATCCAGAAGGCTTCTTCAGTCTGAGGAAACACCAAACAAAACGGCTTCTCCCCAACAGCTTACTCTAAAGTGGAACAAAAAACAGTTATGTTGATGCTAAGATGGTCTCCGGAGCATGCCCCCTCCACGGGATTTTGAGTCTGGTCCTCTGGATTGTTTCTTTTTTTTATTTTTTTTTTTTTTTTTTTTTTTTTGAGAAACGTTTTGTCCTTCATCCGCAGGGCTTCATCAATATGAGGAGCCACAAACAAACTGTTTCCTCATATTCATCACACTCCCATAGTGGACCAACCAGTTTGATGGTGAAGGGATGGTTTCTGGTGGCTGCCCCCTCCCTCATCGACCCCTCCCAGGCAGCCACAGTTGTTCAAGAAATCAAGATTCATGCTCAATAATCTAAATATTGATTACTGAGCATGAATCTTGAAGAGTGAATGGTTGTTTGTCCCTGTGATGGACTGGAGACCTGTCCAGGTTGTCCATGCCTCTCGCACAGTGACTGTTGGATATGGGCATCAGAGACTCCTGTGATCCTAAAAGGATGATGGATGGATGGATGGATAGTTACATATGGGTAAAGTGTGAACTTGTGCATAATTTACCTATCACACACTTATAGAAATATGTCCAGGTATGCTGAAAATTTTGGTCATGAATGCAAATATTGGCGGCCATCGTATATCAGCATGCTGGTTACTTACTCAAAACTAACCCGTAATTTATGCAACTTATACCAGCATGTTTCTTTTCTTTATTATTATTTTTTACTTATTGGCATACACTGATGCTAGTTGTTACTGTGTGACATAGTCTTAAAACATAAACACGTTCAGTAAGTTCTAGGGTTGTTAGCTATATGTTGATTGTCGGTATACCTTATAGGGACATCTGGTAGAAGTTACAGGTATGTTAGCAGAAAATTGATCATAGGTTAGCAAATTACGCAAATGCTACACACTTGTCTATATGGTTCCAACGTGGGTCAACTTTAATCTCTAATGTACGTGAACTTGTGCATAACTTACCTTTGCATACCTATAATTTGTGCCTAACTTATCATCATCTCATTGGCATACACTATGGCACCAACATATGACAACTTATATCATAGTATATTAGCATGCTGGTTACTTATTCAAAATGTACACTTAACTTGTGCAACTTACTCCGGCGAGTTTTCCATTTTTTTCAGACTTTGGCATACACTGATGCTATATAATGTAAGACAGCCTCTTGGATTATCACCTACACACAAAACCTTACAAACACTGTTGATGAATATTTGGATGTTTTTCGCAGTGGGTACACATTCAGGCAGTTACATTTTACAGGACCGTTCAAATCAGAACATGTTCTCCAAGAAACACACTTGTAAACTCTCTCTTTATTTCCCCAGGGGAGTCTGTTTTCATCACAAAGATCTGTTTTCAGTTGAGTGTGCCAGCCAGTCTCTTCCTGTCACATTTCTTTAGAAAACAGTCTGCCTCTGGTTGTTAGACTGAATGGTTTCCATTAAACTGTTTCCTTTATAGCACTGCTGTGAATACCTAAGCCAGTCTAACAGAACAAACAATATTTTGGTCTGCTCTGCAATATTGTTGCAATTTTTGCCATAAAAGGTCAACCTTTTGGACAATTAGCCTACATCATTAACAAGAAGGAAGTGTATGCTTACCGACAACTGTACAAAAAAAAATCCCATTTTCAGCTCATTGACTTTTTACCACTATCATTTAACTTGTTGACTTGCTCCCTTTTTCAATCAACTGGTTATAGTTTAGGTCTACCATCAATCAGTGCATGGTGTTTACAGGGTCTTTGTGAGGTCTTCAGGTGTGTATGAGAAACACACCATTTTCCCCATTATGTGTCATGGAGCATGATAGGTTCATGATGGGTCTGAGCATGCACAGAACTTTTGTAGCAAGGTCGTAGGGATTTATCATCATGGTAGCAACATCTCAGTGGCCTGGGAAAGCATTGGGAATGCAAAGTAACACATTTTGCAATAATCATTTTTGACATTTGTCCAGTGCATCTGAATGTGGATGGTCTTTGCAGGGTCTTGTGAGGTCTTCAGAGAAATATTAAGAGTGCAGTGGGCTTTTCCTTACATGTGACTGAGTATGGACAAACATACTGCATCAATGTGGTTTATTTTTCCGTAGTGAAAAGGGGGAATTGGAAATACCCTATGTCCATCCGTCTGTTTTTGAATGTTGCGAGTGCAATAATTTGAAAAAATAATTGAAGCACTGACTTTAACTTTGTTGTTTTGCTACAGCTCAGTGTAAGAAAGGTTCCTTTCGAAACTGGGTTGATATGCCAAAATTCAAGATGGCCGCTGTATATTTAAACTGGCCATCCCTATCAATGCAGTTTCCTTAAATGATTGCGGTGGTCAGTGAGGTGGCTGAAGATTATTCTGTGGTGGCCAAGACCAACAATGGCCAACCTCTGGCTCAGCCTATGCACCTTGTGGTGGATAAAATTGCTGCCTCCACTCCAGGATCCATCACTCTGCACTGCCTCGAACAAGAAAATTAAAAACTACCTCTGTTCTCATAGACAGTGCAACAACTACCCACTTGAATATCTTGCACCAAAAACATTAAGGTCTACTTCAGTCTCTGTTCAGTTCCAGTCCAGAAAAGCACTCTTCTGATAAACTACAAACATTCACTGTTCAAATTCCTCAGCAATGAGGATATTGACATACCACTTGTTATTGTGGTAGAATCATATCCAGAAGTTGTTTTGCCTCACTGTCAAAAGTGTGGCCCTGTTGATTCACTCATGCATCGTATTTGAACTGTGGCATCAACTGAGGAGTCTCCTGCACTTGATTCCATGCTGATTAGGATGTAAAACATATAGTGCTTGGTTTCATGCATACTTGTCATTTCACACAACTGTATTTGATTTTATTTTTTGCGATTTAAGCATGTTTCGGTAGAAAATCTATGCAAGTTTGTACAAGAAGTCTGATTTGTCCTTGTTTGAACCTACGAGGATAAAAATATCCTGAAAGACTGAGAACCTCCACCAGCATTAGTGATTTATGTTGTCTTTGTTTGTCTTTACCATCTTCACCTCTTGCTCCACCGTAACAGGAAATTGAAGAAGCTGATACGTTCGCTGAAGGACAAAAATACCAAACCGAAGGAGAAGGAAGAGGAGAGACCTCCACAGCAGTGGAACCTGGACTATGCTCTGGCTCCATTTGATGGCCTCACACCAGAATACATGGAGATGAGTGAGTGTACATTCAAGGACAAAGTATTGCCACTCCCAGGAACACATACACACTCAGACTGAACAGCTTACCAATTCACACTGTTTTGTTTTAATGTTGAGGTATTAACCTCTTTTCCAAATTCATTGAGGCTGTTTTCTAAGGTGTAAATGAACAACATTTGAAAAAATGGAATCACTTTAGAAAAAACAGAATCACATTAGGAAAAACAGAATTACTGTACATTTGAAAAAAAAACAGAATCACATTTGAAAAATAAAAGTTAATAAATAATAATAATAATAATAATAATAATAAATAAATAATAATAATAACATTTTTATTTATTAATTTATAAATTCATTCATTTTAAAGTAAAATACAAAAAAATTACATATATGATATGAAAACAAAATATAAATTGAAGTTAATGAAATTAAAAAAAAAAAAAAACTTCCTATTTGGCTTGATGTAATTCCGTATTTTTTTTAAATATGTAATTCCAATTTTTCAAATTTGATTCCGTTTTTTTCAAATGCGATTCCCATTTTTCAAATGCAATTCTGTTTTTTCTAATGTGATTCTGGCCACTTCCGCTTTGACCACTTCCGCTTTGGCCACTTCCACTTTGGCTTAATACGATTCCAGTTTTTTCAAATGTCATTCCTTTTTTTCCAAATGTGATTCCGCTTTTTCAAATGCAATTCAGTTTCTTCTAATGTGATTCAGGCCACTTCCGCTTCAGCCACTTTTGCATTGGCTTAATGTAATTCCGTTTATCTAATGTGATTCCGTTTTTTCAAATGTGATCCCGGCCACTTCCGCCTTGACAATGTAGTTCCGTTTTTTTTAAATGTTGTTCATTTGCACCTTAGAGCCACTGTAGTTTTCCTTCATGCACAACATTTCTTTAGATTTATTTAACAAAATAAAAGGCACCATCTGTGAGGGAAGAGATCAGGAAAATAGATACTCTATCCCCAATAGATCTTTATTTATATCTGGTTATTTTCCATTAGTCAGACAAAAGTGCACAGTATACAGGAGCACAATACAGTATGTCCATGCCAGTCAGAACCCACGATACATAAACCCTTGAAATGCAAGAGGGTACATTAAAGCTTTTTCTCTCCAAGAATAGTTCAAAAGTAACATTTCTTTACTGTAACTAGTAAATGGCAATTTATTTAGATATGCCTTTACTGACTGTGACACTCATTTTATCAGAGAGAGAGAAAAAAGTGTAGCATGTGAAAAAAGTACACCTTTTAATTTTATGATTTTAAAATCACCAAAAAATAAACTATCTTAGTGCACCAGGCTTTAAAGTTGGATAGTCATGGCATAATACTTAGTAATACTTAATACTGTAATTAGAAATGACAGCTCTAACACCGGTCCTGCAGTTGCATAACAACCCAAATCATCACTCCTATATCCCCATGCATAAGTGATGATTCACAACACGTCTTGTACAGTGTCTTTAAAATGTCACTATCTTTTAAGCTACAGTCTTTAGAATTTAAAACTGAGTAGCCTGGCTTCTTAAAGTTTCTCTGAGCATTACACAGTCTGACCTAGGGGTGAGTTTTCTGGGTTGTCCACTCAAGATTGACATCTTTAACTTAAATTCATGTACCTCAGGTAGTTTGGAAATGGCCTTCTAACCGTTTCCTGATTGATACAACAATTGCTTTTCTTCTTGAGGACTTTCCTCCTTGGCTCTTTTATACTTGGATTTCCACAAAATATGTTTTCCCCTGAAAAGACGATTGCACATTCTAAGCGTAGGTAAAATAATCATTCAGTGATGGCTACCTGTTGACTCGCCTCCACAGCTCAAATCTTTAATCACCTTTCTAACACATGAGAGTCAAAGCTCAGCAATAGTTTAAACAAACCTGACAAGAGACATACATTTTAAAACTCACTTTGTTCGGCTCTAAACTCTAAGCCACTTAAAGAGTTTGAGGGATAAATGTAATCGTTAAAAAAAAACTGAAAGACAAAGAAGTTTTGGTTTATTTGTCAACCTTTTTAGCCTGAAATGTCTAACTTTATTTGTTATAGGATGACAACAGGCTGAGGGGGTGGGTGGAAAGTTACTACAGGGCAGAATGTTAGAAATGTCTGCCCTCTACATGCAAATATATACACGCCCACACTCAGTTCCGTGCACTGAATCGGACATTTATGTGTTTGTCTGTTTCTGGGCTATTTGTGAGTCCTGGTGTTCATGTAGCGGGGTGTGTGTGTGTGTGTGTGTGTTTTCCTTTGTGTGACTGGGCCGGACCCGTCAACCCCGTCTCAGGTAGACAGTGAGGTTATTCTGAGCTTGCCCCGTAGCGCTCGCCGCCCTGTTGTCGTCTTCTCTTCCTGGCCGCTCATTGTCTCGGTGCGGTGTCCCGAGGTGAAGCCGTCAGTCTCCGGCTCGTTGGAGATCCCTGTTCCCACAGTGCTAAGGTTCCACCGCTCTGATCGGAGCGATGCATCAGCCACAGTCGGGCAAACTGCAGTGTCTTTCTCAGGTTTCTGTTTTTAAGATGCAGGTGAACTGATCATTAATCAGCTTGTGGGAAATGGCAGTTACTTCTTTTTCCGAGCAGTAGCGTAGTTCCCATGTTTGGTCAAATATCAACAAATTTTCTGTTCGCATACTAAACATAGAGCCTGAGCTGAGACAGTTAATTTAGACATGTTTCAGCTAAAAGAATGCAATTTTTTTTCTATATATCATCCTTCATCTATTTTCCAGCTCAACCGTTGACCTAATAAACTTGGCAGAGAACGTTTGAAGGAATTTTTAGGCTTATTTAAGTCAAACGTGTCTCCATTTTTTAAACTAATAAAAAGACAGTACAGATCTGTTTTAAACTTTTCTCAAGAGCCATTACTGGACTGCTGGATGTTTTAATTTGTGTGTGTTGTTGGTCATATTTAGGTAACTCAAGGGTTGCTATTTCTTCATGGACCTAATTTTTCTCATGTGTGGTATAATTTAATAAACTTTAAACAGAACAATGTGTCTTCAATTTGAATGAAAGTTTTCTGAATAGATGAGCCTCTCTCACTGCTAACATAAATGATAAATACAGTAAATGCTCAGATTGGGTATGTATGTCACAGCATTCAATGAAATGTTTAACTCTTTCAACTTTTGTGCAGCCCACTAATCTACTAGAAACAAACTGATTCAATGTTGGTTCAAAAGAAACACTGGAGCAAGAAAACCCAAATCACTTTCTGACCATGAATTTATGTTTCCATCCACAGTCATCCAGTTTGGTTTTGTCTCTCTCTTCGTGGCTTCTTTCCCACTGGCCCCTCTCTTCGCCCTGTTGAACAATGTCATTGAAATCAGACTGGATGCCAAGAAGTTTGTGACGGAGCTGCGAAGGCCCGTTGCTTCTCGTGCTAAAGACATTGGTAAGCTGAGCCAACACATGTAGAAAGACTTGGTAGCCATTTGTTATGTGCCCCTGTGTCACTTTTACAAATGAGTACCGTAATTTCCGGACTACTGAGCGCACCCAAATATAAGCCACACCCACTGAATTAAAAACAATAATAATAATAATTTTGTACACAGCTTACATTGGTAAGCTGAGCCAACACACATAGAAAGACTTGGTAGCCATTTGTTATGTGCCCCTGTGTCACTTTTACAAATGAGTACCGTAATTTCCGGACTATTGAGCGCACCCAAATATAAGCCACACCCACTAAATTAAAAACGATAATAATAATAATTTTGTACACATATCGGCCATGCTTCTCTATAAGCTGCAGGTGTCCATGTTGTAACAAAAAATATTTTTTAAAACTTTTAATTAAATACGTAGGCTTATTGGTAACATGCACAAATACATACAGTGAATGTTTTTTTTTTTTTTTTTTTTCTGAACAGTGCCTGTAACACGGCTGGTTTAGTTAAAAAAATTAATAGAGTAGCCTACCAGGAAGTCATTGATTGCTATCTTCATCTTCCTCCTGCAGCAGATTTTTTTTACCCTCCTCTGCTGTTAGGAGCCACTAGCAGATTGCAGCAAAAAGTTGCGCTGCGCATGCGGCCAGTTTTGGTAAATGATTTCTCACCACAATCATCCAAACCTCCCACAGAGCTCCAAGTGCCACATTAATGCACGATTCACACGTGTTCTGAGTGGCTGTAATACTTTGTTGTGGAAAGGGAAGGAGGGAATGGGGGAAATGAGAGCAACGAAGAGAGGGAGAGGGAAGGGAGGGGAAAAGAGGGAAACAAAGTTGGTGTAGTTAGTGTAGCTCATTTGCGCATGCACTAAAAGGAATACTTCCGGGTCGCACAGATCGCCTTTGAATAATGCTGGATTAAGGAAAATGTACTGGTATAATTCTGTTTGTGAGTAAGAACTGTCTTAGTTTACTTAGAAAATTATGCACTCTGTATCCGCTGATTTTCATGTTTCTTATTTACATCACTCGCATTTCCGTTAAAATCATTGACATGATTATGTCATGGTTAAATCATATGCAGCTTGACCACTGAGCAGCGCTGTTTCACCATGGAAATCATTCATTCTGTATCTTGCAGGGTTTTTCTCATTCAGCCCAGGCTGGGGGTCAGGTCTAATGCCTCGCATATCATCTTATCCAGTAATTTGTAACGGAAATATGAGTGGCTTAAATTAGCTACATGAAGATAGGAGGAGATTTAAAAAAAAAAAAAAGATCGGTGGAGATAGAGCACGTACTTTTCTAAGTAAAATAAGACAGTTTTTATTCATAAACAACCGTGATACGTGCAATCAGGAAGTGCACTACGGATCGCGCTTCTGTAACAGATTGGGGAATGACACTCCCTCCCTGGATCCTGGTGCCACAAGAGGAAGGACAGGGGCGAACAAGGAAGGGGCAGTTGTCTCCCCCCCCACACCCCCATTCTCTCCTCCCTTCCCCGTTTCATTGGTTTCACTATGACCTCTGATAATTTCATTGGTCAGTTTTTTTCCCTTTATTTATACAGGTAGTCTCTCTGAGTCACAAGGACCCACCCCTAAGAGAATGTGTATTGGGCAGCTCTGTGAGTGCCCGGGTGTGACGAGGCTAAGCGTTTTGGAGGCATGAAGCTCGTTAAGCTTTCAAACAAAACAAAAAAAAAAAAAATCCATAAATTAGCTGCAGCATCGTATAAACTGTGAGGTTCAAAGTGTGTGAAAAAAGTAGTGGCTTATAGTCCGGAAATTATGGTATCTTCTTAGTCATCTCTTCAGTTCTGATTGGCTGATGGGACTTTAAAAGGAAAAAGCTCTGCCTGCTAGATGAGCGACGGGCAAAGAGGAGACGCCTGAGGTGTTGATCTGATGTCTGATGGTTGCTGGCACTGCATCTCTAAGCTCGCTCACATTCCATCCCATAGAACGCATGCTCTACATTTTGTCTCTTTTTGTTATACTGGACAGTTGTTTTCTGGGTCTGGGAGTTGCCAGCAGTTTTTGTTTTCCAGGTTTTTGGATGCTGGATTAGATCCTGGACCATACAGTGATCCAACCTTCAACTCTTGCTAGTTCAAGGCTTCTCCCTCTTTTGCTTATTTTAGCCAGGTTCCCAAATCCCTTTTCTAACTAGAAGCTTGCGCTTATTAAAATATATCTTTTAAAACATTACAATTGTCTGGACTCCATATATTTCGTGTCCTGTATGTCACACTTAGATACAATATATGGACCAAAACATATTTGAGGACTCGTCCGGAATCTAGAAAAGGGAATGGCTAAAAAAATAAGCAAAAGAGGGAGAAGCCTTGAACTGGCCAGAGTTTACTGTTAGATCACCGTATGGCCCAGGATCTAACCCTGCAACCAAAAACCTGCAAAACAAAAACTGCTGGCAACTCCCAGACCCAGCTAACATATAACAAAAAGTGACAAAATGCAAAGCATGCGTCTGTGGGATGGCGTGTGAGCCAACTTAGAGATGCAGTGCCAGTAACCACCAGACATCAGACCAACACCTCACGCCTCTCCTCTCTGCCCATCGCTCATCTAGCAGGTGGAGCTTCTTCTTTTTAAAGTCCCACCAGCCAATCAGAACTGAAGAGATGGCACATCAGTTCAGTGGCTACACAACACAGAGAAACAGAACATGACATCACGGTTTTAGTTTTGATTGTCTCTATTTTTTACTATACAATGCTACACCTTTGATAATTCAATTTATTACATTTAAATACGGATATGACTCACTTTATCTTTCCCTTCTTTTGCCTGTCTGTTTTTTTCCTCTTTGCTATAAAGGTGTATGGTACAACATATTAAGTGGGATGGGCAAACTGTCCGTCATCATAAATGTAAGTATTGCCATGATGTTCAATTTTTATTGGTTAAAAATAGAGATTGTAAATATTTAGTTACCATTTTATTGTACATATATTGTGTGCCTATGCACCATATTTTCCAGACTATTGAGCACACCCAAATATAGGCCACACCCACTAAATTTAAATTTTATTTTATTTTATTTTTTTTGTACATATATAGGCCACTCTTGCTGCTGGTGTGTATGAGCTCATGTTGATTTATTTACACAGAACAATTTTTTTCCACTTTAAACTTATAAATAAAAATTGAATGGATAAAAGTTTTGGTAAACGATTTCTCGCCGCCAGTCATTCAAGCCTCCCACCGAACTTGCAGTGCCACATTAATGTACGATTCACACTTAATTTCAGTTGTATGC
>JARVGS010000814.1:22067483-22080705 GCA_031762315.1 Hypsolebias antenori | reverse complement strand
GATAGACAAAAACTTTGAACTTAAAAAGTCTGTCCTTCATGCACAGGAGTGCAGAGGATCCCACTCTGCAGCTTGGAACCTGGAACAAACCTCAACAAGTCAGACAGCATCACAGGTGGCTAATGCTAATAAATAACATTTAACACTTTTCATTTAACATAAGCTGAAGTGCTATACATTTCATATAGCTGTTACTGAATATATGTCACCAGCTCTTACAGTTGTTGCACAATTTTTGTAGAAAAATCCAATTCTGTCTTTGGCATCTCACTAAAAGCAACATAAACTATGTTGGAAAATCTTTGTGATTTTGAAATTGTGACTTTTTAAATGGTGGTATAGCCTGAAACCAGAGTCCAGCCCATGCCTGGTGGATGGCACGGTGCACCATCTAACACTGAATGCCCAACTGGTGTTTATTGGGTTTTATCTGGGAGTCAAAGCATAGCATTAAAACAATGTAATAATCATCAAACCACATAATAACCCTTGTCTTAATGGAAAGGTTATTTTTATTCTGAAAAACAACTCTCTCATGAAGACTGAGATATTTTTAAAAGAATACAATGTACATCAATGATTATTAGTTTACATCTGATTAAAAAAATGTGTTTTATCAAATCAAGTCATTCAATGGATAAGAAGTCTTTTTGGGACAGAAATTAATTTTAGAAGTTCTATCACTTTAGCTATGACTGCTTATTAAAGCAATTAGAGGTGGGTGACAAGACAAAGTTAAATTGTGAAGGATTAGAAATTAATGGCAATCTGTCTAACTGAGGAGATTGTAGCTTTAGAGGTGGTGTTTTGGGGTCAGCACCCATGTGGGGACATGAAACATCAAGTGTTGAGATAATTTACAGAAATCAAATGAACATTAAAATTAGTGCCAATAGCCTATTTATTTTATTGTGAAAATAAAATAAAACAAGTGGTTATAAATACATAATGATTTACATTTTGTTTGACAAGGTTTGTATAATTTAGCAACAAGGGGAGAACCTCTTGTTCATGAAACAGCATTTTATGGGTCAAGAGCAGAAAACCTTTAGAATCCCTATAGCTCACATCCAAATCTTTTGTTAATGTTTTTGCTAAATGTTTATTATGACACAAGTTGTCAAAACTACAAAATGATTCAAATCTTTTAATAAATCTTACTTGGCCTCAAGGCTGTTTTATTTGTTTCTTTTAGGGCTTTGTTTTTATGTGGGGAAATAGACTGGTTGCACAGTTCAGCAATTTGCAAACTATTTCAGGAAAAATCTGTGTAAATTTGTGGCAAAATTTAAATTTTACAAATAGAAAAAAAAGCAAATGGTATATTTTTACAATATTGCCTGGTTCTAAAATCAAACTCTTGTTAGCTACTGGAATGGTGTCTGTAAAATACTTTTTTTTAATGGACATTTGTGTTTGGTAGATTTCATCTTTACTGGAGAAATTCTTCATGGTAATAAATCCTACACGACTGAAAAGCCTACTGTACTTATTTCCTTTAAATGGTTACATTTGTTATGAATTTGTGTTAATGGGTTGAGCCCCAAAATCTGGCTAAACCTTTGCCAATGCCAAACAACTTATTTGGTATTATTTATTCAGTAGGATGATTTTTCTTGAGAGACAAAACATATCTGCAATTTAACTTTATTAATTCAACAAGCAGGGACCTCAGTAGCAGGTGGAAGTACCATACACAGCCACAAAAGATTGTTGCAGCTTTATGCTGCAGCTTGGCCACACACTGCTGTGACGGTGCATCATTCTTCTACCAGGATTTGTTGGAGGCCAAGGTGGTTGTGTTGAACAAATAGCACGCAGGCACATCACAGAGGTGGTCATTGTGGTTAAAGTCAGGGCTGTAGAGCAATCCCTCCACTGCAACGTCTGGATGCAGTCTCTGACCAACATCTGTCCAAGTTGATTGTTGCCATCTTGGAAGACGAGTTACGTTCCAAACTTGGGAGAAATGGAATATCTAGGCCTGTCACGCGAACTAATTTTGCTGGGCAAATAATTGTCTCAGAAATTATAACAATAAATGATAATATAGTTTGAAATTTGACAATAATTATTAATTGTTGTTAAATTTAAGAAGAAATATGTATTAATTTGTTTTGTGTGCAGTACCATTTTCCGACCACTGGACAGCAGTATAAGACAGTTTGAACCGAAGGATGGATAATAAGGGAGCGAGCAGCGTGTCTCTTTAAGAAAAATGGGAGGGAGGCCCCTTGACGTGACATGGGCTGTCTCTCTTTCCTTTATTCATTTCTCAAAATGGTGGACGCTCGGTGTGATTTGCGCTCTTTAGCATAGCATTTTTCACACATAGTTTTTAATAAAAAAAATCAGTAAACACGTTCTCAGCTTCTTTTTGCAGAGAAGAACAACTTTTTACACAAAGGCACGGGTTTCAACTGTGAATTTTGGAGCTTTGACAAGACTGAGGTTTGTTCCCGACGTTGGCCTGTTAGCTTAGCTCGTAGCTTGGCTTCTTAGCTTAGTTGCTTTTAGTGATCCAAAAATGCAATTTTGGATGGTTAAAACAGATTTTAAAGAGAAAAAAGAGAAAGGGAGGGGTCATTGAAGAACACTGGAGTTGAGTATTTTGTCATCCAGTGTCTTGAGTAGAAAGAGAGACACGAAGAAATGATAAAGCCAATAAATGAAAGTGAGGTAGATAATTTTAATTTATCATGCGATTAATTGATTTATTGTTTATTGTGACAGGCCTAGGAATATCCACTATTTGTTCACAGGTGCTGACAATCAGGCATCTGGAGTCCTAAAAGCAAAAGTCAATAGCAGAATAAGCTGTTCGGTGTTGACAAAGACTTAATAAGTTTTTCATGGCACAACACACATACTCAACTCTGCTCAACCCAAAACTAAATTTTCTTAACAAACGTGGCACAATTTAAAGGGAAATAAGCACATTTTTCAGTTATATAATATTTATTGCCATACAAAAAAGCAATGATCCATCAAACACAAATAAGTGCTAAGTTTAATTGAAACGGTCATGTTTGAAAATGTATTAAACACCATATCTGCTAAATTAGCAGATCAAAACAGGTTTGAAATAAAAGGTATATTACTATGAAAGCTCAGAATCTATTGTTATAACATCTAACTAATCTTTGGCACCAAAATAATTTGAAATGGTTAAGTGGTAATGAAAAAAATCCAGCTTTAGAAATTATAGGTTTTTATTCGATGGAAGAAACAAAACTTGCCAGTGATTCCATGTGACAGTAAAACTTGGTGAACAGTGACCATGAGACAAGCGTCAAACCAAACTTTTTTTTTCTGATGGTCAAACTCAGAATTTACAAGACAAAGTTCTGTTTTTCTTTGCCTCTCCCCCCAAAAAATGGACTAGCTGAGCATCATCTTTGTATTGATAATTATGAAGACATTGGAAATGTACTTTATACGTTTGGTGGTAAGAAATCTGAGTTTTGCCTTTTGGTCCTGAAACCTCACAACTTCTGATCACCTCATTTGCTCCGTTGGACAAAATAGATCTTCTGTTTGGTCACATTTAATGGTGACACATTTACAGTAACTCCAGTTACCATGTCTTATCACTCACACCAGTCAAGGCACATATAGTCTCCCTGTGAAGCACCTTTGCAGCCCTTGCTTTGCATTATAGTCATGTTTTATAACTTTTATCATTTTGTAGATCTTTCAATAAATAACACAAATACATTTGTACATCATACATAGATAGATAAACATGTATCAACTACATGCATTTTATATAATTTAAATAATTTATATATACAGTCCTCCCTCACACGTACATATGTTCCTCGCCTCCCCAACCCCTCTCCAAGAGTTATTTCCGTAACAGCTTGCAGCACGTTGATTTGAAATATTCTTTGAAAGGACCCAAGATTCCTTCAGAAGTATCATTTGTAGCTGAACATTGCATGGTCACCACCATGACATTTAATCCTATAGCAGGGAGTTCTGTGGAAATAAAATCCCAAACAGGAAGTAGAATTCCAGGAAAGGTAGCAACCAGCAAGGCTTTGCTTACGTCCTGTGGCGTTTCCTTGACAATGCACACACACAGGAAGTATCTATGCGTATCCACCTCCATCCCACTGAATTGCGAACTTGTGTTAGTGCTCGAACGTAGGTCTGCGTCGTCTTGCACTGCGAGTTCCAATTCTTGTCATCAATTCCTCTGCAGCCCCCTTTGAAGGGCATGGTGGTCCGACAGCGTGTCTCATAAAAGTACTGTTTGATTTCCTGTGTGGCACTGGTTTTAATTTTGGCCAGAACAGTCACAGACTGCTCCTTGTGGTCCACAGCTTGGGTTTTGTCCACCACCCAGTGGCTCTCGCTGTCACAGACAGAATATTCCCCACGGTAGCTCCTGTGTTCAGCGTAACGTTTCTTTCGCGTCTTGTTTCCGGCTGCGTCTCCGTCTGGTCTGATGCTTACAAAATCATCCGCGAGATACAGTGGCGGAGGTTGCAGTGGTGGCCGGTCACTCAGCAGCACCCGAGGTGAGTTAAATCTTTTTTGCTTCCTGAGGAGATCCGAGTTCAGCAGCATCATCTGCTGCTCGACCACACCGCCACTTCGAACCCCTGTTTCCCACTGCTCCTCATCACCCACTTCCTTGAAAGGAAAGTTTTCGCTCAGGAGAGGAGGAATTGTTTCCTGCAGCTCTGAGTCCCTGCTTTTTCCCTGCTGGCTATGGTTTCCCCTGGTTCTCCCTCTCGTCAGGTCAGCCTGAAGGAGCTGGATTATGAGAGAGTTTAAAGGGTCAGGACTTGGCTGCTGCTGATGCTGTTGCCCGTGTCGACTGCTGCCCATGTTGGTTGCCTGGATACCATAGAGGTAAACAAGGACCATCACATATAGCAGGATGGACATCACTAGATTCACCTGCAGAATCTGCAAACACAAAGGAAGACATGGTTAGAAGTGGTTCTCCCAGTAGTTTACGATCTTTAAGAAAATAACAATTTTCTACCAAATTGATGTCAATGAATGAGATGAGATGAGAAGAAATGAGATTATGTTTGATGTTTTCTTGACAACAACTATCAAAAGGACTTACTGGGTTAAGGGATTTGGAGACAAATTAAGGCGCTGTTCACACTGCAGGTCTTAATGCTCATGTTTTTTTTTTCATGATTACAATTATTATTAAAGTGCAACTTTCATTAGACTACAGTTCTGAGCGAATCTGCAAGTGCAGAAGAAAACGTAATGTCACACGTCACGTTTTATTCTGCACAAGCAGTGAGCTGAACAATGTAAATACGGATGCTACACATGTTAGCATGTTTGATTCTGATTTTGTTGTGCAATCAGAACTGATCAAATTATTGTCTGACGTAGCTGAAGCCATGTGGAGTTCCAAGATTTAAACTGCATGAGATTGGTACCATTATTAATAATAGTTGGATCCATTTGCTCATCCCTACCTCACTGACTTACAGTATGTTAATGTGAGGGATGCACACAGAGTCACATATAGGGAAGTCTCCACCTACAACCAAAACACACACCCTGGTCCAAAGGCAGCCACTCCATCAGAAGGTGGTTCCCTGAAATGGAAAGTACTCAGAGAGACTGCTACAACATCATGGTCTGGGGCTCGCTAATCAACCCAAACTGTGAGGGAATAGAGGGTATGACACATTGTCTGACAGATGTATTAACTTCTGTGCAGATGTGGTCTCCCCTGCTAAGACTGCTAAGACACACCATGGGAAACATATGAAGTAAAGGCTGTCCTCAAC
The DNA here is from genome assembly GCA_031762315.1 of Hypsolebias antenori. Lineage (NCBI taxonomy): Eukaryota > Metazoa > Chordata > Actinopteri > Cyprinodontiformes > Rivulidae > Hypsolebias > Hypsolebias antenori. The sequence continues at coordinate 22,074,931 of JARVGS010000814.1, read as the reverse complement.
AAGAAGAAGGCTGCCCTCAGTAAGAGAGACAAGGAGGAGATGAAGGCAACACAGCAGAAGATGAAACACTCCATGAAGGAAGCAAAGAACAGCTTCAAGAGAAGGATGGAACAGAAACTAAAGGTTAACAATATGAGGGAGGTCTAGGAAGGTGTAAAATCTATCACAGGACACAACACAGCCGAGAGACTCGGGGAGGGGCACTGGAGAATGTGAATGAGCTAAACATCTTCAGTAGGTTTAACAAACCCATCCCTCCCACCCTCACTGCAGCCAGCTCTCCTTCTTCCCTCAACACAGCTCCCCTCAGACTTTGCATTAGCCTCCTCCTCCACACCCAGCCCAATGCACCCTCTTCTATACATCAATGTGAACCTTGTCAGAGGACAGCTGAGGAAGCTTCACCCCAGGAAAGCAGCCCGGACAAGTTGTGTCCCCGACTACTCCAGACCTGTGCTGATGAACTGGGAGAACCACTACAACAAAATTTCAAACTTAGCCTGCAGCTAGGGAGAGTGAGCACCCTCTCAAAGACATCCTACATCATTCTAGTTCCTAAGAAGAACAGGCCCAGCGAGCTTAATGACATCCAACCCGTGGCACTCACTTCACACCTGATGAAGACATTGGAGTGGCTCTTCCTCAGCCTCCTCAGACCGCAGGCACAACACACCCAGGACAGTCTGCAGTTTGCGTACTGGGTAGGTGTTGGTGTGGGGGATGCCATCCTTCACTTGCTACACCGAGCCCACTCGTATCTGGATAAGGGAAGTGGCACAGTGAGGATTATGTTCTTGGACTTCTCCAGTGCTTTTTTTCAATACTATACAGCCCCTTAAGCTTTAGGACTAACTGAACAAAATGCGAGTAGACCTCTGCCTGGTTGCTTGGATCTGCAGCTACCTCATCGACATGCCCCAGTACATCAGACTGAAGGACACAGTGTCTGACACTGTGATCAGCAGCACCGGAGCACCCCAGGGCATGGTGATGGCCCCTCTTTTCTTCACCCTGTAAACCTCTCACTTCTGTTACAACTCTAATCCAGAGGTTCACAGATGGCACAGCCATTGTTGGGTGCATCAGGGACGACAGAGAGCACTATAGGAGTCTGGTGAGGGACTTTGCTGTCCGGTGCCATAGAAACCATCTGTACTTCAACACCTCAAAGACAAAGGAGCTAGTTATTAACATTGGGAAGTCCAAAGCAAGGCCAAGACCAGACCATAGATCAGAATCAATGGAGCTGAGGTGGATGCTGTAGACTTCTACAAGCTGGGTTGTGGCTAGATAGCAAACTGGACAGAACAACACACACCAACCATCTGTACAGGAAGATTAGAGAAGGCTGTACTTCCTGAGGCAGCTGTGGTTTTTAAATATCTGCAGTAAAATTATGTGGATGAGCTACCAGTCTGTGGTTGCCGGTATTATTTTCTACACTGTGGCATGCTGGTGGGTTTAGGGTTAGGGTTAAGGTTCCAGTATACTTGTGCGTCCTGTCGGTCGCACGGAAACTGTGCGCACTGTCTGCAGAGGGTTGAGACTTCATACTCGAGCATCCACCCTGAGTGGCTGCAGTCAGCTCCACAGACAAGGAGCGTTTTCCTTCGGGACAAATTTAGGTCGCCGACTGGTCATTTGCTGACATGCCTACTGGACTGATTGACAGGTCGCAAAAAAAACAAAACAACAAAAAAAAACATGTTAATAAAAAAAGTTCTTAAAAAATAAAAACAGGGAGCACTGGTCCTGCAGCCCACACATCAGACCATCCCACCAGGAAATCTCCAGACCCTCCCGACATGATTTTAATTCGCTCGTGACAAATTCCTTCGATTCTTATCATTTCAGTCATGGCGTCGACGGAGGAGGAAGAGATTGCTTGCCTCTTGGGAAAAAACAAAAGAAAAGGCCATCAGGGAAGAAGAAGAAGAATTTAATACATTGGTGTCACATGCAAAACAGTCTGTCGCCGGGCAGTTTATTGTGCGACACAGAGTACGCATAAGCGGTTGTAAAAATTGCGCTTTACACGGACATGCCCTGCAGTCATCTGCTTCGGCTCTAATCCGGTATGCGCGGACCTCCACGGACTGACATATGCCTGAGTATAGTCTAGAGTTTGTCTTTTACGTTGTATTTTCATTATTTTTACTTGCTGTCACGTTTTGACACTGTGTGCTGTTGCTTTCTTTGGCTTATCTCTCTCTCTCTCTGTCACCTGCACAATGATGCTGGGATTGGACTTTCCCTGAAGGAATCTTTCCAAGGGATCAATAAAGATTTATCTAATCTATTATAATCTAATCTGACATAGAAGTCAGATGAAATGAGACATGACCATTTGGACTGCAGTCACTTTGAAAAACATCGACTATGTGTCTGATTCAGTACCAAAAATGAAAAAGACCCAAGTCAGGTTTGTCACGTTCAGACTGTAGCAAAAAAAAAATCTGATATACCGGTAGGCTAGATTTATTTATTTATTGCAATAGGTTATTAATGTTATCTTTCCAAAATTGCACCAGTTTTATTAGAACATTCTGATGTCACAGGCACTTCAACAGTACAAGTACAAATTATCTTTACGTATGGACTAATGACATCTCCACATCGTTTAAGAGACCGCACTGAGCCAAGAAAGTACCTTTTCAAGTGCAGGAGGCCAGACAAATGTACAAAGTATAAAGATACTATATAAGAACTACAAAAGGCCACAGTACCTGCAGTGCAAAAACAAGTTAAAGACTAAAGGACAGTTGATTGTAGAGGTTATGAAATGTTCCTCCGTGGTCTAAAAGCACCTTTAGTGTGGAAATAGGCAAATGTGACTGTACCATAAAAGTACTTAGTCAGTAAGACTAAAGATGGCACTATGTATTCAGTTTATCCTTTATAGCATTAAAGGTATATAAATAGATATATGAATACATGGTAACATGGTTAAGTTGTTAAAGCATTCCTAAAAGATTTGTGGTAACCTTGAGCTTTATGCCCTTAAAACATAAATATGAGACACACAACAAGGATATGTCTCGCCAAATAAGCAGGAATTCGTTATAGGAAATATGTTGTGACTTGTACAACATACCTTGCTTTTATGAAGGATTCATAAACTGCTTGACATTTTGCCCACTGCTCAAAAACAAGTTGTTGACATTGCTGGTCTGATTGTCTTAACCAATTAAAAAAATGTTACTTTTTACTTTACTACTTGTAAATTACTTTTATTTTTTAAACAAAAATGTTGTATTGTGTGCCAAGAGAAAAACTACTTAAAAATTATAAATACTGTGAAAAATACAGTAGCTGATATATTTCATTTAAATTTAATTCTGTTTATTTCTGATTAAAGTGAATACCGGTAGTCAAATTTAATTTTAAATATCAACTATTATTTTTATGTTTTAGGAGTGTGAAATTTAATGGTAATTTTACTCATCAGTATCACATCATCAGAGTCTGCAGCAAATTCTAATACCTTGTTGAAAATGCTTACCGTTTTTCCACATCCAAACTCAGCTAGGTTTTGAAGAAAAAGTGCAAAATTTTATTGAAAGCTTTTTCACTTTTAGGAGTTTTGGGGAAAAAAACGGCATCGCTTTCACATCTGTTAGCTGAATATAAAACCACAGCCAGCAGCTTGTTAGAGTAACATGGTGCAAAACATCCCTGCAAGGTTCAAACCTAACTAGGTCCAAAAGTAACAAAAACCATCTGTCAATCTCTGCTGCTATTTTACTGGAAACATTTCTTCGTTAAATACCCAAGAGATATCTTCAGTCATTGGAATATTTGCTTTCTCTTTGCCCTTCACGCAATGAAGCCAGCCAGACATTTTCAAAAGCAAAAGCCCGAATCCACAAGTCATTGAACCAATCCAAATATAAAAATATTTCAAAGTGATTTAGGCCCATCTGTTTTAAGGGAAATACGCAGCTACAGGATGTGACATAGGACAAAACTAGTTGTAAAACAGATGTGGAGGATGTGGAGCTTTGCTGTGACTACAAAATGCAATTATTGAAATGCTGCTAAACCTCAAATCCTGACTTGTATGGCTTTAGAACAGGAATGGTCTATAAATTGTTTAGTGAATAAACAAGGGTACCATGGCACAGTATATGCCTGTCAACAAACTATTATAGGGCTATCTATGGCAATGGTAGGTCATTGCAAGCACAGACCTTGTATACATGTTGACCTTGATTCATGACCTTAATCTAAGAGCAGGGGTGATAAAATTCAATCCAATTCAATTCAAGACACTTTATTAATCCCAAAGGGAAATTAAATGTTGTAGCTCATCATCCTGGTTTCATTAAGAGATGTTATACACTGAGGAAGGATCTCCTGCAGCAGTCCATCTCACAGCAGATCTGAAGAAACTGGCTGCAGATGCTGATCCATCCACTTGGACCCAGCGGGCCTCTCGGTCCTCCTGTGCAGCAGGACTACCTGAATGTTGGCAGAACTTCTACCTGAGCGATGGCCACGCCTCTCAGCAGCTTGTTGAGCTCCTTGTCTTTGCAGACAGCCAGGTGCTGGTGTCGGGGGATGATCCTGGTCTTCTCATTGTTGTGAGCCGCATTTCCTGCCAGCTCCAGGATCTTGACGTCAGTCACTCGAGCATCTACGCCAGGTAGACAGAGATGCATCCGCGGCGCCTCCTTTACAATTCATTTGGGATTTGAGGCTGTAGTTGAGGTAATATTTGAGCTACAAGATGTTAATCAGTGGCTCCCGGTTGTAAATAAATAAATAAATAAATAAATAAATAAATAAATAAATATATTAATAAATAAAAACACCTTATTTTTATGATGATGCTTCATGACAAATGTCCAAAAGTAAATGGTTCTCAGTAAAAACCCTTCCAGCTGCACAGCATCCAATACCAGAGGAAGTAATCATCCACAAAAAGCTGTTTACATTCAGAAAAAGTTTTCAAAAACAACATCCCAGAATGAAAGTAACAGCTACTCCAACATCCAGCCACCTTGAGCAATGCCATGTTTGGGTGATACAAACACGTATCATTTTGTAAAATTATGTTGTGTGAATTAGAATTTATAGTCCGGTCAAGCAAGGATCTTGTTTAAACTTTGACCTTGATTTGTGACCTTGACTTGGAGTTTGGGTGATGAAGTGTATGGGACACTGTCTTGTTTATTTATCTTGAGTGTTTCAGAAGTTATGGGTAGGACAATAGAAAGTTTACGGACATACATACGTAAGAATGGACAGACGGACAGAGATTATACATCCCCTTCAACAGGCAAATAAAAGTATCAAACATAAACCACCTAAAATCAAACATCATACAAGGGAAACAGAAGCCAGATCCTCAGAAGGGTTGAAGGCAGTGTAACAAGGATATCAGGTATGATTTCACGTGTATGTATGGCACAGCATCATAGTTTTTGTTCGGCTTCACTTTTAGGATTTTCTCAGTGATAGAGGACTTTAAGGTTTTGTCTGGGCTCCATGTCTACTTTAAGGTCAATAAGATTGGGTCCCACATCTTTTAACAAAACACACCAAACGTATTACTGTAGATACTACACCTCAGAGCTTTTCAGGTTGTTCATCACTCCACCGTCAGAAACAACCGAGTCAATGAAGTAACAAAATATGCTAGTAGATGTAGCTAAATATGCTAGTAGATGTAGCTAAATACAGGTAGTCCCCGACTTACGGCGGTCTCGACTTACGGCGATTCGACTTTACGAACGCGCGCCCATTGAAAAGCATTGCTTTGAGTTACGGCGTTTATGCGACTTTACACCAGAAAATACGGTACCGAAACGATACTTACAACTTACAACTTACAGGAGGGAGCAGGAGGGAGGGGGGAGAGTAGCTTGACGCACTCAGTGGAAATTTACTACAGGCACACTGGAGCAGAGGAGGTTAGGAGGGCGGTTTTACGTCGTAAACAAAAGGTGTGGACCTTATTGTAGGATGGAAGAGTGGATGGTGTTGCCAGACGGCAGAAAACAGCGGAGCTAGACTGGAGGAGCAAGAGCTAACATGCTAACAGACCTTGGTATAAACGCTGTGGACCACGTGAAGCAGCAGGAAGCTGCAGAGCTCGGACGTGCAACGAGCTAACATGCTAACAGACGGAGGAAGAAATGACCAGCTCCCAGTAAAAAATTAACTCTTTTTTCCCTTTATTATGGCTTCTAAATGTATGTGGTTTTTGATAATTATGTAGGGTAATGTTTTAGGATAGGCTAAGTGCTTGGTAAAAATACAGTACTGAGGTGCTTGGATGTATGAGGTGCATGTACTATAAGGTGCCGTTTGGACGTATTTTCCGACTTACGTCGATTTTAAAATTACGAACGGGCGTAGGAACGGAACCCGTTCGTAAGTCGGGGACTACCTGTGTTTCAGTTCATTGAGGTTTGCAGATGTCTGCTCCTGCACACCTCTTATAAGAATGGCTGCCAACGTAGACGGATGAAGCGTTTTTGCCTTCTTCTCCCATTGTCCCACACTGAAACCAAACTGTCTGTATCTCTGGGAGCCGCCATGTTGGATTTTTGGAGCCAGAGTTTGTGCACTGGCAAAGTGGAGCTGGGCCCTTCTTACCCCCCGTCTTCACTAACAGGCTGTGACACTGTCAGCAGGGTAACAGGACACTTTTTAAAGCCTCACATAAATGACTGAAAATAAGCACACGGACGGAAAAAAACGTAACTGAACATTCAGCAGCAAAATAAAGAGCTTCATGAATCATCAAAAATCAAGACTTGAAAAATAAAATCTGAAGTTTATGTTTATTTTATTTGTTTGCATGGAGGGGCAGGACTTCAAAACTATTACGACCAGCCATTAAAGGCTGTGCTTGTCGTTTGTGGCTTTAACTTCTGTCTTCCAGTCATGAAATATCTGCATGGTCACACCACAGTACTGTATTTCAGTCAAGAATTCTGGACTTTCAATGCCTCATTTATGATTGTTTTTCATATTTTTTATTGTAGTCTACCTACTGTTTAGGAATATTTTTTCTGTTCAAGGTTCTTTATTGTCATTTGCATCACATGTGCTACATGAGGGGGAACAAAATTGTGTACTCAAGGTGCCAGTTACATCCAAAAAATAGCAAAAATATAAAGAATAAAAGAGGAAACAGTATGCAAGGATAAGATATACACTAATAATAATATGTGCTAAACAATAATAATATAATATAATACAATACAATACACTGTATTAAACAGCAGCCTGAACATGAGTCTGTGGTGAGCATATGGGTATGAATATAGCAGCTTAAAGGCAAGAAATCAGCAACACATATAAAGTGGCATATCACCAATTAAAGTGTCATTACAGTGATTTTTTTCCCCCACAGTTCTAATCCTGGTTAGATATTCATGAGTCTAACAGCTTCAGGGTAGAAGCTGTTCCTCAGTCTAGTGGTTCTACACTTAATG
>JARVGS010000814.1:21660433-21672532 GCA_031762315.1 Hypsolebias antenori | reverse complement strand
CCAGGTACTCCAGTTTCTTCCCACAGACCAAAAACATGCATGTTCGGCTGATTGGTAACTCTGAATTGTTCCTAGGTGAGAATGAATGGTTGTTTGTCTCATTTGTCTCTGTGTGTCCCTGTGATGGACTGGAGACCTGTCCAGGTGTCCCCCGCCTCAGTGTTCAAAATTTTCAATGTCAGAATGAACGAAAACGGTCAGATCTCAGCCAAAAATTGGTGTATAAATATAGGGGAAAATCTATAAATATGTCACTTCAGCAAATAAGTCGCAGGGCATGTAAATTATGTAAAAAAAATTGCAACTTATAGGATGAAAAATACGGTATGGTATATACAAAGTATTTGTTCTGTTCTGGGGCTGCTTTTCTGTGTCTGGCCCAGGGTGACTTGGATCTGTACAAACTACAGTGAAATCTCAAGACTATCAAGACATTCTGGAGGAAAATGCACTGCCCAGAGTCAGACAGCTTGGTCTGATTCACAGGTCATGGATCCTTCAGCAGACCAGTGACCTAAAACACACCCAGAAATGATTCAAAACCAACACTGGACATTTTTGTCGTGGCCTTCTGACTCCTGATCTACATTAAGTCTGATTGAACTTCTGTGGAAAGAGCTGAAACAAATCATTTCGGTTTTCTAAAGGCAAACATTGCGTTTTTTACATATTTCATTTTATTTTTAAATGCTGCTTTCATTTAATAAGACCTTGCCTTGATAAGGATTTTTATGTTGATTATCCAATTTAGTATTAAACAGTAATAATAGTCGATGGTCCGAAATCTAGATCTGGTAAACAAGTTTTTTAGACCATTCCTTTTTGTGCTTGGATCTCAGATTTAAGTGGCTCAAAAAACTTAATTAAATTAGCTAGACTGCTTAAAATAAACTGCCTTAAAGGTATGCCTGTTGCGATAAACAATAAATCAATAAATGGCATGATAAATTAAAATTATTGACCTCAGTTTCATTTATCATCTTTATTGTTTCTTCACGTCTCTTTCTTTCTACTGAAGACAATGGATGACAAAATGCTGAACTCTGGTGTTCTTCACTGACTCCTCCCTTTAGCTTTTCTCTTTAAACTCTGTTTTAACTGTCCAAAATTTAGTGTTTGGATCATTAAAAGCAGCTAAGCTGAGAAGCTAAGCTACGAGCTAAGCTAACAGGCCGACCTCAGGAAAAAAAATCTCTGTCTCGTTGAAGCTCCAAAATTCACGGTTGAAACTCGTGCCTTTGTGTAAAAAACAATTATCTGCAAAAAGAAGCTGAGAACTTGTTTACTAATTTTTTATTAAAAGCTTTGTGTAAAAAATGCTATGCTAAAGAGCTCAAACCACACTGAGTGTCCGCAATATTGAGAGCAAAAAAATAGGAAGGAGAGAGAGTCCATGTCACGTCAAGAGGCCTACCTCCCATTTTCTTAGAGACTCACTGCTTGCTCCCTCACTATCCATCTTTTGGTTCAAACAGTCTTATACTGCCATCTGGTGGTCAATAAAGGTACTACACTCAAAACAAATAAACATTTCTTCTTAAATTTGACAATAATTACTAATTGTTGTCAAATTTCAAACAATATTATTGTTTATCGCAAAAATTTCTGAGACAATTAATCGCCCAGCAAAATTTGTTATTGTGACAGGCCTACTTAAAGGTGAGAAAGAGTCAGTTTTGAAGTTGAGGGTCAATATATGTTTGGTAAAACAACAAAAACAAAATTTTCAAATCTATACAATTTTAAAAACTTTATTTGAAAAGACCATAATCCTCCTAAAAGCAGATGTCTTTTCAAGCGCTTGAGTGTGATCTGATCTTGCTATTCTTGCTTTGTTTTGGCGCAGAGTGCTTTAAATTGTGTATTTGTCTCCTCATTTTCTGTTGAGGTATTTAGCAAAAACTAATAAAAGAAAAAAAATGCACCCTCTTCCTAGATGGGTGTTGATTGCCTGTGACTAATGGATTATTTGTTTGATTGCACCAAATACTGACATCAGAATTGTGACAAAAACAAACAAAACATTTTTTAACGATGAAAAACAAGTTTTTAAAACATAGTTAGAAGGTTTAGTTCTATATCTCCACCAATCCAAACCACCTGATTGCAATTTAAACAGTTTCTTCCTGTCTCCATTTAAATACCTCGTTGTAGTCTCTTTCTGATTTGGTGCACAGAGTGGTAGTCATTTCTGTTTTTCCTTAGACGCTACCTTCTCCAGTTTTTCGTCACAGTTTGTTTCTCATTCATGTCATCTGCATGGTCCATCTTTATTTGTATTTTTTATCCTCATGTACACTGTTCAACAAGATTACTTTGTATTCCATGCATATGAAATGACAGCGCATGTGTCTTAATATGTATTTGTATGGGGTTTGCCCGGTATTGGCATTAGCTTTGAGCTGTATAATCGTCCTTGTCCACGCTTGGTCATTATCAAGTGCACTGCTGTTTGCCTGTGAGCGTGCACGAGTCCATGTAGAGGCTACCACTTCTGCTTTGATTAAACCACCAATTATTGATCGGACAGGAATGGACCTGAAGAACTGACAACCCTCGCTGCGTTTGAGACAGAATGAGAATAAAACTGATTTATACAAATCCAGAAACCTGACTGTTTTGTAGACTTTTTTTTTAGTAACACACTCGGTCAGTTTTTATTTGTGTTTGTTAGAAAGTTGTTTGTTCAGGATGAGCTTTCATTTTAAGAAACAGAACTGTTTAAACCAGGTCATCCCAGCCGGGATGAGAATCCGTTCCTCCGAGGCTGAGGCCACAGTCCTCAGTTGTAAAACGGTGGATTGCTCTCTTCGGGTTGAGGGTGAGGTTCTGCCTCAAGTGGAGGAGTTCAAGTATCTTTGAGTTTTGTTTACAAGTTATGAAAGAATGGAGCAGATTGACAGATGTATCGGTGCAGCTTTCGCAGTATTAGATCCATCGGTCTGTCGTGATGAAGATAGAGCTGAGCTGTAAGGCTCAGTTTCTCTGTTTACTGGTCGGTCTACGTTCCCACCCTAACCTATGGTCAAGAACTTTGGGTAGTGACTGAAAGAATGTGATCTTTGATACAGGTGGTGGAAATAAGTTTACTCTGCAGGGTAGCTGGACTCTCCCTTAGAGATAAGGTGACAAGTTCAGTTATCAGGGGAGACTTGGAGTAGAACCACTGCTCCTCCACATCCAAAGGAGCCAGGTGGTTCGAACATCTGGTAAGGATGCCCCCTGGATGCCTCCCCAGGCAGGTGATCCAGGCATATCCGACTCGGAGGAGACCCTTGTGAAGACCATGAACACGCTGGAGAGACTGTCTCTCGGTTGGCCTGGGAACGTCTTGGAGTCCTCCCAGAAGAGCTGGAAGAGGTGGTTGTGGAAAGAGATGTCTGGACCTCCCTGCTCAAGATGCTGCCCCCACGACCCAACACTGGAACAAGTGGAAGATAATGAGTGAGTGGATGGAAATTATACCAGGAAAAAAAAAAACCTAGCATAAATGGTATTAGAAATGCATAATAGTAGTTGCTTTTGTTTATTCCTGGTTTATGGGATAGATTTAATGAATTATTTTCATAAATATTTACTGTTGCGTCATTTCAGAGCTTAAGGTTTAGTTTCAGTTCTACCTCATTAGACTTCTTCACATCCAATAGGAAGGTGACAATGAACATTATGTGCTGTTCTTTATGTGCTGTTTGTATGTTACATGAGAGGATCTGTTATCCATCCATTCATTATCTTCTGCTTGTTCTGAAGTTGGGTCGCAGGGACAGCAGCTTGAGCAGGGAGGTCCAGACATTTCTTTCCACAGCCACCTCTTCTAGCTCTTCAGGGAGGACGCCAAGGTGTTCCCAGGCCAGCTGAAAGACTGTCTCCACACTCAGCTGTGACCCGCTCCAGTGAGAGCTGAAGACCACGGCACAATGACGCCAACAGGACCACATCATCTGCAAAGAGCAGAGATGGAATCATGAGACCACCAAACTGGAATCCCTCCACCCCCTGGCTGCACCGAGGAATTCTGTCTATAAAAGTTATGAACAGAATTGGTGACGCTGACAGTGGGCAGCCCTGGTGGAGTCCAACTCCCACACTAAAGGGGTCCACTTACTACCGACAACATGAACCAAACTCTCGCACCGCTTGTATAGGGACCGAACAGCCCGTAACAACGGACCCATGCTCCGTGAGTATAAGACCTGTTATGATCATCAAAAATATATCTATTTGCTAAATGTCAGAATAAATGCCTTTCTTTTTAAGTCATAAGTTTACAGAAAGTACATGCTCTTAGTACCATAATTGGCAGAATTTCTTTTAAACTGTATGATTTGTCCTGATGCATGCTCAATTTTATGATATGTGTTTGTGTTTTGGATTTCCTTTCACAAACTTCTCACCATAGTTTTCTGGAATTTTGTCCCATTCCTCCTGACAGAACTGGTCAGACTCTGCCCACGAGTTTTCTATGAAACTGACATCAGATCTTTGTGATGGTCGTTCCCAAACACTGACTTTGTTGTCCTTCACTTTGTCACTAATGTAGCAGCATGCTGGCAGTCATTGTCTATCTGAAGACCCATTTGTGTCCAAGCTCTAACTTCCTGACTGATGTCTTGAGGTGGTGTGTCAATATTTCCTCATAATGTTTTTCCTCATGGGGCCATCGATTTTGTGACGTGCACCCTCTCCTGCAGCCAAACACCCCCACAACATGATGCTGCCATGCCCGTACTTCACATAGGGATGTAGCAATAGTCTCTCTTTTAAGTCTAAATACAGTATGACATTGGTCATTATGGCCCAACACTTCATTTTTGTTTCATCAGACTACAGGGAAAATATGAAGATCTTTGCACTAATCCAGCATTTTTCTGTTGCTTTGGAAATTCTCTGAGTGGCCTTTCAGCCCTTGCCATACAAGATTCAACACTTTCTGACCAGCTTCAACAGCATCTTCACAAGCTCTTTTGCCTTTTTATGGGGACTAATACTCACATTTTGCACCTTCACATTTCTTCTTGAGAACACAGGATCATCTCCTTCTTGAGCACAATGACAGCATGGTGTTCATACTTGTGTATAACTGTTTGAACAGATGAATGTGGCGCCTTCAGGTGTCTGGAAAATGTATCCAAAGATAAACCAAAGTGACGGAGGTCCACAATTCTCTTCCTGTTATCTTGAGTTCTTTTTTATTTTCCCATGATGTCCTTCAAAGAAGCAAAGTTAAAGAGGCAGTTCTCAGAACAAAATTGGACTAAACAGGTCAGAACATGTAAAAAAATCAAACAAAATCAACAACCCGCACCACTCTGAACCAGAATAGTTAGCATCTCTTTACAACCTTAAATACTTTATTTATTTAATATCAACTTTCTGTCTTCACTTTTACCTGGAGTTCATAAAAGATGAGATGTTAAATCTCAAACGGGACCTCCCTGGCTCAGTGATGGGCACATAAAAATATAAAACAAGTTAAGGATGCACAATAATATCGGCATGTATCAGTATTGGCCAATTTTAGCGATGAAGTTAAATATCGGACATCGGCCATTCCATCAAAATAACTCACAGAAATAAAAGTTGCTGTTTATATATATACAATGTGTGTGTGTGTGTGTGTGTGTGTGTGTGTACTTATATATAAGGCACTTTTTTGTATGACTTTTCGAGTGTCGTCATTGTGTTAGAGTAAATGTCATGAATAAATTTGACATTAAACATAATTCAAGTTGAAGTGTTGCATCATTTTCAGCCCTTTTTGGCATCTGCATTTGGTAGCATGTCAAAATGACAGACTATGCAGAATAATGTAGTATTTTAATTCCACAGCAGAGAAAGCTACAGTATGTAATCTCTGTAAGTAGGTCTAGGAAAAAATATATATCGGTATTGATATCTGTTATTGGCCAAATTTTTTTTTTTACATATTGACATATCAGATATTGGCCAAAAATCCCATATTGTGCATCCCTAAAACAAATGAATTAAATCCATTTGTTCTTTTAAACTGGGTGCTAATGAAAACATGAGCAGGTTGAAGCATCAGTACGATCTCTGTCATCGTTTTGATCACACGTCAGTCGCTGCAGCACTGAACTCTGATCTGCTTTCATCTTCCTCTGTTCTGAATGTATCAGAATGGGATTTTTTTTTTTTTTTTTTCTGGGAAGCTCTTATCGACACAGAGCCCAAATGTTTACATCTGCTCTGTGGAACAGCTGAAAACTTTCCCTCCGCAGAAGTCTGCTGCAGCAGCTGGAAACGCTCTGATGAATGGAATTTATTTAGTTTTGATGAGTAGATGTTCAGCTCGACCTCGAATGTTGAAAAGTACCGATGGCTGCTGTCAGTCTGAGCGTTAAATGTGTTGCTATCACCTTGTCGGCCTATCCTCGTCTCTCCCCTTCCATCTCTGCCTCTTTCGAGATAGACCGTTTCTCTCTGCTCAAGTAGCGCTCAGCTGCTGCCAATAATATTTCTTTCTTGGTGGTGAAGCCTGACTGACACAATTACAAGAGGAAATGCAGCCATTGCTGTGGCGGGCTACGACAAGCAGGGACTTCCTGTCGGTCAAACACATCAGCACAAATCTTTGAAATCATCTGCCTGATGTTAAAGTTCCTTTCAATCGGACGGACACCACTGGTTCTTCAGCATGTGTGTGTTTGTGTTGCGAGTGAAACGAGGGTTGACGTAACGTAAAGTGAGTCACCCCATGTCCCTGCTGAAGTGGTAAAGGTGTTTGTATGGGCCTGGATATCACAGCAGATTGTGCACATAATTCCTTTCAATCTTTTGTTCAGCGTTATTTGTATTCTGATCCTTCCAACATTCAGACTTAAAGGATATGTCATCCATTTTAAAACCGGATCAGGCTTCATTGAACATTATCATGTGTAGACTGTACAGAAGCAACAAAAGCTGGATCAACTCGAGGTAGCAGCAGAGTCATATGTATGTATAGCTTGTAAATGTGGGAAAGAGGACGTCTGGTTTTATGACTGTGATCCCACACAGGCTTGTTGTGTACTTTTTCCAAAACGGCAACTAGTGACAAATCAGTCAACTATTCTCTGGTGGCATTGGAGGCTGTTGTGAAAGCATGTATTGTTTTTACTCTTCTCAATGAGCGGCAGGTGCTGCCATGGGTCCCACCCCAGTCTCCAGGTTCCCTCAGGCGGCTCAGTTCTTGTGCAACACTCCCTTCCAGCTACAGCCAGAGGAGATGTTCACTCCTTGTTTTTTTTTTTTTTTTCAAGACAGCCAGTAGTTGCTTTCTTTACTGAGGAGTTGGCAACACTGGTCGGTCCAGTTGGTTCAAAAGTTAACTGATACATTTGTAGCCTCTTGGCACCATCAGCATATAATAGCCTTTGCTTCATACTCATGAGACCTTGTTCCTTGGGTTTGACTCGACTCGACTGTGTATCTTCAGATTCTTTCCATTGGGTGGTCCATCCTGCTTCTAGACCAGTTCTCTGACCTACTCAGCAGCAGTTTCAACCGAGCCAAGTCAAGCTGAATTATGTGATTCTGCAGACTGCCAGCCATTTATCAGCCAAGTAGCAACGTCATTCATGAGTTTCCTTTACAAAATCATACAAAGTCTTTTTAAAACCTTTCAACCACACCATTTGTATTTACTTAAAAAAAACTAAAGAAATGTCTATATATATATATCCAATAAAATGGCAACACGTAAACCAACATTGTGATGGTAAACCGTTCTGTGCTTGCTGGCTGACGACAGAATTCAGAGGATCTCTGACTAAATAGACTCAATATACGGGCTCCGACATGTGGAGGGTGGCCTCAACTCAGCCACGGCATATTGGGAAACCATGGCAGAGGATTGCCTTGGATAGAAAATAACGTTGTAGACGTTTCAGGCTGCCACCCTACGATTGAGGCGATACTGAAGTCATATTAAAAACCCATCTAACATGTTGAACAGTGTAGAAACAAAACAACTAAACAGTGTCATGCAAAATGTTTGCTACTAGCTTATGTAGCATTCTTTCACACTGACAAGTCATGTTTAAGAAAAGTTTGTGCTGTAAGTCTAAAATAATTGGGGATGTGTTGGGCTAGCCATTAGCTTAGCCTAGAAAATGACCATTTTTCTATTTTTTTTTTCCATTCTCCATGTTCTATGACTGTGTCACAGCTACCAACTGTTCAGCGTCTAAAGGAACATCACTGCAAAGACGACTAGACTATCTTTTTGTCTCCTGTTGCATAGCGAAAAGGGGGATCCATCTGTCTGTTAATGTTGTGAGCTAGATAACTTAATAAGTGAGGTACCGACTTCCATTTTGGTGTGTGGCTACATCTACGCATAAGAAAGGGTCTTTTAGAAAATTGGGTTGCCAGGTCAAAATCCAAAATGGCCTCCACCATTTATATGTAAGCCAGCCACCACAATCATTTGAGGAAACCTATGTGGTTTTTATATTGCTTAAAAGTATACATTTTTCTATACTTTGGATGACCAGTGGGGTAGAGGCAGGGCAGCCGACTCGGGACCTGAAAGGCCCAGGCTCGATCCCCAGTCATTGCACATCTCTTGGTGTCTCTGAGCATCACACCTTGTCCCCAATTGCTCCCTGGGCGCTTTCAATAGCTGCCCACTGCTCCACCTGGGGGTGGATGGGTTAAATGCAGAGAGCCAAATTCACCATTGTATGGAAACATACAATGATAACAAATAGCACATTATTATTATTAATCTATGGTGATCAAAGCCACCGTTAGCCATCCCCTGGTTCCACCACTGCACCTGGTAGTATTCAACACTCTGCGCTGCCTCGGACATAAAAATACCAACTACTTCTACAGTGTAACTCCTACCCACTTGAATATCTTTCTCCAGGAACATTAAGGTTTACTTGCATTTCTTGTTTAATTCCAGTCCAGAGAAACACTCATCTTGAAAATTACGAACATTCACTGTTCAAATACTTCAGCGACGGGGGGCATCAGTGTACTTGTTAAAGTGATTAACTTGAACAAAATAGATTTTTGACAATTCTAAATAAAGTCAAAATCTTTGTGGACATCTGCAACACTTTTAATAATAAATATTCCCTCATTACCATGTGTGGCGCTGTGCATTATGGCCAAACAGGATCTTGGTTTTTATTTTGTATATAGAATGTTCTTTCAGAAGTTATTTTATTGTTTTTACGTTGTTGGTCATTTAAGCTATGTGACATGTCTGTTTACAAGTTTTTGCCTAAAATAAGTGTGACGCAGTAAATGACAAATTAACAAAAGTTACAAAATTCCAAGAACATATTATAAAAAATAAGCTGTGAAGAGCGTTGATCTGATATTGTTGCGTCCTTTATGACTCAAATGTTAGATGAAAACAATCCACAGAAGTCACCGCAGGTGAAAAACGTACCTGTTGTGATGAGTAATACCACAGCTATGAGAGTCTACAAATTACCGTGGCCGCCCATTCACAGATCTGTCTGAGGGGAATGAATGAAAAGCTTCCAGCATAAACTGAATGAAGCAACACAAGCTGCACGGGTCACTTGTTCCGCCCGGCTTTGTCGTCACCAGAACCCCCAGCAGCCATTATCAGTCAAAAACAAGTGTCGGCTGTGCGCGCTCGTGAGTCAATCAATGATCTTATCGCTTTCCAGATGGTCCACCTCAGTGACCGTCGGCAAACAGACAGTATGACTGCAGATTTGTCAGAGAGCGGTGGGATGAGGAGTAAACGAGCTTCTTGCTGACAGTCACCTGCACCAACAGCTGGTGTGATGACTGCAGCAATGGCAGCAACGCTGTTCGCCTTTTTACGCGCGCCGAAGTGTCGGCATGTTGGCGTTTTGAAGACTGCTCTGCCTCGAGGCTGACGGGCGGCTTGTAAAAACGTGCTTCTCTCTGAATGGCTCCCGGGCTTTCTGCGAGGCAGCGCTCGCATATCGATGCAGTTAGAGGGCTCATTCACAGCAGCTGCTTCCACCTTGAATGAAAAGCTGACAACACACACAAGTACACACCAAATCTTGGTGGTGGAAGATTAAAAAAAAAGCCAACCTGATGTGAATTTCATTTCCCCAGTAGAGAGGTAAACTGGGTTTTAAAAAAACTGACTATCTTTTCTAAATGTATTACATTATTCTCAAGATGGGATGTCAGCCGACACTTCTTATCGTGTGAATGTTTATGAAGCACTTTCTGTTGTGATCCATTTTTCTTCCGTACGTTATTCGGCATCTTTTTCATCCCACAGTTTTCAAGTTGTTTCAACAAATCATGCATCAAAACTTTCAGCTCTTTCAGCACAATCTTTCTATGACTTTTGGTATTGGTGTAAATGTAGTTCTTGAAATATTTAGCCTTTTCAGCCACTTTTTTCCTCATAGAAAATGAATTGAGCTCATTTTACATCCTTCAAGTCTTTAGATGTGTTTACAACCTTTTACTGCTCCTTTCATTTTGTTCTGCTTCAGCTTCTTTCAGCTTCCTTTTGTAAATTTAACCAATTTTCAGCTACTTTCAGCTGTTTTGTGATCATTTTAGATTATTTCTAACTACAAAATTTGTGTTTCTTCTTACTTTTTTATGCAATTTTCTGCTGGTTTTGCTCCTTTCATCTCCTTTCTTTAAGTTTCAGCTTTTTCTGCTATTTCAGCTACTATTTAGCTGTTTTACACTCATTTAAGCTTTTTCAGCTAATTCTATATTTTTTGCACTTACAGTATTTCCACTTTGTTCAGCCTAATTCAGCAAAAATGGGCTGTATCTACTTCCTTCCTGTAATTTCAGCTTCTGTATGCTTTTTAACTCATTTTCAGCAGTGCATTTTTTTCTAATGTCAGCTTTTTTCCCTTACAAATTTATTTTTATTTTATTTATTTATTTATTTATTTATTTATTTTGCGCTCATTTCTGCTTTTGGGCAAACATTCTTTCTGCTTTCTTCTGCTAATTTAAGCTTGTTCTAACTTTTCAGCTACACTTTAGCAATTTTTCAGCTAATTTCAGCAGTTTTCAGATGAATTCCTGTTTTTTGTGATCATTTCTGCTACTCTTAAGCTACTTGACTTCTTTATGCTAAATTCAGCTTGTTATACTCCTTCCAGCTTTTTTTCTGTTAATCCCTGCTATTTTAACTACTATTTAGCTGTTTTGTGCTCATTTTTGCATTTTCAGATATTTCCACATTCTTTGAGCTCATTTCAGCTCATTCGGCTTCATTCTTGCATTTATTCTTCTCAATTTACTTGTTTTGTTTCATGATTGTCTACTGTTGTCATCATTATTTGTTAAAATCAGGTCTGTCTTGTAAATAAGTCCCCGAGGCTCAATGGGACTAACCTGTATAAATAAAGGTTGAATGAAAAGAAAAAAAAAATTCTGGTAGCTTAAGCTTGTTTTTTTTTTTTTTTTTTCCCTTTTCAGCTACTTCTCAGTTATTTTTTTCAAATTTGAGCTTTTTTTAGCCCATTTCCTAATTTTGGTATTCTCTTTCCTGCTTATTTAAGCCTAATTCAGTAAATATGTGTTCTTTCTGTTTCTTCTGCTACTTTGGACTAGTTCTTCATTTCAGCTACATTTCAGCATGTTTTTTTTTTTTGCCAATTCCAGCTGTTCTCCTGCAATAAGCATTCACACTGCATTTTCACAGGAAATTAAATTTCTCTAGTTTGAGTTTGACTTCTTTTGCAACTTTTCTTTTTTTTTTTTTACCAAGTAGGTATTAGAATTTCAAGGTTCTTCTTACCTCACAGATGTGTCTACTCTTGAGTTTGTTCTAAATTATAACGAGATCTTAAACAAGACGACAGCACCTTTATATGCACATCAACAATCTAATATAGTCATCTAAAGCAACAGCCCAGACAAATAAAACTTATATAACTTTGACCTTGATTTGTGACCTTGACCTTGGAGCAGGGGTGATGAAAATTGTATGTGACTCTCCGTCTAGTGATGATCCATATGTGTATGAAGTCTGTTAAATTATCTTGAGCAAATCAGAATTTATGGGCGGGACAAGTGAAAGCTGACAGAAAGAGACTATTCCGTAATATGTCCCGCCTTGGACAGGCCTATAAAATATATATATATATATGTATA
>JARVGS010000814.1:21599514-21615604 GCA_031762315.1 Hypsolebias antenori | reverse complement strand
ACCTCCACATCATTGCATTCAGTTTTTATTCACAATTTGTTTAGTGTCCCAACTTTTTTGGAATCCAGTTTGTACTAATGAATCAGAAAAATCTAGGAGAAACAAATCACAGAACATACACAACCACTGTGCTACTTTTTTGCCACTCTGTTATATTTTACATGAAGTATTCCAGTACTAGTTTTCTTTGTAGACAAGTACAAGTGCATATTGCTGTCTGTGTATTTGCCAATGCTGCGTACCGATACAGAGTAGTTGTTGACTTAGTACTTAAACATTACAAACTGAGTTTAGAAACTGTTTTTTAAATTAAGATTACAGCCTGCTGTCTCAGGTTCACCCGTGTTTATCTTGAAATATCTCTTATCTATGAAAAAGAAATTGTTATTACCTTGCAAAGTGGAAGAAGAAATGATGTCACCAACCATAAATGTGATATCAGTTTCAAGTATCAGGGGTTTTTATAAGTACAAGTGCTTGCACTGGAGGCTGGTATCAGTATCGATAGTGTTTCGATATTGAATTGTAACAGTTATTTTTCCTGAACAAGACATACGCAGGTTTCTGTTTGTACAAGACAACATATTTTCATTTCGGACAACCAGGGCTCGCCTTGAGGTCATCCGATGAACAACCAAGTGAAGTAGACATGGATTAAAGGTCACCACAATGAATTTTCATCATCTGTAAAAATGAAAGGGAGGGAAAAGAACAGTTATCAACCTTCCCGTTTGGGTGGGACGGTCCTGGATTTTTCCCACCCTGTCCCACATGAGGAGGGACAAACGTCCACTCGACAAGAGCTGGCTGGGCTCGCCGGTTCACGCCGGTGTGGGAGGAGGGATACAGCGGTATGAAGGCAGATATGTTGCAATAGTCGTGAACTTGTAACTTTGATTTGTGCACTCGTATGAAAAATGTGTACTTTTAAAAATTTCACCTGCAAAAAAGTTTTAAATGAACATTTTTGGAATGGAAAGTCGCAGAAACAACGGTTACGAATCTGAGTTACAACATGAGGTTCCAACCATTACCTTTAGAAGCCACATAAAGAGTTAAATACGATCCACACTTGTCCAACACCTCTACCACCAACCAAGAGACATCATGAAGACCAAGGAGTCTCCACAAAAGGTCAGATACAAAGTTGTGGGGAAGTACAGATCAGGGTTGGAGGGTAATAATATACAGGTAGTCCTCGACTTACAGCAACTTGGACTTAAGAACGGGTGTGCGGCGCAGCGTTAGCATACATTTTACATGCATTTCCTCGACTTATGGCAAAAATTCGGACTTACGAACGGGTTTGCGGCGCAGTATAATGAGTTCCGACTTACGTTAAAATCGAGTTACAAACGGGTTTTAGGTACGGAACCCGTTCGTAAGTTGAGGACAACCTGTATTTTAAACGCTAAACATTCCACGGACTTGATTAGCAGGAAATGTGAAAAATATAAGAGGGTCGTCCACAGAACTCAAGAATCTGGTAAGGAGGGATTAAAGAAAGATCCAGGAGGCTGAAGGTGACCCTGATGGAGCTGAGCAGCTCTTATGCAGGGAGGAAGGTCTGTGTCCACAGGGCCACCAAAAGCTGCACAGAGCTGGGCTTCATACATGGCAGGAAAAAGAGCTCGCCACTGTGAAGCATGGAGGTGACAGCATCATGCTGTGGGGATGTTTTGCATCAGCAGGGAGTAGATAACCGGACATAAGTTAAAAAAAAAATGTAGAAATTGTTGAGAGGGAGTTGTTGAGTCCGCTGCATCTTTTAAAGATACTGTAATTATATAATTATAATTTTGTTTTCCCGGTCTCTCTGCAGCAAGCCTTCAACGCCACAGCTGTGGTGCGCCACATGAGGCGGCTGCAGCTCAGCAGCAGCATGGGCAGCAGCATGGACGCCTCCAACCCCAGATCCGGTCAGACGCCGAGGCCAGCCCAGAACCAGAACCAGGCGGATCAGAACCACACAGCTCAGAGCCAGAATACCAACAGCACCGGCGGCAAAAACTCCTCCTTAGACAACAACATGGCCGCCCCCCGCAAAGAATGTGAGTGAGGGGCACCAAAACGAGGACCAAGTAGATGCAGAGAAGATGAAGCAGAGGCAGTATTCAGGAACGGCTCATTTAAAGCTGTCAGGGAGACATGAGGAATAGAAATAGATTAATTTGGATCCTGTTCAAAGTGATGCGGCTCCTCTGAAGCAACATGTCTCTCTTCTTGGCTCTGTGTGTCTGGGTTGCCATGGCGATGGAGAAAGCGTTCCCCTGACTTATAACGACCCGAAACCTATTAAATATTTTAGTTTCATTCACTGGAAATGTCCAACTAGGTTTTAGTTGTTCGACTTTGAGGATAAAATGGCAACTTCAAAGTTTAAAGTTTATTTACGCAGGTTTTATTATCAGGTCAATGCTAAAACATATGTTTTAAGATATCATTTTTATTTAAGTAGTAATGTGTCCGGTTACTTTCTGTTCTTTAAACATTCTTGGGTTTGACACCTATAACTTAAATAATCCAGATTTTTTTTAATTGCAGTCAGATGTATTAAAAATAAAATATATTTGTTTTAAATGTATCCAAGCAAACGTCTCACTGAGATAAAAAATCTTACATTTTAAAACAGAAATCTGTAAGTTTCACTCAATGTGCATAATTTAGAATAAATCTATAGAAAATATGGCTCTGCTACACATATGTTTACACAACTAAGTTAAAGGGATAGTTCAAATATTTTGAACTAGTATTTGGTGTAAAAGTTATGAAAAATAAACATCTTACCTGTTGTAGATGGCTCTTTAAACTGCTTTAGAGTGAGAACTAGTCTTAATTATGAATGAATTGATGAGTTTATGGTTAGTTAGTTAGAGTGAAATCAAAACCTTAAGGGATTATTGCAGACTTGTAAAAAAAAAAATAAAACTGACAAATTTTAATTATTTTTTCCCCAAAAAAACTCCAGTCTTCAAAGTTTTATAGCAATTTAAGCTAGTGCTATTTTATAAACCATAATACTGCTGTCAGTTTTATGTTACACTGTTATTCCTGCAGGAAATGAGGCCAGTCTTCAACAGAAGTGCTACAACCAGCTGTGCTTAAACTCAACCAAATAATTTTTTGTCTTACGAAATACAAACTGACGACCGTGCAAAGGTTTCCATAGGAGCATCCGCTTGAATCTTTATGAAATGTTGGGTAATGGAGCTGTTTTAAGATGGCAGCATTCCTCTTTGGTCTTAGCTGTGATCGAGCGAGCTGTTAGCTTGTCAGTCCTCTCAGAAATCAACTTTTTTGTTTCCTAAATGAGTTTGTTGAAAAAGCTGTCTATAACAGGTAAGATGTTTATTGGTCATACCCTTTCCACAGAACACCCCTTCAAAAAATATGAATTAGCATTAGCTAAGTGGCTGCAGTTGATAAAGTCAGCTAGTTATAATCAAAACAAAGTGAATGACATAGAAACATTAATTTTATTTGTTGACTAAAGGTTTATTTTTACAACGAAGCTGTTATACTGTCTTCTTCTTTTTTTATTTATTTTATTTTATTTTTTTTTTTTGGTTTGTTTGTTTTTGTTTGTTTTTCTTCAGGTGTTCCTGCACCCGTCACCCCCTGCAGTCTGGCTTCTGCAGCGTCCTCTCCCGCCCCCGGGACAGAACAGAACCGGCCCCACCCTTCAGCGGTGCCCGCCCTGATGATGGCGACAGAGACCAAGTGACGCCAGGTCCCGCGAGGCACCAGCTGGGAGGCCACAGCGC
The DNA here is from genome assembly GCA_031762315.1 of Hypsolebias antenori. Classification (NCBI taxonomy): domain Eukaryota; kingdom Metazoa; phylum Chordata; class Actinopteri; order Cyprinodontiformes; family Rivulidae; genus Hypsolebias; species Hypsolebias antenori. Next base: position 21,611,840 of record JARVGS010000814.1, on the reverse strand, counting down.
TGTGAGGCGAAAAGATACTGCCACAGAGGAGGAGGAAGAGGAGGATCAGATTCTTCCTCGCTGCTATTTTAATGCATTTCTCTCTTGGCTCTGGCCCCGCCCCCTTCCAACTGGTGCCCCGCCCTGCTCCAAGGTGAGCAGAGGACTTTCAACCCACCGTCACCCCACTTCACACCCACCAGGACAGCCTGTAGCTACAAAACATCCACAGATTGTCTGATTTGCGCGACCGGCTTTGATTTTTTAAAAAACTTTTAGTTGTAAAAATCTGTCGATTGTTTCACATTCGAGCTGCGGACGGTCAATCTGGATCATCTTACCATGAGTCAACGTCCCTCCTGAGCCTGGTCTCTGCACCACTTTGTTCAGCTTTGATCCAACCTACTTTTGACTGTTAGACGTTTTATAGTTTTTTTTAAATTGTTTCTTTTAAAGGTGGCGTGTTTAAAAGACAAACTGCTGTCAGACTGATGATGCCACTGTAAATAAGCCATAGCCAAGATGGAGTCCACGCTACTTCATTGTAATTAACAGCTGTCGCTCGCTAGGCATTTCTCTAGATTTACCATAATCCCGTCGAGTCGTCGTGTGTTTTGAATGTCAATGCAGAGTCTTCTGTGTAATGGCCTCCATGTTTACATAAATTATGCTAATATTGCAAACTAATCTAAGAGGGATTAATTTGCCGGATTTTTGTTTTCCCGCTCTGCATCTTTAACGTCGTTTTCTGCGTCGTTACAGCCTCGTTGCTCTGTCAGTGCTTGCAGAAGTGCTTTAAAAGTACCATATGACTGTTGAGGCATGGAAAAATACGAGGAAGCGCGTTATCTTTTTTTTTGCACAGATTTGTTGTCTCAGAAAAATTAGTTAGACAGAAAGAAGAGATTGTAAACTTATGAAAACAATGGATGTCAAAACATTGTGAAGCTTTTGAAATGTGTAAAAAAAAAAAAACTGGGAGAGAGGAGGGTTTTTTTGTTTTTTTACCTAAAGGGAGTTTGTTGCAAAAAAACAAACAATGTATTCCCTGGTAAACTGTGTCCACATGAGAACGTTAGGAACTGAAAACCATTAGACTTCCCTGTAGAGTCCACACAGGGCAAGGTGGTGTCAAAGTGGCTAAAAGATGCATGACGTGTAAAAAGTTACTTCAGACGTTTAAAGACTCTGTTGCCTGCCGTTCCTTCTCTCCGTAACAAAGCCATGATCTCACCTTCTTGTTCTTTTAAGCTGCACCCAGTCCAGAAGTCCTCAGGGAAATCTGCAGCTGCACTGTGCGCTGGCAAACACCAGCTTCCTGTTTGTTAGCTTTGTTGTTGTTGTTTGTGTAATGGTGGAGGTGTTCCAGTGGTGGTAAGTAAAATGATAGTTCGTTTCCAAATGGAAAGGTTATGAACAATACATAAATCACTGGTTGTAGATAGCTCCTTAAATGACCTCGCTTTTTAAAAGTAGCTTACCAGTGGTTGTGGCGAGCTAACGGCTAGTCGAAGCTCGGACCAAAACAGGCGGCAGCCATCTTTAAACAACTCCAATCTCTAAAATGTCACTGCAGTTTGTTAAACACTGTTTTATAAACATTTAGGTCAGCTGTCAGTTTCCCACTTATCTATTTTTTTTCCCCACAAATTGGTGATGGTCTTTTACAAGCGCTAGTAGCATTAGCAGCAGCTAGCCGTAGCTTTCTGGTGCCGCCTGTGATATTTCCTGTAGGAGTGTCATATTTCTGCTAGAATAGCTGCATAATGTAAAATTAACAATGGTAAATATTTATGAAATAGGTTTTTTATGAACTGCTATAATTTTTAAATATAAAAGTTGATCTAAAATAGAAATATCCACTTTGAAAGGTGTTCCACAGAGATCATATTGACGAGCTAATTTTAGCTGGTCTGAGCAGACTCCAATCTCTTGACGCAACCCTATAAACTTTTTTCACCTCCATTAATATGCTGCTTTGTGGTTGGTTAGGAGGGAACGTGCAGAAGTGCTCCAGCTAGCTGCTGCTGCTGCTATTTGTGCTCGACTATTCCACGTAAACGGTGTCTGCGTGGACTGCTTTAAACTTTGACGACAGAGTTGTTTGAACACGTTGTCGGACTCACCGTTAGCTCGACAGTCTCGTCAGCGTTAAACTATTCCTGCAAAGTGAGGCTGTTCAAAGAGTCATCTACAGCAGGTAAGATATTGACTGTTCAGAGCTTTTATACAATGAGAAGCAAAGCGTGAGCTGAGCTCTCTCAGTGATGCTTGGTATGAATAGAGAGAACTCGAGTTTAACCTGATCACATGGTGGTTTAATCTACAGATACAACAAGCTGATTGAAGCTTTGACACCTTTTTTTTTCAAATCCAATGACTTCATAGCTTAGATACATATAGTGACAGCCTAAACTTGTTTATTGTAACTTTATTTTTTTCTTGTTCTTCATGAGCTTGACCTGACCTCTGGTGATATTTGGCCTTTTAGTCCTGACTCTGACAGCAGATCTGTACACTGCCGGGTGCTCACTCACACTAATCAGTTGTCTTATTGGATGCAAGCTGTCTAATCCCTTTATTGTGAGCTGTAGCCAAAGACTCATGCTTGGATTGAAGATGATTTGGCTCATTAGAAAGCGGAGGGCGAGTTGGTCGGAGCAAAACTACCGTATTCAGATGTGAACTCATTCAAAACTCAAGGGCTGAACTCCAGCTGCAAACAAATCTGGAGAGAACGGTGTCGACCTCTTATTCTTTACGTTGCCATTTTTTATGATCTATACGGTTGTGCTGCTAAAATGAAAATAAATTGGAAAAAAAAAAGCTGCAAATTATTCACAGTGCTTGTTTTAACCTGCCTGAGTGCCAGGTGGGTGTGAGGACACATCTGGATGAGAGTCACCTAAAGGCAGAGGTTTTTAAAATCACATTTTGTTCTGTGTTTTAAAGCGTGCCTGACGTTGGCTCAGAGTGACCGTGAAAAGACATTTTCACAGTTGATTTCACACGGCTCCTCTATATTTTGGTTTTCCACAGATCACTGTGGACAATCCACTCTACGTCAAAGTCTAATCCCAAATGTTGGCTCTTTTTAAAAACGTTCTCCCTACCGACAGCTCCACTTCGTTTAGTTTTGATCAAACTGGCTACGCCTTTCTTTTTGAAACTAAACGTTTTTATAACTTTGTCAGTTGATCCCATAGGACAGCAGAAACCTGCAGCATTTTCCTTTTATTTGTTTATTTTTTCTCCTCATTCACTTTATCAAGGCTCTATATTTTGGTTTTTACGAGTGATAAAATTTCTAATACTATTAGTTTCTACATTGATTTTATATTCTAACTTCAAATACACAAGAAGTTATTGATATATGTGTTATTGTTGGGGTAATACAGTTGGGGTAATACATAACTTAGTATATCTTCTGAAAGACAATTTCAGAATTTTAGAGAGGGGCTTTGTTAAAAGATTGAAAATAAATATCTTACCTGTTGCAGATAGCTCTTCACTTTGTAAAAAATGTTTAATTCGGACTAGACTAATATTTCTATTGGAGGTGGAGATAATCCTAGAGTTAAATGTAAACAACTGACCGGTGGACAAGTCTATTGTTGTGAAATTATTTTAAAAAAGGCAGTACAATAATCCACTTTGGTTGTGCCACCTCTCTGACTAGCTGTTAGCTCGTCGATCCAATCAGATATGTCTATGAACAAGCTATCTGCAACTGGTAAGATAATTGATTGTCACCAAACCTTATTTCTAAACAGCAAAACTGTGACTTTAAATTGCAGTATAGTCATATAATATTTATTTTTAATGATTTTTCCTCTTGGATTGTACCGTTTTTAGCAAAAACAAACCCGACTCGAATCAGTTTGCATGGAGGGTAAACTTCTAACCATGTAAGGGCTTGATTGTTGTATATTTAAATGTTCACTGTAATCTGGTTCATTGTTGTGATTATATAAATGTTATTGTTCTATGCATTTTGTTTAATTTTTTTTAATGTGTTAAAGTTTTCAAAACGGCATCAGGAAATCAGTACATCAGCAGATCTTAATAAAAAAAAAGTGCAAATCTAAGATGATTTCTCTTAACTGGTAATCCTACTGAATGATGTAGGATTGTGTTTCTTTAGTGCAGATATGTTAATATAAAGCCTGCTGTTATTGTTTTACATTAATTGTTTTTTCATTTCTCTTTCGATGTCGTAGACTGTGTTGGTGTTTGTTTCTGTTTCTGCGAGACCGGCACGGCGATCAGATTAGTGCTCGTCTGACGTTTTTGTTTTTGAATGAATCTCTCCTTGCTTCTGTACATTATGGATATGAACGATCATTTTCAAGATCTTTATGAATTGTCCTGTCCATGTATGTTTGATGTGATGAGTTGGGGATTGTATCATCTGTGGAATGTGGAATGAAAAAAGAAGATGAGGGGAAACAGTGAAACCCTTTTACTTCCTGGAGGTTAGAGGCTTCCAGAGACTTTCCAGCAGCGAGCTGCATGGATCATCAGTGTTCCACCTGAAAAGCATCATTTACTGAACTCAGGCTTCTGTTTTTTGCCATTCTAAAGGAAGAAACCCAAAGCTGTGATAGACTCAGAAACATACCGTCACAGACGGTGCTCTGTCGTGCGCTCCGTTTCCTTTGAGCTCACTCTCTTTTTGACTTTCTTTATTTTTTATTATTATTATTAAATGAAGATGCTGCAAAAGTGCACCATGACAAAAAAAAAAAAATGCATGTTCTGTTTCACACTGTTTGCATTAACTTAAATGCCTGTGTATGATGTTACTATGGCTGTCGATATGCACGAGATCACAGTTAGCTCCGTACGTTTACACAGTTGCAGTTTCAGTCCTATGAACAGGCAGATTCTCAATAATAACTTTTTTTTAATTTCATAACTCTCTGCTCTTAATTTTCTTATGCAAACGACGATGACAACAAAAAAAGATTTAGCTGTGTCAAATTTACAAAATGGAGAAATTTGTTCTAAGTCGTTTATTCACAAAGCTTTATATGTGTGATGGTAGCAAATTTATTATTTCACTGTTTTTTATTTATTTATTAATTCTCTTTGCTATCACCGATTCAGAGGTATTGGGCTTAGTTACAAAACGTTAGCAAAGAATTTCTTTAAATTGAGTTATAGCAGAAACAATTACAAGGTTATTAAGATAAGGTAGAACTTTACTGATCCCGCAGGAAATTATAATTAATTATAATTAAACTACATAACATTAAAACAAAGGGTTGTGCCAGTGTTTGAATACAAGGGAACAAAGGAAAAAAAAAAGCTGTGTGTCAATTTTCAAGTAAAATGTCATTAAAAAAAACTGTTTTTAACTGTTATAACAGGAAGTCCAAGAATCAGAATAATAAAAAATAATAATTTTAAAATGCTAACTTGAGTACAAGTTCAGTGGTTTTGGACTTTTTACAAAACGTTAGCGAAGCATTTCTTTAAATTGTGTTGTAGCGGGGACAATTACAGGATTAATGTGTCCAATTTTAATGAAAAAGTTTTGAAAAACTCAGTTTACTAGATGAGCTAATACAAAAATAATGTCCAAAGATTAGCCCGTTAGCTCGTTATGCTAGTGCTACGCTTTATGGCTCGTTGAAATTATTTAGCCTAAGTAGCAAATGACTACATTTACGGGGTAAAAAGACAAGGAATTAGTTTACTTGTAGTTTATGGGTTTTAAGATAAGAGACAAAGATAGAACTTTATTGATCCCGCAGGAAATTGTTGTGCCAGAGTTGCAGTACAAAGGAACATACCATATTTTTTCGGATTATAAGGCGCATGAAGCGAAACAAAACAGTTAAATAAGACCAACTTTATTTAACTCATTCACAATAACCACATACAATCTGTTCAAGGTCAGTAAGCACAACCAGAATTAATACACTGTTGGTTTTTGAGAAAATTAAAGGATTTTAAGTGCACCTTATAGTCCGAAAAATACAGTACACAAGGAATCACACAAGATATAAAAATAACAGAATATTAAAATGATTTATCCATGCTGTAGCTTTGAACTTTATTTGAAAATTTCACAAAAAGTCTGTTTAGTTTTACTTTTTTTATTTTCACTAAGCTTGAAATGTTATTTCCACTTGAAAAACACCTAGAGCCCGATGTTTACAGAAAAAGTTCCAGTTCCTGTTTGAAATTAATGCCACAAATCTAAAAGATCTGCTCGTATCACGAGTGAGGCGGGGTAATGCAAAGATGCACAGTTATTTCAGTCACGTGACACTTATTAAGACAAGTCAAGTGTATGCTTGAGTGCAGATGTAATAGCAGACAGGTGGGAACAGTGAGTTTCTGTTATTAGTGTTTCTTCTAGTTCCTTTTGTCAGAAATCATTCTAGATGTGCAGCATGTGAACACATCTGTCTGTTAAGTTACATGTAGTTCAGCGCTCCAGGTCAGCAAGGCCTTTGAGAATCGTTCTAAGGACTGAAACCTAAATGTTTGTTGGGACCCTGTCTCTCTCTCTGGGTGTCCTCCTTGTCCAGAGCCGGCTGAGTTAGCTGGCTGTATTTACTCTGCATGTGTCACAACAAACTCCCGCCCCGTGCACCATTGTCGAGTTAACGATGCCCTCGTGTCTCAGCGGGCACTGCCTGTCATTTATTGTAGTGTGTTGATGACTTTCTGTAAATGGGGCTTGTATATCAGATGCCTTCGACAATCATGTGCACATATCAGAGTTACCATGACAACGCAGGCCGGAGCGATTGATTGTGTTTTCTTTGTTCTGGAATAAATTCTGAATGACAACATCACGAGTCTTTACTTACAACTTGCTTTTCAGCGTGTTTGGATGACTGTGTCACTCGGATTGTGTTTTTGTGTGCGTGTCGTTCCACGTTCCCAGAGTGAGTGCACATTCCACAAGCGTCCGTGTCGGCCGCGGCATGTTTGGCCTCTCAACACGCGTGAACTTCCGAGGCCTGCTCTTGTGGATTGAAAACAGACACCAGATCTTGCTGACCGTCAGTTAGCCCAAACACGCTTCACAGCCGACGTTTGACAGACTGCACATGTTGCAAACACTTCAGGCATTTGTCGCCTGCATTACCACATGCTGGAAACCATTAAAACAACGCACTGTGGGCAGATGAGACTATAAAAAATGTATGTTTGACCTTAGCGATAACTGCAATAGATGCATTAATATCCAGATTATCACTGTTGGTTATTGGGATTAGAGTTTCTGAACCTTGACACTTCACAGCTGCTTGCACCGAGACGTTTGGTTAATTTTATTAGGATTTAATAAGGTAATGACCTAAATACAGTACACACCATCAAACAGTCTGCATGTAGTCACCTACAGTCCAGAATGGGGGTCTGCAAGCTTTACGATCAAAAGAGACATTTTTATGCCTTCGTTCGCTACATGTCCAGAGCCGCAATGACCTGCTGCAACTGTGGTTATCAACTGGTGGCCCATGGGCCACTTTAGGTTTGCTGCAGAGGGGCTTCTTTGGCCAGTAGGGGTGACTTTATACATAAAAATCATTAAAGTAAAACCACATTCTTGTAAAGGGGGGGATGTTTTTTTCCATTTTATTTTGATTTAAAAAATTATAAACTATGCAGTTTGTTTGTCATATAAAGAAATAAAACATAAAGCTCAAGTGTTTTACTCCTTATACTCCAGTGTTCACGTTTGCAAAAGAAATGACGTGAAAATGTTTGACCTAGTCCTTTTTTTGTTGTTTGTATAACCAATAAAAAGTTTTAGATCAGTTTTGGTCAAAGCTTTAAACAGCTGAGGGACCAAAGATCTGCAGGTGGCTCCAGAGCCTCATGTTGCAGACCCCTGGTCCAGATCTACAGGTCTGATGTAGAAGCTAAATGTTCAGCAATCCAGGGTTGTCTTTGCTGAATTCAACCTCGCCGTTATTTTCTGGATGGGACATTCTAAAACCATTTCAACATGTCGGCATTGATAGCCCCTTTCCACATGTGTAAGCTGCTCATCCAAAGGCACAAATGCACCCCCATACCGTCAGAGAGGCAGACTTTTGAACTGTGTGCTGACCTTAAACCGGACGTGGCATCTGTTGTTTCCAAGAGGAATTTCAGTTTGTCTGACTGCGGAACATTTTTCCACTTTCTCAGTTTGAAAAGAGCTTTTGTTCAAAGAAGATGGCAACATTTCTGGATATGTCTTTATTTTTGCACGACAGAGATGTATTTGATGGCACGGGGAACTGTGTTTACAGATGTGATTTGTGGAAGCTCCCCAGAGCCCATGCAGTGATCAGTGCACCATCACGAGCATGTTAGGAATTAAATTGGGTTTTGTTATTTTTTTGTGAACTGAATGACTGCTGAGATGATTCTAACCTTTTCTCTCTGAGCCTGAGGGCCTGGGTTTGATCGTCACTCATAACCTCTGTAAATATTGCTCCCTTATTAGCAGAGTTTGGCCTGTGTGCGTGTGTGTTTTAAGTTACATTGTGGGGACCAACTGCTCCTTGTGGGGGGGACCAAGGCCAGGTCCCCATAAGGAGAAGTCTCGTTTGGGAGTTAACAGTTAGGTTTAATAGTACCGGTAGTTGCCTAGTATTAGGTTACCATTACTGGTACTACGCATGTACTAGTAATGGTTAGGTTTAGGTAAAGGGTCAGGGTTAAACTACAGTATAGAGAATAAAGTCAATGCAAAGTCCCCAAAAAGCCTGTTTACAAGAAGGTGTGTGTGTGTTTCTTGCAGTTTCTCCTCCGTCTCAGCTGGAGACTTTCCTCTTCTTTATCTTTTCATTGCAGCCGAGAGCAGAGGAATGAACACACACACACACACCACTACAAAGCCCTGAGATATGCATAATGAAGTACTGAAACCAAAGTCTTCCGCTTTCCTTTGATACATTTTAAAACACACTGGATGCAACAAAGCAACTGAATTAAACATCTTTTATAAGGAGTATTATTTACACACACGCACATACAGAGTATTGATATCAAACATGGCTGCTGGGTGCTTACACGTCAGTGCGTGAGCGTTGGGAGCCACTTCAAAACTGATTTCTCCTCATCTTTAATTCAATACTTCATCCAGTTCTAACTTAACTTTGTCAGTGTGAGCCCTTCTCTCCCCGCTCGCCCTCATGTTTTCTTTTTTACAAAGCACTTCTAATCTCTTGAAATGAGATGTGAGTAGATACCTGAAGCTGTGAGACCACTTAGACTTGCAGCATGTAGACGTGGGATCATGACGTGTCTTGTGCTCAAAGAATCTGTTGTTTCATTTGGATGAAACGCATCACGTCTACACTACAAGCCTGAGATGTTTCATCATCCTTTTGGGCTTTAATGACTTGTTTTTATTTCATTCAGTAAGATCTTGTGACGTGACGACCACTCGCCTCCTTCCACTGTTTTAACAGTCTGAACACTTCAACGCCGTCACGCTGTTCAAAACACTGCTGTCCTCACAAACACATTCCACTTACTTGATGGAGCAGACACACACACCTTCTAACCAAACAACACACACTCTCCTCTGACCTCTTTGCACTCCCTGTGTGATGCAGACCCGCTGTGTGTGTCTTTATTTGTTTTTCAGAACTCCAGTGACCCAGATGTTCATAATTTCCCTCAAAGCATTGTCGCATTCAAACCCATGTTCCTCCAAAGTGAATTTTATATACAGGAAATAAAAAGTAAAATGCTCAAATGCAAGCTTTGGTTACAGGCTTAACAGTGCTTATGATGGGAATCAGTTTTTCAGTTCTTAAATAATCCATCACGATTATTTGAAAGTTGATTGGTTATATATTTTTGGCTGGAAGCTATAGAAACATATGAAAACAGACTGAACCATCCAGGGTTCAGTAAATAGAGAAAAGAAATCAAAGCAAAATTGGTAATTTAGCATTATTGATCTATAAAGACCTTTTGGATCCACTTATTGTGGGAGTTCTGCTCTGAAGCTCCCTGCTGCCACATCTGAGCACCATCCAGCAGCAGCTGACGATCATCAGCTTGACGAACGACAGGAGCATAAAGGGCTGCAGAGGACATTCAGTCAGTGCTGGAGCATTACCTGCCAATGTTGTGTTCTAGCCCTTTTTCTTGTAAAGTGAACTAAGTACCTTATATTTTCGTGCTTCCAGTGAAATCTCCATTGTCCTCCTGTCCTCTGGATGTTCCTCTGTGGACCTCGAGTTGTGTACCTCCTCAGCTACCTTCATACCACTTGCCTACCTCCTGCTTGGATCCACTGTTCGGACATTCACCTTCTTTACCCTGGAACTACTGGGTCACCTTTTTCCCTCAACTAACTCCTATCCCCACGTACTCGGGCATACTTTGTGTACTCTGTGAGCCACGCACTGTCCGCCGATGGCTGAGGCTTCATACTCGAGCGTACAGATAGCCTAAAATTCTCTCGTGACAAATTACTTCATTCCTCACAATTTCAGTCATGGCATCAACGGACAAGGAGGAAGAGTTCTCTTGCCTCTTAGCATTAAAGTAAAAACAAAAGACTAGAAGGTGCTACTTAAGGCCATTAAACCAGACCAGGGATGAAGAAGAGGAATTTAATTCACTGGTGAAGGACATGAAGACAAGCAAGAAACATTTTGAGTATTTTCGAATACATTCTAGCAAGTTCGATGAGCTAGTTGGACGCTTTACACCAGGGCAGCCACCTGTCAGTCGTGCTGCACATCTGTGCTGCAGTTGGTGTCCCATACAAAGCAGTTCGATGTGAACACCGTTTCTCACCGGGCAGTTTATTGTGCGACACCGAGCACACGCTCATAAAAATTTAACTTTGCGCGGACATGGCCGGCGGACGTCCGCTTCAAGTCCGCACCGAGTATGTGGAGGCCTTTACTCTTCATGTTTCCAGCTCCCTCCTTGGCACATTTGATGACCATCACCACTTTTGTAAATAAACATTGTAAACCTGGACTCTTGGTATCCGTTCTCTTCAGTCCTTGTATCTGGGAATAGACATAATTGATACTTATTAGAGACTGGATTTCTTTTACTAAGTTTAATTCTCCTTTTTTTTTTTTTAGTTCTTTTGTTTTTTTATCTGGTTAAAAGAAACAACCAATGGCCTGTAATTATTATGCTGAGCCTCTAGAACGGCCACATTAAGGATATAATAAAATACAGAGAAAGAATTTGCTTTGTAAAAAAAATTCTCACAGAACGTGTTGATTATGGGGGTTTTAAGTTAACCACCATTTTCTATTTCCAGTTACATCCTCTTACAGCACATGATCAGAATTTATTGGCGATTAGATGAAGATAAAGAGGAGCAACACAAAAAAAACCTTTAACAGCTTTATTGTTGTTTGGGTTTCTAGGCCACAAAATGACAGTGGGCACACACAAAAAAGGCTGCTTGTCCTTATTTCAAAGGGGTTTTGTGTTTCCTGTTCCTGCGCAGAGTTTATTTTTATTTTTTAATTTTAATCAATGTTTCTTACTTAATTATTTGTTTATAGAAGGTGGAAACAGCAGAAAACGTGTTTTAAAATGTATTCTGAGTGTTCCGGTTGAGGCCTTGTGCTAAAATTAGGTGGAAGTTGGGTGGTTATTTCATGATTTAATTATATTTATTGGTGGCACCAATGCATCAGGTAAAAGCTCTAAACTTGTCCTTAAAGATCCATTAGAACTATTAGGTGCTAAACCACCTACACAGCTATGGCACCATCTGAATGGGCTAAAAGACCTAAACAAATACACACTATCAGTACAATGCACTCCTGAAATCGAGGCAGAACAAAAAACGTGTTTAATGGGGAAAAAAAGACGCAGGTAAAGATAATTGAAGGATGGAATGTTTAGTAAATGCAAAATATTGTCTCCTTAAGGCAAATAAAAATCCAAAAGATGAAGAAATACTGCCTTCTATATTGTTATTACCAGGACACTTCCTGCTTCGTGGACTCGGGGGATCTTCTGTAAAGAAGAATGTCATTAAACTCCAAGGGGAAAATAAAACTACAATAAGCTCAACGAGGTTGTAGAGGCTAAATTAGGTGTATAATAAATTACACGTACCCACATTGTCCTGTTATATTTCCACTGTTTCAAAGGACTGGGAGCTGATTGGCAAATATTATAGAAACACCTTGTACTGTATATTTATTTACTTGTACTGTATTCAAACTAATTAGTCAATGATTCCACTACATCTGTCTAGACACAAAGCTTGGCTTGTTTTCTCAAGATAATGGGGCAATAAAGGTGTAACCAGTGATTTTGTTACAAACCGGATTCCAAAAAAGTTGGGACACTAAACAAATTGTGAATAAAAACTGAATGCAATGATGTGGAGA
>JARVGS010000814.1:21541955-21556132 GCA_031762315.1 Hypsolebias antenori | reverse complement strand
GACTTACGGCGCCATGTGGCCGGCGCTCCGAGTTACGGCAAAATCGAGGTACGAACGGTCCTTAGGTCCGGAACCCGGTCGTAACTCGGGGACTGCCTGTAGAGAACTATTTTCTGTTATTTTAAAAGTATTCTTCAAATATTAAAACACATTGTACTCTTGGTAATATCTCAAATATTTTGTCCTGAGCTTCTGGAACAATAAACTGAGAGTCATGACAAAACTTCTTCACATGTTCTCATCAGTAAATGTCTGTCTTCATTTGACCCTTCAGTGACTTGTGAATAGAACAGAAATTACAACAGACATTTTAAATTGTGTAAGCACAACGAAAGGTTGGAGATGAAATTTTGAAAATCCATCTTAAGGGATCTCTTGCAGTGCAAACTTTTTAATGTAATGTCTGAAATTATGTTTACAGCTAGCTCCGAACAAAACAGTTAGGCAGCAAAACAAGTGAAAATATGCTTTATTATCTATTACTGCAGAAATCAGTAAAAAAAAAAAAAAAAAAAAAAAAAAAAAAACTATAAATAAAAGCAAAGTATGAAACAGCAAAAAACACCAGATTAAATACTTTCCTGCTGTAAACTCATCGCTGCCTTTTAGTCTGTTGTAGACGTTATATCTGGCAGTTGGGCAAAGTAAACGCTGCGTATAATCTGGTGCGTTCGATGCACTCAGTTCGGCTCTCACGTACAGACTTTATGGACAATGTCCAAGAAACGCTGAGGCTGTAGTGCAAGTGTGAAAGGGGATTACGACAAGCAGTGCCTCCACTCCATTTGATTCCATCCCAATTAGAGCAAAGGAGTTTATGGTGACCTTGGCCTGTGCCCTTGGCTACAGTTTTGTGAAGAGCCTACAATTTAGTAAAAATCTTTCTGTGTAAATATCTGATGTTACAATATGGACACCCGCAGCTTTTAGACACGCACGGCCTATATATGTATACAATTATTATTTTTTTTAATTTAGTGGGTATAACTTTTATTCGGGTGCGCTCAATAGTCTGGAAATTATGGTAATCTGAAAACATTTACATTCGGTCAAAGAGTTTTGCGCATGCAAACATAGCTAGTGTTGCTTTATGTCCAAAAGGGTCCCAGGGTGGACGTGATGAGCTTTATTGTCTAGTCAGGCCCGTGCACAGCGACCAGGGTCTCAAGATTTTGCATTTGTTTGTTGTCACTAATGGGTTTGATAAGGTAAACATGGCTATCTGCAGTTTGTTCAGAAAACAAAAGCAGGATTTAAAATGTTGAAAGTCTTAACTTTTCTCAGTGAGTTCATTGTTTAGGTCTGTGTCTCTAATCTGTGATTAGCATTTAAAGTTCATAGTTTTTATTCCCTGACAAAAACACAAGAAAACTCTGCCTTTTTTCCCCTTTCGAAAAAGCAGCTCAGAGGTTGTAAAGAACACATTCCTGACATTTGCAAATAGGACATCTACACAAACACAAACACTGACATATGAACCATCGGCTCCGTCGCAAGGGTTAGGGTGGAGCACGATGCATTGTTCATCTGCCATCTTTGTGCTCACCTAGGGAAGTCAAAGAAAAAACTAAGGAACTTTACATGTTGGGTGTAATTTCACACACTGCAGTGTTGTTTGACTAATTGTTACAGATTTTATTCCCTGTCCTTGTGTTGGATAATGCACACCATCATTTGGTGGTAAATGTTGTATAGGGTTCATCATTGTGGAGGATAGCTGTTCAAAGCAAACTTTGGGTCTGATGATGATTTAGCATGGAATTTAATTAAAAAAGGGGCATAATTAGGACTTAAATATTTAATATAGATTTGATTCAGTTAATGTTACTATGTTAAAGCCATTTTAGTTGTCAAAATATGTGATTTTGCAATGGTGCTGATGTTGTTCGGGGTTAATGTAACTCAAACTCATCAGGGTTTTTGTAAAAAGTCATAAAAAAACAAATAATTCTCACCGTTCTTTAGAATTAAATTTGTTGATCACTTATGGAAATTCTCCTGTATCAAATATCAAACACAGCACATTTGCATATGATCATAGTGCCAACTTTTGCTCTTCCACCACTCAGTTCCCTCCCCCTGAAATAACTTTGCTTTTGTCGACTCTCATTAGTTATTTTGACTCTTCCTGATCGGGACTGAATCCCTTGATCTCCTTCTGACTTATATACTTTTGAATTAATTAACTCTTTAATTTCATTTTTTAAATCAACTTTATCCATTGTACACAGATACGGTCCAAAATGTCCTTGTCAATGTTCAAATGTAAACAAACGATTGTAATTGTTGGCAAAAAAACACAACTTTTGAGTTTGCTCATTTATTACACATTATGCTGTAGCCTTCTCGTAGTGAATGACATGTATTCAATGGGTATTTCATTATAAATAATACATGCACACAAAACATTAACATCAAAAACACTGAATATTATTTGACAGCTAATATATCTTTAAATGATACAGAAAATAACCTTGATTATTTAGGTATAATTAAGGACAGATTAGTTAAATTATGCATTTATTATACTTCTCTCCATTGGCTTCCTGTTAAATTCAGAATAGAATTCAAAATCTTACTTCTAACCCACAAAGCCCTCAACAACTGTTACGTTATTCAAAGGTTTGAAGCAGGCTCTGAACCAAATGTGCACGTTATGGCAGGTTTATTGTACAGATAAGTGGAAATCACAACTCGCATTTCGTCTGCCTCCAGCTAGAACAGACCCCATCTTTCAGCCAGTCCCACAATTTACTTCAGAGGCTGGACCATGACTACCCCGCTGGTGTCATCATCTCCTCATAGGACAGCCTACTCTTACCCACGTGACCAGCCTTGACCAGCCTCTCAGCCAACAATACTACCATCCTTGATGTCAACAGAAAGTGTCAGGTTTGCTGCTTAGTGCAGGCGTGTAACTAAAACTCCTCCTACCGGAAACAAAAATCCGGAACTAAAGGTTCTGCATCGGTTTAATATGCATTTATACTGCAGAACGTAGGTGTACACAACTTTCAGTAACATAAGAAACATAATACTGACAGAAATATATTTCAACAACCTAGCTCCATCTTATATTACAGATCTTGTTGTTCCATATTTCCTAACAAAGCACTTTGCTCTTAGACTGTGGGCTTACTTGTAGTTTTTATTTCAACAAGCAGAACGGGAGGAAGAGCTTTCAGTTATCAGGCTCCTCTTTTGTGGAACCAACTTCCAGTTTCTGTCCGTGAGGCTGACACATTGTTCAGTTTTAAGACTTTCCTTTTTGATAAATCCTATAGTTAGGGTCGGCTTAGGTTTCCTGAGAAATCCCTTAGTTATGCTGTTATAGGCTTAGACTTCTGGAGGACAAACTGACCACATTTCCTCACTCTGCTGCTGTCCACTTACTCTACCTGTTTGTATTTGTAACTGTTTTTATCTTTAACATGTTTTTTTGTCTATCTTCTTCCAATAGAAAGTACATCCGGACCTATCATTGTGTATCTGTTCCTCCTTCCTGTCTTCTCAAACCCAGCCGGTCAAAACAGATGACCGCTCATCCTGAGCCTGGTTCAGCTGGAGGTTACTTCCTGTTAAAAGGGAGTTTTTCCTTTCCACTGTCTTCTTTGTGCTTGCTCAGGATGGGAGACTGTGACAAAGAGAAGATTCAACACAATCTGTTGCTTCCTTACACAGAGAACTTTACTGCTGAACTTTTTATGTATGTCAGTGTTTCTGTTCAGTGCCCTGAGACGACTTCTGTTGTGACTTGGCGCTATTTAAATAAACTGAATTGAATTAAAGTTAGATTTATACTCTAAGAGAAGTGCTCTTATTGACGAAGTTGTACAATGAAAATGATGTCATTTTGTTCTTTCATGAGCTCCCAGAGCCTGTTCTTTGCTCAATGTCCAGGCGGAACTTTTTCTCATAGAGACATGAGTCAGTCCGTCCATCCATCCATCCGTCTGTCCATCCATCATCTTTACCCACTTCTTCCTTTTTGGGTTGCAGGGGTCACTGTTGTCCATGTCCAGCCATCACCGTGCAAGAGGCAGGGGACACCATGGGCAGATCACAAGTCCATCACAGAGACAGATGGAGGCAAACAACCATCCACTCTCTCAATCTCACCTAGAGACAATTAGAGTTACCAGTCAGCCTAACGTATGTTTTTGGTCTGTGAGAGGAAACCAGAGTACCCAGAGAAAACCCACGGATGCATGAAGAGAACATGCAAACTCCACCCAGAAAGGCCTCCTGCTGGGATTCGACTGGGCAACCTTCTCATTGAGAGGCAGCAGCTCCACCAGCTGCGCCTCCGTGCTACCTGGTGTATGAGTCGAAAATTGTTATTGTCAGAACTTTGTTGTGAGCGTGTTTATGTGGAAAAACAGGTGAACAACAATGGTCGTTGTGTGTCAACTTCTCCGCTGATGAGCAGATGTCCAAGGCTGATGGAAATTACATACAAAGTACCGTATTTACAGTTGTCCCAGCAAAACTTAGTCAAATCTCATAAAGATGCTCAAAGAACTTGTGGAAGGAAATTGCGTATTTTTGTGCATGGAGACATGGCCGTGCTGGCCTGGAGAGAGTACGTCTCAGCCGGGCATCGTAGGGGCACGTTCTCTATGTTTGATCGTTGTTCTGTACATCTGTCAGAAACGGTGATGGTCTCCTCATTAAAAACTGAAAAATGCCAAACCATGTCTGTATAATAAAACAATGTATGTGGTAAAGGAAACAAAAATCTGTGCAAGGAAGGAAAACTTTAGTCCCCTGGGGGAGGGTCTTTCCAGGAGTTCTGTGCTGCAGTTTCTCATGAAGTATAAAATGTCCATGCGAAGAACTTTTTTTTTAAAGTGAGATCCCTTTGCACATTTTTTAATGAACATTCATGATTTATCATTAAGAATAACTCTAATCCCAAGTTTTGTTGTTGGAACAGCTTTATTTCTAAAAGGCAGGCTGGTGGAAACAATATGAAGTTAGGAAAGAAAGTTAATGCTCAATAAGAGCTCAATAAGAAGTTAGGTTGATAGTCACTATATGATCCAGATGCTTGAACCCATAAAATTTATTTTTACCTGAGAATAAGAAGTTTTATCCATGGAAACGTTACATTTTTATGTAAAAAGTCATGAAATTTGTTGTTAAAATAATGTGATTTAAACAACACAAGCAGACAGAAACAAACTTTTAAAACGTTTGGAAGGAGTTTACAATGGCTAGTGTCGAGAAAGAAAAACATTTGACCACAAATGTGCAAGCGGCAGCAGCTGGCTGTAGCACGTGTGGTGTTTCTGGTAAAATAACAGCTTCATTCAAATTTTGCAGCAATGTAAAGGTTTACAAAATAACATTTGAACATTTTATTGCCCCGCATATGATTCCGCAATAAATCTGCAAACACAAACTCCTTTTTTATTTGTTGTTCACATCACACACTTTGATCCAGTGGCATCAGAGATCTGTGCGATTTCAGAACATGGATCAAAGCAGCGTGAAGTAGAAACAAACTGGAGATACGTCACTGAATTTCATCTTTTATTCTCAGTAAAATATGTTTTCAAAACTTGCTATTACTCCAGTTAGCTAAGCCCGCTGAGGTGTAAAAAAAAACACAGAGCATAGACTGAAAGTTTGATCTTAAAGAGGATAATGAGATCTGAAGACTGGAGAACTGCAGAACACACTTTGGAAGTGGTTTTATAGAAATCATGTTTGTCGCCCACGGCAGACGTGAGTTGTCAAAGAGTTGTTGTCAACAGGACACCACTTCAAAGTGGCTGAAATTTCCCTTTAATGTATTATGAATCTTTTTCAAACTGGTTGCACATTTAAACTCCCATGTTGCATCCTTCATAATCCTCTGCATACTTTTAAAGCAGTAGCTGACATTGTTGAGTTGGGCGACAACAGGACTGGTTTAGTTTGTGCTCCACACAGCTGTGACACGTTCATGTTTACAGGACACTTGAAACGCAGCCAAGTCCCAAGGTTTTGGTGTTTTTTCTGTCTGAGAGAGAGAGAGACAGAGAGAGAGAGAGAGAGGCGCACCCTAACCCGCACCATGAGACATTATTGTCTCCTCGACTCATCGTGCAGTTAGCAGAAACTTGTTAATAAAGTGCTCATTTGACATCTAAAAAGACCAAAAGTGACAAATGCTGCATTAAGAATGAGAGATCAAAACTTTTTAAGTCAAATTTTCAGGAATGTAACTGCTTATGTCTTTTTGTATGTGCTCTTGGTCAAACCACATTTGACACAAGTGGATCTTTTTACATTTCTGCTGTCCTTGGGATAAAAACACACCTGGTTTGACCCAAAGGCAGCAGGAGGGTTAAATATATTTATGAGTAATTATAGCTTGAGCAAAAAGCCTGATTGGAACAGTAACAATAATAAAGTAAAGACAAAATACCATAAAAACCACTTGGTTTCTGATGGAAAGCTGATTCCTTATTAAAACAAAATATATAACACAACATAAAAAATATAAAATCACCTTAATCATGTATTATATTTTTTAAATTATACACTTATGATAGCTGGATTGTCAAAGTTGTTGGTTGAAAAAGTCAAATTTGGAATAAAATGTATTATTTCTACAGAGCCTCGGAGGGGACGTTTTTAAATTTTATTTTTATTTTATTTATTTATTTATTTTACTTTTGCGTTCCCTTGCAATACTCTACTGTATGCAGTGTTACCTCACAGACAACAACATTCCTCCCTCAAAGAAACTGGTCCAGAAGACATGATTTAATGGAGTTTTGTTTTGAAATCAGCCTTAATTATAAGAGTACAGTATCCAGTGTGTGCTGCAGTGGTAAAATTAATTTTACGTTGGATATTTCACGTTTATTCCCCGTGGATTCAGGGCTTCCTTGTTCAAGCCGATGCAGGCAGTCTGACTTCCGTCAGCTGATCTCAGTCTGTCCCTCCGAGGAGTAATGGTTCTCTTAGGGACCGTCAACAAATTGCCGGGCTAATGAGCTTGGCCTGAACACCGTTATAATATCTTAGATATATTTCCAGAGTATTTGTCAAAGCACCATCATATATCATAACTAAAGTTTTCTCAGTATATTTCTGCGTGGTAATAAATTGTGAATTTTCTCATCATTTAAAATCCAAAAGAACAAGATGGCACTTGTGTTTCTAAAGTACTGTAACTTTCTTTTAAAGCATCATAAAGTTCATTCAAGGATTCAAAGATTCAAGATTCTTTATTTGTCATTCGCACCACATGTGGTGCATGTGGTGGAATGCAATTGTGTACACAGGGTCCCAGTTACATCCAACAAAAGTATTAAAATGTAAAAGAAAAACAGTAATAAGATCTAACATATGAACTAAGAAAAACGTTAACAAAAAACACACTAAGCACACACTTGCGGAGGGCTTCATCAGTCAGGAGTCCCAAGTAAACTGTTTTCCCCGCTAAGCAGTACACTTCTTTAGTGGACCAACCAGTTTGCTGGTTTTGCTGGTGACTGATAAAGTCCTTCGAATAGAGGGCGAAACATCTTTCCACAAAAAAGAAACTGTCCAGATGACCTGACTGACCATTACTGTATTTTGTACCTGGATGATCGAGCATGAACGTTGATGCTTTAAAAGAAAGTTACAATACTTTTGAAACACAAGTGCCACTTTGTTCTTCTGGATTTTAAATGGTGAGAAAATTCATGATTTATTGCCATGTAGAATATACTGAGAAAACTTTTGTTATGATACATGGTGCTGCTTTGACAAATACTGTACTCTGAAAATACAGTAATTTATTGATGGTCCCTAAGGGAACCATTGCTCCTCGGAGGGACAGACTGAGAGCAGCTGACTCAACTGCCTGCGTCTGCTCGAATCAGTAAGCCACCGCTGAATCCACAGAGCATGATAGTGAAATATCCAACGTTTAAAATAAAATTTACCACTGCAGCACACACAAGATATCCTTAAACAGTACAGTATTTGAGACTGATTCCAAATTTCAATTCAATTAAATTTATTCGTATAGCTCCAAGTCAAAAACTGCATGAACCTCAAATAAACTGTCTGTTCCATTGTTGCTGTTGTCTGTGAGATAACACTACATACAGTACAGTATTGTGAGAGAACGTAAAAACTTTTGCTTGGAATGCAAAACTTTTGCAAGGGAACGCAAAAGAAAAAAAAATCCCCCATGTCTCCTTAGGGGCTCCCTATACGTATTTCTTAGATATGCTTCAAAAATTCCACAAAATATTGTTAGGGGAAAAAAGACTACATTTTCTAGTAATTGGCTATTGTTTGTTAGTGAAATTAATAATTTCTGAAATATATGTAAAAACATTTCTTAGATGCTTCAAATGTTATCACCATACTTCCATTTCTTTTTCACCATTACATTATGGCACAGGGACGAGACTTCCTAGATTTTGACTTTGATTTTAAAGCTGGGAGGGATTTGCCGCGTTTTAACGTGTTTTCAAACTGTGAAGGAGTTTTGTGGTTTTGGTCAGTGAGTAACGCAGCCCCTAACTGTGAATTGCTGAATGTTTGTGAGGAAGAACTGGGTTGAAAAGCTGGTTTTTTGAAATGGAGCTGGGGCCCGACTATATTGCTTTATTGTGATGGTGTGGTGATGTTCATCGCTGGAAATGAGAATGTTGGTAGTTTATACTGTACTGATGACGATGTACCATTGATTTGGACATTTATTGGTCCTGTGTACTGCATCAGGTACTCAGGATAAATCTGGTGCTTCTCAAACACAACAAATATCGAGGGGTTTATGACATTGTTCACACAGCTGTCGTAGAAGTTTGTGTTTCCACCATCTTTAGAAGGAGGTCGAACATAGTGAGAGGCTCCTTCGATGTAGCTTCCCACCAGCACCCGGGCGATGAACATGGATTTGACTTGAGTGTCGCCTGTGTACTTGTGGGAGTATGAAGCATCTCGAGCAAAGTAACTACCTGGGTTTAGGAAAGGAGAAATCAAATTAATAAGGCATGTTTATTTATTGAGACAAAAACTAATCTACTAACCATTATGCCTGGAAAATAGGACCAAATCTAAAGTGTCCAAAAATTGCAATATTTCCAAAAAAATGCCAAAGGTTTCTCAAGGAAGAACTTTGAAAATGGTCCGGATCAACACTTCAGCATGTCCCACTGAGGTCCACCAGTGGGGCATTAAAGCGATTTGGCCCAAGTACTACCCCCAGATGCTCAGCCTTTTCATGTTTCTGATGACTTACACACCTGCAGTGGAACCTGCAGGTTTAAGACTCCCCAGAACTACTAAAACTAAGATCTGCGTCTTGAATTGTTCCTGTGCTGCTAAGCTCTACTATGCCTACTCTTTATAGTCCAGCCAGTGATAGATGGGTACTCCCTTGCCCCCCATTTTCAGAACTAGTTGAAATGAAGGTTCAGTATGTGAACTGTTACAGTGGATTTTGATATACATAGCCAGCATTCTGCTGTCTTCATGTCTTGTGAGGACTTGGGGTCTGATAAGTGTCAACATTATTGGTCTTGAGCTTGTTCTTGGTGTTGATTGGACTCCACCATGGTTGTCTCTTGTCTCCAATCCTGTGTATAGTTTTCATGGACAGGATCTCAAGGTGTAGTTGAGGAGAGGAGGGTGTCTCATTTGGAAACCTCAGGGTCTTATCTCTGCTTTATGCAGATGATGTGGTTCTGTTGGCATCTTCAGTCCAAGACCTTTAGCGTGCACTGGGGCAGTTCACAGCGGAGTGTGAAGCTGATTGAATGAGAGTCAGTTCCTCTAAGTCTAAGGGCGTGGTTCTCGGCCAGAATTAGGCGGAACATACCCTCTGGGTTGCCAGGGAGTCTGTCTCAGGTGGAAGAGTGCAAGTTACTGGGCTTCTTGTCCACAAGGGATGGTAGGATTGAGTGGAAGATGGATTGATGGATTGGGGCCTCATTCTCAGTAATCAAGGTCTTACTTACTTCACAGTCAGTTATGGTGAAGAAAGAGCTTAGTCGAAAAACAAAGCTCTCAATTTACTGGAATGTATATGTTCCAACCCTCACTTATGGTCATGAAGTTTGGATCATGACCGAAAGAACAAGATCCTGGATACAAGCATCTAGAATGGGTTTGCTTTGTAGGGTGGCTGGGCTCAGATTTAGAAATAGGGGAAGGAGCTGCTGCTCCTCTGCATTGAAAGGAGTCAGTTAAGGTGATTTGGACATCTCATTAGGATTCCTCCTGGATGCTTGCCTTTAGCGGTTTTCCAGGCACACTCCACTGGTAGGAAGCCTCAGGGAAGGACCAGAAGTTGCTAGAGGGATGGTGAATCATCTCTGGCTAGGGAATACCTTGTGGTCCCCCAGAACGAGCTGGAAAGTCTCACTGGGGAGAGGTATGGCTGAGTTTCTCTCTTTCCTTTGGCTTCACTGTGCCCAGGTATAGTTCACCATCTTTTTAGGTACTACGCAGTCAAGCTCCAACTCTCTGATAGAAGAGGTGAGCTGGGCCAGTGGTGTATTTTGGCTGTGTGGCACACAATTCCACCTAACTTGGTGGGTAGCTAGCTGATGTTGCCACAACTACCTTGCTCTTTATGTATGGGCTAGTCCCCCCTTGGCAGCACGACATGTTCAGGGTGCACTGAAAAGTAGGCGATCTTATCTTAGCTACACAGGTTGGGCTGCAAACCATTGTCATGTCGATCAAATATTTGCCCTAAGCATGTTATTTATTTTAAAGTTTTGGAAAAACACTAATTTTTGTAATCTCCACCATAAACTTTTGTCTAGGCTGTCCTTGTCAACCTTCATTTTTGTGTCATAGCAATTGAACCATAAATTTGCTCTGGGTGGTGGTCAGTCTGATCTCACTCTCAGGATTTGAATATCATCCAATTTAACTTTTTTTTACTAAAGTAAGCTCTGAGTATGTCCTAAATTTTCCCAAGTTCTGTGGGTATAATTGTCTTGAGCATTTACTGGTAATACTCTCTATTAGTATCTATACACACACTTTTTGCCCCACTCCCCTCAGGCAGAAGGCTAAGGAGCATTAAGTATAGAACCACTAGACTGAGGAACAGCTTCTACCCTGAAGCTGTAAGACTCATGAATATCTAACCAGAATAATCACTGTGAAATATCACATCATGTTGCTGCTGATCTGTTTCATGTTGCTGCTGATCTGTTCATGCTGCTGCTGATCTGTTTCATGTTGCTGCTGATCTGTTTCATGCTGCTGCTGATCTTTCATGTTGATGTGTTCATTCGTGCTCATCTGCTCACACAGACTCATGTTCCATGTTCATTGTTCCACCACATGTACCACGTGGTGCGAATGACAATAAAAAATCTCTGACTAAAGTGGCATCACAGTGATTTTCCACCACTACTATAAATACAGTGACTATAAGCAAGGCTGCCACCTTTTTTAAATTAATTTATTTAGAACTTCAAATACAACAGTCTCAGAAAATACACATTGGAAAAACAATGAACATATCAAAGAAGAGAAAAAGGAAACAATATAATAAAAAATAAACAAATAAAATACAAAAGAAAATTAAATAAATAAATGCGAGTTACAAAGTTAAATTGTATTCATTACATTTTTTTTTGTTTGTTTTTATAGCCTTTTTGTTATTTGAGTCTGAGATTGAGTCAAGATACAGTTTTACATCTGTTACACAGAGGTAAAAAATAAAATAAAATACGGTTTCCTGTGCATTATTTTACTTTTATGGACATGAACTTAGCAAGAAACAAGATCAGACTGATAATAAATACGTGAGAGGTGTCTTTCTTGAAATCTAGGATGCTGCCACCTGGAAGGGTTTGGGTCACCAAAACCACAAGGGTCATAATATTTCAAGATAACAAAATCACATAAAACTCTTCAGACATGGCCTGTTTTATCAGTAAATTAACTTAAATATGTTCCCGTGTCGTCTTTTCCCAGCCATTTATTAAATGTTTTATTAATACTGTAGTTATCTTGGGCTTGCTTTAGTTAACAACTTTTCATCACAATACAACTACAATTCCCATGAGCAGCACAACCCCAAAAAGACTTCCTATTTGGATTTTTCAAAATAAAACCAAAGTCCGTTTTATCCTTCGTCAAACGCGAACAGGAGCGTCAGTTTTGAAGTTTTATTTTGAAACCAGAGTTCGTCTTCTGCATTTCGTCGAACCCGCTTGGAGCGACCGACCGTCCGCGACCTGTGTGCGCCACTTCCGTGTGCTCTCCTCGGCAGGTGGTGGTCCCCCCCTCCGCGATGAGGCTCGGTGTGGCCGGGGCCGTGCTGCTCGTCGCGGCCGCCTACTACGTGTACCTGCCGTTACCGAGCGGCGTGAGCGAGCCGTGGAAGCTGATGCTGCTGGACGCGCTGTTCCGGAGCTTCGTGCAGGCGGTGAGTGACAGGTTGTCAGAAGCACGTCCTGCACGCGCCTCACGAGCACGCACTAACAGCCTTCGCCAACATGCAAACAGCACATGGACCCTGACGTTCTTGCTCTGGCTATAAGTACTTTTTACTACAGTACAAGTACTGTTTGCAAGACATGCAGGAAAATGATCCGTGACATTAATCATTAAATGCGTTATTAATAAGATTACGTGTATTACGTCATTTTAACCATTGTAGTGCATTTTCTACTAAACTATTGCTTATTTTATTATGACTCAAATTTCCTCATCTAATAGAAAATCATTTTAGCCTATTTCTAAATATTACAGCCGCCAGGAAAAGTAGTATTTGGCATATAAACACCAATCAATTGTACTAATAGAATAAATTGTTAAACTATTGATCTGTATTTGTAATTTATACGTGTATTTGATGATTTATGTCTCTTTTGGCCCTTTAGTTAAATCAGTGGAGACAATAAGAGTTGTCAGGGAAAGCACAGGCCACAGATTTGGTTTGAACTTGAGGTCTGTTGTGATGAAGACTCTTAGCCTTCAATATATGAAGAACAACCCACCAGCTGAGGGTAAAGCCCGAAACAGGCAGGAAAAAAGAGGGTTTCTTACTCAAAAGCTAATAGGACAAAAACAATTAAAGTGAAATAAAATACCTCAGATTTATTCCTTCAGTTTTATTCTCTTCCTGACAAAAACTGTAATTTATTTTATTTTTCTTTAAACGTTTTAGAAAAGCTGACGTGTCACTTTCACCCGTGATTCTAATCGGCTGCACCTTTACAGCAGATCCAACCAGAAACTGTGTCTGGCGATTTCAGGCCAACGCAATAATGTGGAAAAACTCGTCCGCCAAGCGACCTTTGACCTGATCTTTTTATATGTCAGTAAAGATTGGCAGGCGCAGTTTCCACACCCTGCTCGGTGTTTTCAGTGTGTTTTAATTTCTCTGAAAGGACGAAAGAAAAAGGATGAGAGTTGCTCATGCTGTCAGCTTGCAGCTGAAATAAAACCCCTCCCTATAAGGACTAGTGGAACTGCATTTTCTGCTAAAATGCAGCGAGTGGGCTGAATGGTTTTGTAGAAATGTGTTCAAAAAGAAGGTATAGCCTAGTTTTAAATGGAGCAGTTGCTAGCCTGAAGGTAAAATCAGCTAAATGCTAGTTAAAAATGTAAAAATGACAAAACACTGACTGAAAGTATCAAAACTCTTATCTTGAATCTAAAACTAAAACGCTTTTTTAAGCTAAAGGTTGCATTAAAAAGACAAAATCAATAAAAGGTAGTTTTATAAGAGAACAATGTTTTGTATTATATTAGAACATTTTTCATCATATATAGAAATAATTGCATGTCCAAAAAGGAAAGAAAATATGCAGAATAAATTAAATTAAACTAAATTCAGTTTATTTATATAGCACCAAAGAGCTTCCTCCCATTCTGCTTTTGGAAACTAGAAACCACAAGTAAACCTGCAGTCTGAGAGCGAAGTGCTCTGTTAGGAAAATATGGGACAGTAAGATCTAGCGTATGATGGAGCTAGGTTGTTGAGGGCTTTGTAGGTTAAAAGTAAGATTTTTGAATTCTTTTCTGGACTTGACGGAGCCATTGGAGAGAAGCTAAAACTGTAGAGAGATGATCTCTCGTACTAACTCCAGTTAAGACTCTGGCAGCAGCATTTTGGATTAACTAAAGACTTTTTAAAGAAGTATTCAGTTTGTATTAGGTATAAAGAAGTATTCAGTTTGTATTAGGTATAAAGAATTACAGGCAGT
>JARVGS010000814.1:21448816-21458913 GCA_031762315.1 Hypsolebias antenori | reverse complement strand
CCCCCCCCCCCCCCCCCCCGCGGCACTAGTGCCATTATCCTATTGTTGTTTTCATATTATTTAGTCTTTCCATCAGTTTGGCTTCAGGGAACAACATAGCACGACTGCTTCGCTTAAGGTTCTTAATGATGTTGTTGAAGCATTGGAATGGACGCTAAGGATTACTGTGCTGCACTTTTCTTAAACCTGTCCAAAGCTCTTGATACCATAGATCATGACATCGTATGCCATAAGCTCTCAGATATTGGTTTCTCAGACCACACTATCAGTGTTTTTTGTTTGTTTATCTCTCAGGCCGGAAGCATTGTGTTCAACACAATGGTACTTCTAGCCATTTAACTGTCAATATTGGTGTACCACAAGGCTCAGTCTTAGGACCCACTCTCTTTACAATTTATTTATGTAGGTCAGAGCATTCCTGATGCCTCCTTGCATCTCTATGCTGATGATACAGTTGTTTATTGTCGAGCTAATACAGTTGCTAAGGTTTTTCAGATTCTACAGTGTGCATTTGACATCATTCAGTCAGATTTGTTCCATCTCCAACTTGCTGATAAAACCAAAGGGATGTTGTTTTCAAACAGGAAGTTGGTGCCAACAGTCTTTCCTATTTTATCAACACATGGTGTCTTTGAGTTTGTGAACTCTTACAAATACTTGGAAATTTTGGTCGATGCCCATTTCTCTTTTAAGTTGCATATCGAAAACTTGAAAAAGAAGCTGAAATTAAAATTGGGTTTCTTTTTCAGACATAGATCTTGCTTAACTCTGAACACCAGGAAATGCCTTGTAGCTGCTACTTTCCTACCAGCCACTGATTGTGGTAACATTATTTACATGAATACCACTGCTTGTACCTTGCAGTTGTTGGATGATGTCTACATGACATGCTAAGATTCATAACTGGTTTTAACTGCCATACCCATTATTGCGCTCTGTACTCTTTGGTCAGTTGGCCATCATTAAATTCACGTAGGCTCTCTCACCAGTTCATTTTTATCTATAAATCACTCCTTGGTCTGCTGCCTTCTTATATATCTCCTCCCACATGTCACGTCATCAGTCAGTTACAGCGTGCACTCTCAGGCCTTCATTACCTGCAGCGTCCCCTCATTGCGGACGGATCTTGACAAAAAGGACTTCTCTTACTCCGCTCCTGTATCCTGGAACACCTTGCAAAAAGACCTGAAGCTCCTGACTTTGACCTCTCTAAGGGATTTTAAATACCGGTAACTGTTACGTTTAATGCAAAAATCAAAGCAACCGTTCCTGTTTTTGGTATTTTAGTATTTTACCTTGTTTTTTGTGGCACCTTGATTTGATTTAGTTTAATAACACTACTTTTTATTTTTCAATTATTCACATTTTATTGTTGTTTATTGTTGTGTGTACCTTATCTGGGGTTTTGTCAAAAACAGGTCTCTTGAAAATGAGTCCTTGTCACTCAATGAGACTAACCGGTATAAATAATGGTTGAATGAAAATTGTTGTCAAATGTCAAATTATCCATTCAAAAAGATGGCACTAATCTTTCTCAATAGAGAAGTCTTTTTTTTGTGTGTGTTCTTTTACTGGATAAATTTTAAACAAGTCACATTAATAGTACTAATTTCCTATGTATTAATGAAAATGGTTTTAGCACACGTCATAAAATTAACTTAAATTGTACAAAAATTATTCAATGTAAATTCAAGCAAAACAGCTCTAAATATCCCATCTTGAATTTATAGAAGGAAATAAAAATATATACAAAGTAGACACATATAAGTTGAAGCAGCACTTCTGTAGCTCTGATATCAGATCAAACCACTGAGTTGTTCCAAGACTGACCAAAGTCTACATTAGAGTGGGATTCCTCTGTGATGTTCAATTTTCCATCACAAAGAAACATTTCTCACATTAATACAGTATATGCACCTTTGAACAAAGTTTGAGCATGGAGCAGGGCTTTCAGCAAGATATAGTAACAGAGGGGGCAATAGGGGGGTGGGGGATTTGCTTACAAGGCTTGAAGCATGATTACACCAGACTGTTTTTCCATCTGTTTTGGACCAAGTCTTCCCATATTCTCCTGTTGAAGTCAACAGTTCATGGAAGCTAATGCTGTATTTTTGTAACCAGAGTCTGCTCCCACATCATAGTGAGCAGACTCTAAGTCCCGCCTACTGCCCTCCACACAGTCACTTTTACATGAGCTTCCTTTAAAGCATGGAATGACCAATTACACCTAAACTTGTTAGAAAAGTGAATTTTTAAACGTTAGATAAGATCAAATTGACTCAACAAGAGTCCACCTCTGTGGGCCTTGAACTTGACATACAGTCGATCAGTTGAAGAATGAAGCATAGCTCAGGTCCTGTATCAGTTCTTTACTGGACCAGTTTTGTAGACATGATTTTCTTTGGCATCAGAGTCACTCAGCATTGATTGTGTTTGAGACTACAGTATTATTGTGAAGGATTAAAATAAGTTCTGGTGCTGTGGGAGTAATATACCGTATCTAGGACTGCTCTGGTTTAAAATACTCCTTTGAGGTCAACCCAAAGTGCACCCATTACCCTCAGATACAGTACAGTAAGGATAAAAATGAAACGAGCTGGGTTTTAGAGCACTGGAAGGTTCACTTCTTCTGGCTTAAGTCTTGAAAGATGAGTTTTATTTTCAGTGTTGTGTCTTTTTTCTGTCAATAAAATGTTACATTTTACTTGAAAAAAAAAATCTTCTTTCTCACATTTTTTTTTCCTGAGTGGCTCTTATACACTGTTGATATGTTTGATCCTAAAATATCCCTTTTAAAAATAGCTGTTATCTGGAATGTGAGGACACAGCACTTGTTCATCTCTTCAGTTTAGGAACATTTATACTGTATGCCTGAATAATTCATTAGTCAGAGTTAAGAGAAGACAAACACCTCTTTCCTCTTCAATTATCAGACTTCTCACCGAAAAAGCAGCTAAAGTCTATAGAAAAACTTCAGGAGACCTTTCAAAAGCCTGTAATGTGTGTCTCTTTGTTTATAAAAAATGCATTTCTTCCCTTCTCAGGGACCTCCAAGATCTTGATGACTCAACACAGCTGCCTTTGCTCTGCCACTTCTCTGAGACTGCAGAAGGTTTGACCACCATCAGAGCATTCAGGTACACCAGCACTAACAAGCATCTGAAAGTAATTTGTATATTCAGGTGATCTTTTTAAATGTGTTCAATGTGTCGAACAATGTTAATTATTGAGCTAGTAGCAATCAGCTCTTCTTGTAGTTGTTGCAATCACTGGACGAATCAGCAGAAGTCATGTCTTGTATTTCTGTCATCACTCTCTTTCCCATCGTCGCTGTAATCCAACTTTAAACAGCTCTCACGATTTGAGTGGGGAGGAGGGGGGTCCTTGGGGAAGAGAGGAGGAAAAACACTCGCACACAAGTAAATATCAGGAACACACATGCAGTAAATCAGGAGATAGATCTCATTATCATTACCCTCTGGTCCCCCTCAAAACCATCTGGTTTCTGAGGCAGAAAACTTCAGATGAAGCTAAAACACATCAAAACATTTTTTTTTAAATATGCTTTTGTTTGTGCTTCTGCTTCCTGTTTATGGGGTGCCGTTTGTAAAATTACACAGTCAAAAATTAACAGCAATGTTTTGGTTTATTGAGCCTTTCATAAGAATTTTTTTTTTCTGTTATATTTTAACCATGTTATTCATACATCTAGGACGTTTAAAATGCAAGTTAAATATTTAGCTAGCAAGCTAAATATTTAACTATCAAGTTAAATATTTATGTCTGACCTAAATGTTTGGTTAACAAATTAAATATTCATTTTGGAAATTAAATGTTTAGTTTGTTAAAAAAATTGGGTCTGAGCTAAATATATACCTAGCAAGTTAAATATTTATGTCCGCCCTAAATATTTAGTTAGCTAATTAAATATGCGTTTTGGAGATTCAATGTTTAGTTTGGAAAATAAATATTTAGGTCTGAGCTAAATATTTAGTTAGCAAATTAAATATTTAGTTTAAGAATTAAATGTTTAGCTTAGAAAATAAATGTTTAGATTGGAAATTCAATATTTAGCTCGGACAATAAATGTTTAGTTTGGAAATTAAATGTCTATTTTTAAAAATAGCTTGGAAATTAAATGTTTAATTCACACCTAAATATTTTGTTCACTAACTAAATATTTAACTTGCAAGTTAAATATTTAGTTTGCAAATTAAACATTTATCTTGGACATAAACATTTAGCTTTTAAACTAAATATATAGTGTGGAGCTAAATATTTAGCTTGCTTACTAAATATTTAATTTGCAAGTTAAGTATTTAGTTAGTAAACTAAATATTTAGTTCCTAAATTAAATATTTAGTTTGGAACTGTGACATTTATAAATGTGTGAATAACATGGTGAAAATATGACTTTGAAAAAAAAAACTTAATTTTCTTATGAAAGGCTAAATAAACCAAAAATATTGCTGTTAATTTTTGACTGTGTAACTTTACGAACGACACCCCATACCTGTTTGCATCATGTCCAGATTTTGGCCCCTAATGGTTGATAGCACATGTGTTTCAGACACGAGGCACGATTTAAACAGCGAATGTTGGAGCTGACCGATACCAATAACACAGCCTACCTGTTTCTGTCCGCGGCTAACCGCTGGCTGGAGGTCCGAACGGTGAGGAACATCTCCATGCAGCTGGGGATATGTTATCAAAATCCAAACTGTGGTTTGCTTTTGAAATCTAAGTGTAAAACTCTTCTTTGTTCTGTTGGTCTGCAGGACTATCTCGGAGCTGTGATTGTGCTGACAGCAGCTGTGGCGTCAATATGGACTTTACCGTATAGTCAAAGTGGTTTGGTGGGCCTCGGTCTCACATATGCTCTTACTGTGAGTCTTCTGGGTTCTTTATTTTTTAGTACATCAATAGTCTAAAGTTTCAGTCAATGCTCAGTCATTTTTGACTATCTGATTTTCTCCATAAGTGCATGGACAGAAGACTTTTAGGGAGGGTTTGCCAGGATCCAACACAGGCCCTAACTGTAGTATTCAGAATATTTTTTCTTCATTTAAATTTAATTTCTATTTTCAATGCAGAAATGCCAAAAAAATGCTGAAATACCCATGCTCCTCCAATCAGTGACAGTAATGTAAACATTAACAACACATCAAAGCACAAATGAAGACTTAATGAAGCAAAAATCTCTCTAGAAACATGTTAGGGATAGGTTTATCCAGTGGAATCCAGAGTCCTGAAATGATGACAGAATGTTTATTCAGCTGCGCTCCTCTGAAAAGTCCATGGAATTCCTCAGCAGAAGGTTTGGGCGGGACTGAGCATCAGGTTTACAAAACTTCTCAGGCATGTTGAGATAAGACGGCCAGTCAAGGCCAGACAAGGAGCCGAATGTCAGATAAACACTATTGTTTTGGGGACAGGCAGAACTTTAATGACATCTACCTTCAGTCTGTGTCAGTCCACTCGCTTCCAAAATGTCCAAATTAAAATGGCCATACCAGTGGAACATGCCTGAGAAAATCCCAGAGATCTAATCCATTCAGCCAAAAGTCTGGGTTTTCGAGACATGAACCAAGCCATCATGTAAGGCAGGCAGCCTGACCAGGTCCAGATTTGCTGCTGACGTCTTCCTTTTCTGTATATAGACCAGGAACCAGCCAAATCCAAAAAGCAGGAACCAGTTGTCATAATCCAATTAAATATGTGTCCTTAAAATCCACAGATGACAGCAGAGATAGACACATCATCAAGTCTTCCAAGTTGATGAGATATCTGTGCGCATGCCAACAGAGCAAATCGGCTCGCCTGCAGCCTGTCTACATCAATTTCAGTCCTCAGCTCCACCACCGTTGCGCACAGCTTTTCCAGTTCGTCTGAGTAGGAAGACAAGCAATTATTTATTTATTTATTATCCAAATTAGCCAACCCAGCCTGGTTGATCACCACTCTGAGAGACTCAGCAGGGGTCGTCTTCTCGGTCCGAACTGCTAATAATTAGCTCTTAATAAAATTAATAAAGTCAAAATCTTCAGTCAGAGTTGCCCTCAGTTCTTTTTTAATAATTGCTGCAACATCGGCTCTTACTGAGGCCAGGAGGTCTTATCTTAGAGCCGAGTCATCTCTCACTCCAATGACCAGTGAAGCAGCTATCTCTCCGCCGTCTTCTTCATAGCAGTCTGAAGAGCTAACATTAGCGTTAGTATTAGCAATATGTCATGGTGGAGATGACGGCAAAACTTTAGATTTTTGTGCTTAGAGGCCATATTACCAGCTTGTTGGTTCAGTACTGTGGCAATACCAGTCTCAGAAACGGAATCCAGCCCAAAGGTAGCAAGAGTGCAGTTATAAAAATTTGTCTTCCATCAGGCCTGACGGGAGCTCTCCAAGACACAGCCTACATCATTGGCGCCATCTTGAGTCTCCCAGAACTTTGAGAGCTTTTTGCAAACTAAAAACAAACAACCACAAAAAACAACAAAGTATATCTTGTGAACATTGCCTTTGTTTCAGAGCTTAAATTGCCATTTTTTAACGTATTATTATTACAACTATTGCTCTTTACTGTCATATTGTATGCTTTTATATATTTCTGAATTTCTCTTCTGTATCTTGTTACTTGTCTTGTTTTGTTTTCATGTCGTGCGCTGCTGCCTTTTCTTGGCCAGGTCACCCTTGTGAAAGAGGTCTTTGATTTAAAAGTTTTTTTTTTTTATGTGGTTAAATTATTATTATTATTATTATTACAGTACTATTGTTATTTACATCAAATTGTTCTGAAAATCTGCCGTCTGGTTGCTGTAAACAAATTAATCTTCATTTAGTGAAGTCTTACACCTGTTGTGATGCTTTACATTGAAGTTTTGTTTTTAAGTTTATTGACTTTTTACTATTTATAGATTTTTATCTATAAAATAAATAAATAAAACACTGTTCTGTATCCTAAACTGAATGTCTTTATTTGAAATACTGTAGTAATGTTAAAATACAAGAAAGCACGTCACAAGGTCAGGAAAGATAATACAGTAAATCTGTCATCAGCAGTTATCTGAACAGTGTCAATACGCACCTGCACCTTGTCACAATTTATCACATTTTTAAAGGCTCTATTCAATAAGTGATCAGAAGTGAACTTAAATTTTTCTTCCACTGTGATATTTCCACTTGGGCTTTTTGCATTTGTATACACATACTGTAATACACATGCAATACATATATAAACATATAGTGGTTTACAGCTTTGTGATAATACACACTCCTGCCTCCTTCACGTTTATTATTCACTGTATTTATTTGTATTTTTAGTAAGAAAGATAGGGCTGTAACAACATCTAAAATAAATGCTGTGAATATACGTAAATTATTAAACTTTGATTGGGTGTTTTCTACTCCCAAACTGCAATAAAATAACCATGACAGATTTAATATGACATCTATAAAAAGTTCACTGAGTTGATGGAAAATAAAATCTACTTTACAGACTTTATTGAGTTAAGATAAAGTAATGCTCATAAAATAATTACAGGAGTTTGCTAGAAGGCAGATTGGGATGTTAGGATGTAATATTAAATCTGAGCCTTACCTGATGTGCCTTGTTGGAGTACAATTTCAGTTCTGTTTGTTTATATAGCGCCAAGTCAGAGCAGAAGTTGTCTCAGGGCACCGAACAGAAAAAAATCAAATATAAAATAATAAGTTATTATTTATCTGAGGAGCAGACAACTTTAAATTTTACTCAATCACAGACTCTCATCTTGAGCAAGCATGAAGGCGACAGTGGAAAGAAAAAAATCCATGAGGAAGAAACCTCCAACAGAACCAGGCTCAGGACAAGAGGCCATCTGCTTCGACTGGCTGGATTGGAGAGGAACAGGAAACAATTACACAATGGCAGGTCAAGAATCATGTTAAAAAAAAAATCATTTTCTTCTGTGTCTTTTTATCCCTGTGTCCATTGCATCTTAAACAAACCCAAAGCAAGTTCTAATAAAAGTTTTATTTATATATCAAGTGGAACATAATGGCCAGCCATAATTCATTCATCCTTTATTTAGGCAGGTTAATCCCATTGAGCCTCTAGGACTCATTTACAAGAGTGACATGGCTACAAACAAAGAATGATGACAACGGCAACAGCAGACTTTCCTTGGACAATCAACAATAGACAATCATAAGAGAGGCATACAGATTTATTTATTTATTTTTACAAGTTAAAACAAAGATGTCAAAGTAGCAAAACAGATATATTATAAGTCAAATGTACAAAGTAAAAAACTAAAAATAGGAACATGTCTGCATTGGTTTTTGTCAGGATTCCAACAGATTCTTAAAGCCATAGAGAGGTTAAGGTCGAGAGCTTCAGATCTTTTTGTAAGATATTCCAGGAAGGAGGAGCGGAGTAGGAAAAGGCCCTTTTGCCAAGTTCAGTCCTCACTGACGGCAGGGGCGGTCCTAGCCTATTTGGCGCCCTGGGCGAGCAACCCCAACAGCACCCCCCACCCCCAGCTTGGGCGCAGGCAGTCGGGTTGCTACTGAATGGTGCCCCCTGCCTGCAGTGTGGTGCATGACAGGCAGTTTGTATCAGAAGGTCACTCCACCATCACAAGAACACTTCTTTTATTTTATTTTTTCAAACAAGAAATACAAATTAAACTGTACAAATGAACCAAACCTATACTATTTGTACGTACTTTGAACAACAAGAGTTTAACATGCACATCAACTGACAAGTAAAGTCAAGTTTATTTGTATAGCACATTTAAAACAGAAGCTGTTACCAAAGTGCTTAACAAGAAGAACACAACATAAAATATAAAGTAACAAGATATAATTACAGCATGTGGACTAAAAGCAAAAACACAAAACATAATTAGAAATGCTGTCACCTAAATGTTGATCCTCCTTGCCTTCCTTGATGCAAAGTCATCAATAATCTCATCATGTGAAATCTGCTCAGCAACTGCATGGTTGATACTGATGACTGCCAGACCACTGAGGCGTTCCTGAGACATAGTTGACCTCAGATATGTTTTTATCATTTTCAACTTTGAAAAGCTTCTTTCTGCTCCAGCCACTGTGACAGGAATGGTAACTGCAATTCTAAGAGCAGTCTACAAATTTGGACAGATTTCTGAGAGGTCACTTTCATGGACAAAGTTTAGCAGCTCAAGAAGTCATAGACTTTGATGGCAAATCAGGCAATAGATTAACACCGCTGCCAACCCAGGGTTGCCCGATCTGACTTGCCAGCCCCAAAACCTCCATATACACAGCTATGGGTGTGTTGAAAATTATATAATATCTGTATTATTTTATAATTATTATAATTACATTATTTTATATAATTATATACAAAGTATGTATTATAGAATTATATGACAAGCCGCCCAAAACTGTTTCTTTCCAACTCAATGTCTTCAGTGATCATGGTGGGCGCCAGCGGGAGGGGGGATGTAATGCTGTGTTATGCCGACCCCTGCTGGAGGCCGCCCTGTGCGGCCGCACATGTCACTCATAGGAGAAACCGCCACTGTACATGAGGACTGAGCAGCAGCACTGTGGCTAACCAACTTGTCATTGAAACATGTCTGCTGTGTGGAAGTATTTTATACCAGAATTTTTTTAAAACAATTAATTTTTTTTCTATCGTACCATGTGTTTTTGTCTTTCGGGTACACCTGAACCTATATCTGGACCTGCCATTCTGTGTTTGTTTGTCTCTCCTTCCTGTCCTCTCAACCAGCTGGTCAAAGCAGATGGCCGCTTGTCCTGAGCTTGGTTCTGCTGGAGGTTTCTTCCTGTTAAAAGGAGTTTTTTCTTTCCACTGTTGCCACTGTGCTTGCTCAGGATTGGAGATTGCAACAAAGCCAAGATTCAACTTGTCTGCTGGATTCCTTAGATAGAGAACTTTTCTACAGGTAGTCCTCGACTTGCGAACGAGTTCCGTTCCTACGCATCGTTCGTAACCCAATTTTAATGTAAGTCGGAACTCATTACACGTGGCGTTCATTAATCCGGATTTTTGCCGTAAGTCGCGAAAATACATGTAAATGTATGCTAACGCTGCGCCGCACACCCGTTTATCG
>JARVGS010000814.1:21387949-21401221 GCA_031762315.1 Hypsolebias antenori | reverse complement strand
CTGGGAATCCGACCTAAAGCTGCATTATATGTTTTTGAAAGTTGGAACCTGACACCCCCTCCTCTGTTAAGAGAAGGGAGAAGCCTCCAGAAAGAGAGCGAAACGTTTTCCTCTTACAAATAAAAGTCCAGTTGTTTCTGTATTGAACCTTTTTTGATTTTATCATGTCCCGGATGACTGAGAATCTTCACCAGCATGTTTTTCTAAATAATTTGTTGCTTGGACTAACCCACAAACAAAAGCAAGCTGCAGGTGCACCTGCTAATTACTTCCTGCCTTCAGATAAGCCGTGGAATGTCCAGTTCTGCAGCCTGCATGCATGTGAAATAGGGTTTTAGTACTAAATGTTTACACGTACACATTACAATTGAGTTTTTGCTCTTTACAAACTAAACTGATTTTGTCAAACGAGGCAAGGCAGGACTCCGCAGTGACTCTGGCTGGGAAAGACGTCCCTCTTTTGTGGTGACCTGAACTGCGTCTTGGTAGATTTTGACAAAAGGCCCTCGGATATAAAAGGATGGAGTGTTTTGTCCAGGATACTGCCCGTCTTTTCTGCAGCTTCTCACGCAGACAACAATGACTTTGTTCCTGTTCTTGAGAAGGGTGCTCTTTAAAAGCCAGAGATGAAAAGTAGATTTAGAAATGTGACAATTTAAAGCAAATGGACTAAAAGTATTTTGTCATATAGTTTAGCACGTGCCTTTAAAAGCATGTTGTCATAGAGAATGTTTGGCTAAAGTACCGTAAGTGTCTTGTATGTGAAGCATGGTTTTACTAAATGTAATGTCCCATTCTGTGATGCGTGCATGTGCAGAGTGACTAAAAACAACCATTTTTACCCACCTCATTTTATTAAGCAAAGTGTCACAATGAACTGCAGTTTAGTTAACAGAGCAAATATAAGTTATGGAATGTAAGCAGCTGTATTTCACTTCTTTGTTTTTAATGAATAATTAAAAACCAGAGTATAAATAAGAAAAGGGAATGTGACAGATTGCTGAAATGTGACTCCACATTTTGTAAATGTAGTGTTCCCTTTGTTCAGGGGCGCGTGTACCAGATAACGTATGTCAGGAAAAATGCAGTTGTCGTATTAAAAAAGAACCAAATCAAGGTAATTCAACATGTTTACATCCATCTTAGAATGTTGTAACTGTGTTAACAATGGCTACATAATCCCATAAATATTGTACTGTAGCCCTCATGTCATCCTGTTTCTTAATTACACTGGCCTCAAAATATTTGAGAATGCATTGCACATTAATCTGGACTCGAACTGAATTATAACAAAAACTACAGTGTTTGTTAAAACCTGCCATTTGCACCATTGGATGTTTAATTGAAATGAAAATCAAGATATACATAAACTCAGTTCTGCTCACTGACATTTGTTTAAAAATCACATTCAGAAGCATGTAGTTAATTGTTCGTAAGGTAAAAATAAAAATGAAAAAATAAATCAGTTGTTCAGAGAACGCTCTTCAGATTATTAACACGAAACTCCACTGTACAGCTCCAGACTCTAAAAGATATATATATATAGTATTGATTTACATCCAAAAATAAAATTATATCTTAAGTTTTTTCCTTTTTAACCCTTTTATTACGAACGAGTTGCTGACAACACTTTTTTTTTAACAAGCCTACTAGGCAGAACTTTTGAGGCTTAGGTGGTAAAGGGTTCAAAGCAATCAGTAGAAACATTATGTCCTGCAAAGTCAACAAGTCAGTACTTCACATGTAAATATGAGAGCAGAGCCAGGGCTGCTCGTCTTTATCACAGTGTCATGACTACACATCAGTTTGATCTCGTCACAGCAGCATGGCCTCCTGCAGGGCGAACGCCTCCTGTGCGTGCCTGTAGTGCGGCGCCCCAAACAGCTGAGAGAGCTGCTGCCGTCCAACTGGCTGCTGTTCTTGGAACTGTGTCCTGTAGTGAGGCTGGCCATCGGGGGTGGGGGGGAAAGTGAACTGAAGAGGAGACAGCTGGGCCTGCTGAAAGCTGGGTGAGCGAGGCATCCCGCCTGGTGACTGAAGGATAAGTGGATCTTCTGGTTCCCAGCCTACAGCTCGTACAGGTCTACCATCTGGTAGATTTGCCTCACCCCTCTGATGCCCTTCGACTCTGTAGTTCACCATAGTGTGGATCTGCGAGGCTGACGTAAGCTGTTGCACGTAGATGGGGGTGGAGTTGCTCTGGGGTTCTAGCTGTAGAGGTAGGTGTGGCGGGGATCTTGTGTTTTGAAGGTTGTGGTTAGACCCTGGGGGTGGCTGTCGGCGGTATGTGGCGAAGGAGTTACTATGGAGGGCCTTCTTAGGAGAGGCTCTGCTGGACTGTCGTTGTGTTGTAACATATGCTAGTTCTCTGTACGCCACGCTGGAGGGTGAGTTAAACCCATAGGGGCCGATGTCCCCTCTTTGGTCCAGACTTACACTGTAGCCTGGGTGAAGGATGGGAACCTCAGTAGTAGTTCTTCTTGGAGACTGCTGGTGGGGATACAGATTTTGGCTGCCAAGGTAGGTGCCTGGGACCACTGCTGGACTGTTGTGGAAAAACTGAGAGGCTGGAGAGTTCCTGGTCATTCTTGACCCAGATGAGATGGAAACTATACTCCCATCTTGCCTTCGTCCATGGTTTGGGCTGCTATGATACTGTCCTGATAGATTTAAGGATGTCTCATTGTGAGGGGTCCTCTCTCTGGATGGAGGATGATCAAGCTCCAGAATCTCAAATTCCTGATCCAGCAGCCCGGGTACATTGTCGTACTGTGAGGCATTGGAGCCTCTGTCAGCGCCGTGGTCAAATCCTTTGGATATTGGCCGACGTTTGAGCTGAACATTCTCATCTGGACTGGAAGGGGCTGGAGAAGTCCCGCGGCTGAGCTGGTTCTGCCGAGCTGCTGCAGCTTTGACAGCTTCTAACTTTGTCTCAGAGGGTTTGAACCAGCGGGGAGTGATGTTCTTGTGTGTGCTGGAGCCTGCGTTGGAGTTGTGGTTAGAAATGGCATGGCTATGAGGCTTTCTAACATCCACTGAGGTGATCTGTGGTGTTGGGGTAGAGACTAATGGGGGAGTTGCCCTTTTCTCAGGTGTAGTTGTGGTGGACTGCTTTTGCTGCTCATTCTGGATCTCATTTGACCCCCTGGAATGGGCGTCCCTTTCCCTTTGGTGTTCCCGGTTCTGCGGCCAACTGTCCTGCTGGCAGTCTGGAACAGGACTTGAGTTGCGAGGGGGCTCAGCTGGCTCGGTGTGGCTTTGACCATTGCCCACATGGTTCAGCACTGTTGCTGCTACATCAGGAGGGAGCTGCCCCAATAGCTTCTTGGGAAACTCTTCGTCTTTACCTGCAACACAAAAACAATAGACTCTCATTACTCCATCAGGAACCAAAATGAACAGCAACAATACACTGTGGTGCTGATTCACACTAGATGAGTCACAACAGGGCCATGAAGTCATGCAACAGCAACACCATAGAACGGTAAAAATAATGGAGAATTGCGTTCAACACGACACAAAACAGAATACAGATAAAAACCCATTAGAAATAAAGATAGCATATAGTATATTTCAAATTTAAGGAGACTCCATTAGAAAGTGCCACTTTGCTAAATGGCCAAGTTTTTCCAGACTAGAGAAAAGACTCCTTTAAATGTACTTTGATCTGTAAGAAGCATTAAAACCATTAAAAAAAATCCCTTATTTAAATAAAAGGTTTATTCTATAACCTGTACATTATAGAAGCAGTGACTTAAAGTGCTTTACAGTGAAACAGATGAGTAATACAGCTGACAGGAACATGTAGACCGTGAAGGTGACACTGGGTGGTTTTGGACTGTAAAAGCATGATCCACTGGTAAGAAGCGCTGCCATCCAGGAAGACAACTGTATAACTCAGGGATGAAAATGTCTAACCTTACCAGTGTTTCCTCAAGATAAACAAAAAGGTCGTACCATTACAAGTTTCTTGTACTGTGTGGTATAGTATACAGCATATGCCATGAGCTCCGCTCTCTGCCACCTGCCAGAGAAGTGGGCGTGGCCGAGAGTGCTGGCAGAGAGCGGATCTCATGATATTTTGTGCTTTTAGATCATTTAGAGTTTTAGGGTATAATTATTGATGATAAGTTGTCATGGAAACAACACATACATTTTGCAAAAACTAAAATATCTAGATCCATTGCAGTGCTATATAGAGTTAGGGATTTGTTGAATGATAAAGCCTTGTATTTGTTGTATAATACAATTGTGGTCCCACATTTAATTTATTGTATGGATGTTTGGGGAACAGCGTGTAAAACTATAACTAAACATGTTTTTACTTTACAGAAAAGCGCTATAAGAGTTATTACAAGAAAACATTACTGCCATCCATCAAGTATTTTATTTTATAAATGGAAATTATTGAAGTTTTATGATTTGGTTGACTATAATATTCTTCTAGTTATGTATAAAGCCCAGAACTTCACACTACCCTCAAACATTCAAACGTAGTTTGTAAAAAGAGAAAGTACTTATAATCTTAGATATTTTTGTAAAGCCATAATACAGAACTAGTTTGAAGAGTCAGTCTACTTTAATTCAGGGAATAGGTCTGTGGAATGGTTTGGAAAATGATGTTAAAATAGTAAAGTCAATGCCTAGGTTTAAGAAAATGATTAAGACCAAGTTTTTGAAAAACTACATATAAATTTGTTTATATCAAAATTACTGTACAGTAGATGGAAAATTGTTATGAGTTATTATGTTATATTATTTATAGATGATTGTTGTTTGAATTGATTTTGTTTAAAGAAGGGCCAGATATGATAAGATTTTTTCTTCTGCTGCCTTTCATTTTATGTATAGTTTGTTTTCCTATGTGGTTTTGTAAATTTTTTTTGTGTGTGTTTTAAATATGAAATGAATAAATAGATACATACCAAAATAAACTACTAACGTATTTTCCACCCTATAAGTCACTTTTTTGTATAATTTACATGACAAGTGACTTATAGGCCAAAGCAACATATTTATGGATTCCCCCCATATTTATAAACCAATTTTTGACATGACAGTACTGTATTCATTCATTGACTGAAATTTTTTTTTGAGCAGTGCCACTTTCAGCAACCAGATGGCAGCAGAGTGGTAATAGTGCTATGGCATGCTGTTGTATCATGTAGATTCCAAAAAAGT
Organism: Hypsolebias antenori; assembly: GCA_031762315.1. Classification (NCBI taxonomy): domain Eukaryota; kingdom Metazoa; phylum Chordata; class Actinopteri; order Cyprinodontiformes; family Rivulidae; genus Hypsolebias; species Hypsolebias antenori. Next base: position 21,396,040 of record JARVGS010000814.1, on the reverse strand, counting down.
TCAAGTCAAAAACAACTGGACTTTATTATATTTATTGTTTTCTTCTTGAACATGTCCTAGATGACTGAGAATCTTCACCAGCTATTAACGATACAATCGGCTTACCCTAGTGTAACCCACCTTCATTCCGTTCTCTGCTTGGAACCGTCAAACCAGCTGTACTGCCCAGGTGAAATGCAACTAATTTTGACCATTAAAGAGCATTTATTAAGTAAAAGTTCAACTGAGACACACCTTTGCTATAATTTTGAGCAAAAATTGTTTAAGTACTTTTCTTGTTAAATTTCGGTGAAACGAGCAGCGTTCCTCCTTTTTTACTTCCTCTGCGCATTCATGGAACACAGATCCCACGGCCGCCCATCTGTTTTTGACACAACGGCCCACATTTCTGGGCGATGCATAATAGATGCGACTTACAGGGCGGGTACTATGATGCGGGTACTATGATTCCTACTTGGTTTTTCACTTATCATGGGGGCGCTGGGACCAGAACCCCCGTGATATATGAGGGACGTAGATCACGTTTCTCATGATACTGTTAACATAGTGATGGACAGAAACTGGGTGTGGAAATATATTTTCAAAGTTTTGTGAAAGTGATCAAAACTTTTGTCGTTTATGTTGCACCTCGAGCTTATTGATATGTGACGTACCTCATTTTAACATGACATTATAGGAAAAGAGAAACAATGATCTCAAGTTGCTTTTTGTAAAACATTAAAGCTGCTTCAGGGTATTTAAACGTCTCTTTGTTCCTGTCCTGAATGTGATGAAGTCTTGTGGAACTGGTTGAAAAGCAGACTTGGGAGATATTTTTGATATTACATGTGTAGATGTTAGTAACGTACTGTGAACAGAGTATTTTGTGATGAACATCACTGTAAGATTGTAAATCTTGAGCATCAACTTGGCATTAGCTGTGATTGCTGTGGCAAAGGTCTGAGTGGGTTGTTTTGTACGGTTCATGAGCAGGTTTTCCCTAAAGAACCTGTTTACCCTAAAACTGCTTTTATGTTGTGTGCTACTAGAAAACTGTTATCCAAGTCAGTGAACTATAAAGTTATTTCAAAGTAAATTGAATTTATTTGAACCAAAATCTAAAAAGCTTCCAGGAATACAACACAAAATCAACTCAGTATCAGGTTCCACAATATAAAACTTATTTAGACTTAAAACAACTCTGTGGCTACAATTAGTTTCCCACCATAAAGTGAGTAAAGGAAGCTAAAGATGAGAGTGGACCATCGCAGCACTGCACCCAGGTAAAGATAAAAATCTAACGTAGAAAGGAAAGTTTGTGAAGCGGAAAAAGCCAATTGCTGTTGGACAGACAGGCGACAGACAGGACGGACTGAGGGACAGATGGACAGACATGAAGAAGACCAGTCAGGATAGCCCACCGGTTACTGTTGTAGGAGGGAATGTGGCCGCCACTCACAGCCACACTTTTGTTGTTGTTGGCTAACATTGTTTGAAAGGAGAGGGGAGAGAAGGCAGATTAATGAGACGACAGCAGAACTGGAAACACCACCAGTATGGACAGCAGGAAGCAGCGTCAGATACTTGTGGTCACACAACAAAAAGCTTTGACCCAATAGAAACATACAATATCCCTTAAGGTACTTTCTAAGAGTTAATCTAAAAAATGTCCCTTTTTTTACAGTCACCATCATAACGTTGCTGTACCTGGTGCTGGTAGCTCCAGTTTTGCCCTCCTGAGCTCCATCATGGACGCCTGCAGCTGCTCCACCACAAAGTCATCCTCATAGAAGAAATCTTTGGCTAACGTCACCTGCAGAAACTCCACCAGCTCCTCCATGGACAGCTTCATCAGGTGCTCTGCAGGACAACACAAACATGACTGTTTTCATGGTATTTAGACACACCAGCTGGTGCTGATGGACCATGAAGTGTCTTACTTTTGTGCAGTTTGAGGACAGTGTAGGACATGGCAGGCAGCACCCGTTCACCCTCCAAGATGTAGATGTCCCAGATCCTGAGGGTGAGCGTGAAGGGAGTCTGAACACAAACAGAACAATGTTTTTATTTCTCAGATTATTTAAACTTCATTCTTCCTGTTCACTGAATTGGACTCTGTGAAAGTAAAATGTTATAACTTTTAGCAATTATCATAAATCAGAAGTATTGATTATATATATATTTTTTGGGTGCAGTAATAATTAGTTCATATTACCATAATTTACAGACTATAAGCTGCTAATGTATGAAAAATATATATTTTTTGATAGGCTAACAAGCTTCATGCTGCCAAAACATTTAGCCTCGTCACACCCGCGTGCTCACATAGCTGCCAAATACAGGCACAGTTCAGAGGAAAAAAAGTACTGTATGTATTTGTGTATGTTACCGGTACTTATTTAAGTTTATAAAATATTTCTGTTTAAATATCTCATGTTACAACATGGACACCCACGGCTTATACTGTATATGAACAAAATATTTTATTTAGTGGGCACGGTTTATATCCAGGTGAACTCAATAGTCTGTAAATTACTGTAGAGACGAGACCTGGCCAGTACACCTTCAATTCTTTGTGGCAATGAGCAATTATTTCTTAAAAATAGTAGCAGTATTTCAGATGAAGTAAGTGAGCAGGTTTCTTAAAAGGACAGTTCAGATTCTTTTGCAGTGGGTGTTTGCAGAGTCCAGTAGTTCTGACCAGTCAATCTGACGGCCATGTCAGGGTTGTCCAGTCCTGGTCCTCTACGGCTCCTATCCTGCATGTTTTACTTGTTTCTCTGCTCCATTACACCTGATTGAAGTGGTTCATCATTCTTCATGTTTTGCAGAATCCTGTTTATCATTCAATGATTTAAATCAGGTGTTTTGGAGCAGAGACATCTACAACATGCAGGAGCCTCTAGGACCAGGATTGCACAGCTTTGGGCATTGCATTCTGGGTAAACATGGACAGGCCAATACATTAGGACCTCATTGTCATGCATCATAACTTTAGCGCCTCGACTGCAACCTGTGTACGTCATCACCCCAGAATGCATTGCAGTCCTACAAAAATGGCGACATCCTTAAGTAAAAGGCTTCATAAATGTACAGTTATTTAAGTAATTAGGTGTTTTCACATAACGTTAAGACCTACATGTGCCAGTAGTTGTAATCAGTGGGTGTTGAAAAGCAACAAAGAACCCATTTTCATCTGATCTTAGTTACCAGCTGCTTCTCCTAAAGAACGTCTTTGTTAGATTTCTTTTAATGTTTCAAGAAACACCAAGTCATCTGCATTAGGAGTGGACATTAATTCATCATGATTAAACGAGTAATAAAAATAAATGAGTGAAGGGGGAACAGCCGTATTACGTAGAAGCAGCATATAAAGAAAGAAACGTTAGGATTCACAGCTATGTACTCACTCTGTCCAGGAAGCACTGGAAGAACCACTTCATGGTGTACAGACTGGTGAACACCTCCTGGTTGTCCTGCAGCAACAAAACATCTGCTCTGTGAGTCAACGTCTACAGACTCTCAGATCAACTGGCGTGAGGTTCATTGGCGGCCGTGTGTTGAAACAGAAATGCGTCTCACCAGGTGCTGTTTCAGTTTGGGCATCATCTTCTTCAGGATTCGGTCGTGGTGCTCCTGGAAACGCATCAGTTTTGGAAAACCAGGAACAAAAAACCCTGAGACAAGATCATCATCAGCATTAAAAGATGTTTTTCCACCAACCAAGCTGAAATCAGGCTCTAAATCTCTGTTCAGACATGAACTTGGCTGCAGTTACAGTACTTCTTTTACCACATCTGGACACTTCAGCAGCCATTCAGGCTCATTTTGCATCTTTACTTTCTGAGTTCTGCTTGTTTCAGTCTGTTAACTGGACTCATCTTCTCCATCTTCTCAAGTAGAACAGGTGAGAACTGTTACCGTGCATGGCGTGTTTCTGCCCGGACAGTAGTTTGACCAAAGCCCAGAAGGCGTCCTCTTCGTTCATGTAGATGAGCAGCAGAGCTGTGATCTGACTCATACCCTGACAGTAGCCCACCTCCTGCAAACACACAGCCACTACTTTAACCCTTTCTTCACATTCACACTATGAAAAACACAAGTACGGTTTAGCACCTTTGCAAAAGTTTGCTGCAGACTTTTGATGTAATATCCTTTTTAACTTCTCACATAAACTGCATTTATGATTGTGCACATTCAAAAATAATAAAACTTGGTGTATGATTTACTTTTACAATACAACAAGCATTCTGTACTAATCCATCAAACATTTAGGTAGTAATGACAGGTGGAGCCTCATTCAGAAACTGTTTCAACCAAATGTTAGCAATAAAAGTTCAGCGAAGACTGTGGTTATTTGAATCTAATATTTTTGTTCATTTATACTAAATGATCATATATTCAAATTAATTACACACCTGTTGGTAGATACTAAATACTAGAGCCCGACCGATATAGACGTTTGGGGACTTATCGTATCAACAATGATAACTGCTCCATTATTTGCTGATATAATCACTTCAAATTTTCACCTCTAAAATGCTGGAACCAGCAGTAGCAGAGGGTGCATGAAGACAACTTTCAAGCCCTGGTCATTAGGTTTCACTTTCAGGGCATACTGTGTAGTGTAGTTTGCTGAACAGAGCATGGTGAGTTTATTTTAACTGATCAGTAAAATAAAACAATTATAAATCCTCTTCAGTCCTACGTGTCTCTCAAGTAGAGTTGCATTTGGGCCTAAAAAAAACTGGACCCAGCTCGTAGCCAGTTTTTCTGAACCTAAAAAAATGTTAATTTTTTTTTAATCAAGCAAATCAGTTTGACATTATAGTTTTAAAAACATACTTCAAGGAAAGGAAGATATAAACTGTAAAGATAGACTATTATACAGATCAGCTAAATTATTTGGACAAATACAGAACAAGGCTATTTTAATTGAACGCGCTGCTGCTTCCTTCACCACAATGACAGCAGGGCACGTGCAGCCGGTGATCCATCTGAGCTTAATGCAATATTTTTTTTATCTCTTTCAACCGGTTGGTCAGAGCTGCCTCCTCCTCAACAAGTAGATTAACACAATTTTATATTGTGTTTTCGTTGAGCTGTATGATTCATAAAACCCCATCAAAAGCACGAGGTTGGGCTGGGCCCGAAATGGCAACTCTGATCTCAAGTTAGAAAGCTAACATTTAGATAATCTAGCAGCTATTATATTGTAAAACTTTACCCAGAACAATAAATTTAAAGCAGAGGTAAAATATCAGTGTTTAGTAAAGTTGTTTTTGTTGTCCTGAATTAAATGCATTGTTTGAAATCTTCTCTGCAACAAAATAAGCTATACTAATTAGATCTTCACCGTATGTGACTGTTTAAACAACAAACACATAAGGTGTTTCTTTGTTTAATTTATATTTTTGTAACACACTTGTTAACTTTATGGTGAATAGCGGAGGATAGAAAATGTGAACGCACATTAAGAAGTCCAGTGCACCACTTGTAAACCTACTGTGGGACCACTTCTAGCATGGATCTGCTAACAGCTGCTAAATAAACAAGCCCCTCCAAAGCACAGGCATCTCCTAATATGACGCAAATCATGCGGTCACCCCCACACATCAGTGTCATGCGTGTGAAAGGGCTAGAGCAGCGTCTTGTGCCCTGAAGAGGGAACGTGTCCTCAGCAAATCAAACCACCCACATGCCATCATTTCATGAGGCTGGTCTGCTCATCAGTCATTATTTTTATATTATTCACTGGCCACTGCATAATGCAACTTCATACACCAACACTTTAGTGGTTTACTTCTTTATAAACCAGCTGTATTGAAAAATTAAGAGCTTTCTTACAGAGTCAATATTAGTCTAATAAAGTGTACATGGTCTAATTCATGTGAACAAGTATAATCCACCAGGCAGATTTGTTATAAGTAAATAAATAATTGTCTTAGTCATTTTCTTATTTTATTTTTACAGATGTGAAAAGCAGCTTGCGGTGTGGGACTACTTCTCCAAGATGTTCTTGGAGAAGGTTGTAACTTGTTCAGTTTTGTTCTAGAGGTAACCATGATCGACTATAAAAAATATTACAAAAGCATAATGGCCATTTAAAAAAGGACTCAGTTCACCGGTATAAGGAACGTTACATTATTAATCTTATTTTGTAGTTTCCATGTAAGCACTGTACTTCTGACAGTAAAAGTATTTCAAAAAGGTAAAATATTAACACGTTCTTATCTTTGTAACAAGTTATTAGTAGCTGCTTATTTACATTCTTGGGGATAAAGCTCAAAAGTTTTCAGCCATTATATCTGTTATTGTAATGGACAGCACTATACACTAGGGCTTAAACAGAGTACTCGAGTAGTCGACACATCGATTATTATGGTCTCTATCGAGTTTATTTATTTCACATCGAGTACTTGTGATGACGTCATAACGTCTTAATGACATCATCACGTCACAGATACTGCATTGAAACCTAGAATGGGTTAAACCCAATGAAGGTAATCTGAGCAGAACAACAGGAAACGACATAACTTTCAGAGCATGCAAGAGGCATATCTATATCACAGACATCCATTTCACTCACTGTGAGGCTGGAACACTAACATACCGCTAAGCATTCTGGGAAAGACATAACACATAGTCCACTTCCCTTAACCGCTACAGTATATTGTGAACCATAGGGGGCGGTGTTGCATGCACTGTTGCAGGTCACAGAATATAGTGTAACAACGGGTTCAATCGACAGAACCAGCTTCCACTGACCTTGTTTCACAAACAAAAAAAGCAAAAAATTTGAATCTCTAAACCTATTTAAAAAAGCCTATAAACATAATTATCTCTAAAACTAAACCTAATGTGCAGCACCGCGGGCGGTGCAGGGTGGTTGACTGCCCCACTGTTTTTGGTTTCGTTTTTGACATGCCACACATTTAACTTTTGCAGCTTAATAATAATAATAACTAATAGTTCTGGTTTTCCTGTGACTTATCTGCAGAATGATAAATATATGCTCCCAATGTTTTGTTGGTCTTTTTTTGTTGTTGTTGTAAATATTAAATTACGTTTTGTTTTTGTGCATTTTTATTTATTTAGCCTATTTATTTTGCATCTGAAGATCCTATGACATCATCAACTAGCAGATTTGATTTAAAGGTGGAGAAATGTAAGTTGCTTTGACTCAAAGCTGGCTCCTCAGATAAATAATGTGGCTGGTCAGTGCCTGAGATGACGTGATATAGAAATAAACTGAATGACGTCATCTAGTATGTTGTTATGTGTCGCCTGCTGTTTGTTTGTACAGCACTTTGGTTGGCTCTATAAATAAAATGGTATGGATTGAAAATGTCTGCCTTAATGAAACAAACTGGCAACAGGTGAGTCGCTGAATAAAAACCGTGTGAAGAAAAAGAGCACAGCCACAACTCCAATTTTAAAATGATCAAATGTGACTGAAAACATTAAAAGTTGTTTTGTTCTTGTTGTTAGGTTGAAATGAGTTCCCTGCTGAACAGCTCATCATTTACCAAGCCCAGAAAGGCTGCGCACAGCGCGAGCGTGACCTGCCAGCGGCCGCACGCGCCATCTCCGCCTCTTCCACCGACCACGTCCAGCCGCTCGCTGCATCCCGGCTTCTTCGTCCTCTTGGCCGCCTTCAGGGCGCTCTTCAGCTCCTGGCCGGCCTTCCTCTTGTCAAACAGCGTGTCTTCCTCCTGCTCCTTGTCGTCCATGTTTGCGAAACGGACGTGCTTCTTCTTAGCAGCGGCGGACGAAGACATACCTGAGTATCACTTCCGACAACACAACTTCTTCTTCTTCAGTTTTTATTGGCGGTTGGCAAACAACTTCTGGTGTGCATTACCGCCACCGACTGGTATGAAGTGTGGGTCAGAATGCTTTAAAAATAATAATAATAAATAAATAAATAAACAAACAAACAAAATAAACTCTATTTACTTGTGTATGTGTTGTTTGTCTTAATCATATCCTATTGATCAGCTTTGTTTTAATTTTTACACTTTTACTTCCTGACTCTTTTTACCCTGATGCATGCTCAATAATCCAGGTAGAAAAATCTAAAAAAGCTAAGTCTGGTCCTCTGGACATTCA
>JARVGS010000814.1:21371325-21387849 GCA_031762315.1 Hypsolebias antenori | reverse complement strand
AAGATGATTAAATTAAAGTTGTTGGGAAGGTGTAGTGCAAGTGAAGGATACCTGAAGTTTTTTTGTTTTCAGTTTGGAGATTGTTCAAGTGAAGGTTGTTGTTTGTTTGTTTGTAGTTATTTTGTATTTTTTTTTTAAATAAAGGGGCAGATATTCTGCACCTTTTCATTCAATGTTTTTTCTTTCTTTCTGATGAAGTTGTTTTATTTTGAATGAATAAATCAACAACAACAACAAAAAAACAACAACATGCAGCGCTGGGGGTGTCGTTTCAGGGACATGTTGGCTCGAACTGTATTGTGCTTCATCTTCTGACTCTCAGCAGATTCTATCGAGTGGAACATGTTAGATGTTCCCACTGCTAGTTGGAACGACTCTCCATCACTGAAACCTGCAGTTTATCAGATCTTAAAAAGCCAAACCACTTCCACGCCGACAAATTAGTCTTTCCTCTCTTATCAGTGATGTCATCTGTTTTCTCTTTGCTTGTGAAACCTTGTTCAGTCACATTCTGACGGTCATGGGCACTCGTTTTGAAGAGAAAACTTAACGCGCGTTGAAGATTAGCTTAGCTTAGCCTGCTACCGCTAACGTCTTCTGGACTCGAGCAGCTCTGTGTAACATCTACGTCACCACACACTTACGTATTTGTGTCGCAGATTTTTCTGTCTGGGTTGAAGCTGCCACTTCAACCCGAACAGAAGAAGAAAAGTGTCAGTGAAACACTGTAAAATCCTATCGAAATATCAAAAATATGCTTAAAATTCATATCATCGTTACTGAATAAAAGTATACTGTATTGCGAGATATATCGATATTGAATTATTGTCCAGCACTAGTGGCAATACAACACCTTTAAAGTGAAAAAAAATGGCTACATCATAAAACATGTAGTTCAGACAAATGAAAAGGGACAGCGTTTGGGAAAAAGCAGATTTAATAGGGCCCTATTAAGGTAAAAACAACACGGTGGCACATTGTTACTGACCTGCAGCGTGCATCCAAAGACACCAATCATGAGCATGATGACTGAGAGGTAGTCAGTGAACACGTCCCACCATGGCTTCAGTACTCTGAATGCTGGCTGCTGTTCAGTGAACTGCCGGAATTCCATTACAGGAATCATGATGCCTGTTCAAATAAAGAAAAAAGTTACCGTTTGAAAAAAACTGTAAAACAAAACCCCCAGTGCAAATTTTTAGGGAGAAAGTTGAACATCTGATCTGGCTGCAAGAGTGGACACAGCTCTTTTTAAAACAGCAACCAACCACAAAGTCCCACACAGTGGATTTCAAACTGACAACAACAATCCACAGACAAAACGAGATAAATGTGATATTAAGAAAAGTGCAAACTTACACTCCATTCCATGTGAACTTTGTTTCCACTGTCAACTCAATAATGAGAAACTAATTACTTCAGTAATATGTAATCAGAAACTGGCCCACCACAGCTTGAATTGCAACACCATTCCTTCCTATTTTGTAGCCACTGGTGTTCTAAAGTGGTATGTAGTTAGACCAAAAACTATTTAATCCCTTCTCCTACTTCATAACCCCACCTCTACATTTAGTATGTTTATACCAAAGACTGTATTAATTGACCTCTGATATGGACCTGGAAGTTCAGTCTTGAGTGGGACCAGCTTCCCTGTTAGGTGGTTCTAGTATAAGTTTTAAATTCTGCCCACTTTGTGTAAATTAGGTTGGTAAAATTACACCTAAATATTTTCCCCAGGTATTAACATTTGTTGATTTATCTGGTTCTTGCGTTACTGATGTATGTTAAAATATTAATTTTTCTGTCACATTTAGGTGTAATTAAATATTTCATCTTAAAAGTAAGCTCATTTGAGTTTCCTGTTCTGCTAGCAAGAAGACGGATGTCTAGTTAGTGTGCTCCCAACGGTGTTCTATTAAAAAAAAAATCCCCCTAAGGCATTTTTTTTTTTGGTTAACACTAGTGAATAGGGGTGCACTGATTTCAGTTTTCTGAGTTTTGCAGAGTATTTTTGATTAACTTAGTGACTTCAGAAGAGATAATAGTGTCCAGCTGGAGGACAATAAACAAGAAATTAAAGGTGTGAATGACAGACTGGACAAAGTGGATGGAATAATAGAAGAAACAGAGACTGTACTACAAACGGTCTCCATGCTAATTAAGAGGCTAGTCCAACACCAAGCTAAGCTGGAAGATAGGCTCACTGAAAAAGGAGGGTCGTGCACATAGGGAGAATCTGTGGTTCTATTTCATCCCTCCTGACCGCCAGAGGGCGGTGCTGAAAGCACTGAATAGTCCCTTCGCGCATGCGCTGTTAGAGTAATAATATCAACGACGTCACACAGGTGTGACTGGATAAGCAATCACAGGCTATATAGCATAGCATTATCCGTAATTCAGTCCTACAGAAACTTCTCGCATAAGCAAGGATTCTGAGTGACAGAGAAGCTCTGGCGGTCATCCGGGATTCATAGTACCGTAGTTACTTACGTAACTTTCGTTTTATTTCATGTCATTTTTAATGTTGAAATAATCATTTAAATCAACTGTGAAAGAGTGAAGGATTTTTAAACTTCATTAGTTAAACGTTTTACTCAAAGTAATTCTGATCCATTTAAGAGTGTGTGAAGAAATTAAGTCTTTAGTGTGTTAAAAAGTCAAGAACAAGGCCATATGTTCTTTCAGACTTTGTTTTTAAAGTGTTTTGAGTCAGTAGTCAGTAGACGACATAACTGTCTAACTTGTCTCCTTCTCTTCTCAAAACAATTTCCTCTAACTGTGAAAACAACGTTTTTATTTCTCTACCTGCTGGAACTGTCAATAAACTTTCTGATATCAGCTAAGTCCTTCCTACTTTCTGTTCGTCTGACCAATCAACGAAGAGAATGTCGCTGATGTCAAACTCCCTTTAAAAGTCTCCACCTCCTCCTTCTCTTCAGTCTTGAGACCTCCATTGAAGTAATTTAATGGAGCTGATCTCTTCAAAGAGCTGTGAACGATGAGCCATGAGCTAACGGCCTCGTTCTCAGTGTGGACTTTCAACACGCCGTTGAAAATCTGACCGAGTGTCCATGCTCCAAGTTTTTAATGAAATTCCTTGACGAGGAAGCTTTTATCTTGAAAAACCAAACCGGAACCAGCGCAACTACTTCGTTAGGTTGATGCAGACCTCATGCAAGCCGTGGGAAATATGGACGAGCTGAAAAGCCTGAGAACAACGTAGCTGGACGGATGGTCAGTGCATGTTAAGGCTAAGCCGATGTTACCTGAGTCGGGACAAAGAATCTTCACAAAGGTAAAGAGTCGATGTTCATTAGCGGACGGAAGTCCAGCAACAACCGGCCTCGAAGAGCATGCCGAATTTCTGGTTAAACACTTCAAGATAGATCCCATCCTCACTTCCTCCTTAGCTACTCTTATCTCCTTCTCTTAAAACTTTTCTTTAAACTTTTAAGCCAGTAATTACTAAGATAACGTGCCTTCAGAGATAAGCTATATACCATCGCATAACTTGTATCTGTTGTCTTGTTCAGATGTCCGATGATTTTTATGACGAAAAAATAATCACTGCCAATCATGTGTAAATGTTATGATAATTTGATGATTTGATAAATAAATGACCAAATTGATTTGAAGGTCAAACATAATTAGTGTGTCAAGTTATCATTTCCTCTTGGTCACAATAGAATTTAATAAACCTGAAAAAGAAGTGAACCCGTTTTTAAGTCAATAATTATTATGAGACTCGAACGAGTCCTTATGATTGTTGAAAAGTGCAAAGGTGGAATAAGGTAAAGTCATGCAGCCTGTTCTACTACACATGTGTTTGTGGGGGAACCATCTCCATTGCAACACAATCATTTCCTCATCAGTAATCAGTTTTTCCTGCCTTCACAGGAAACACACAATATACACAATTTTGTGTATTAAGTACAACTCACTAACATCAAAGGCTGCGACTGTTGGTGACAAGTTGGAGACACAAAGTGACAAGAGCATGCACGTTCAACTTGTTCAGCTTGAATTAAATGATTACATGAACAGACTCATGCGCTCACCACAGCACAAAAGCAGAAGCGCTCCAGTTGTCTGACACGTTAACAAACATGCAGGGTTCTTTTGTCTCCAACAGTTTGTACAACGCTCACACACGTTCCTCCTCCTGTGTTCAAAAACATGACGGCACTAACTCCTGACTGGTGGAGAAACATGGTGTAGCTACAGACTCACGGGGCTGCAGGTTTACTTCTACACATCACTTTGTTTCATTTGAGGTGGTGGCCACGACTTGCTGAAGGTCCAACTGAGCATCAGAACAAGGAAGAAAGGAGATGTAAGTCCCTGTGAATGTGGTGTGGTTGTTGCTGCCTGTTGGTCTGAGTGTTCTAGATACTGGGATCTTTTACACACAACCATCACAGGGGTTTACAGCAAATGGTCCAAAAAGGAGAAACTATCCAGTGAGCAGCAGCTTGGAGAACAAAACAAGCCTCGATGATGTCAGAGAACAGGCGGGCAGCAGCTTAAATAAGCACTCGTTGCAACAAACGTCTGCAGAACTCGTCCAGCCTTGAAGCAGATGGACTGCAGCAGCCGAAGACACGCCGGGTGGCACTTCCTGTCAGCTAAAGCCACAGCTTACACAGAAGACGCATCATGCACATGCAGCTGGCTAATCTGAGCGATGTCTGTATGGACCAAACTCTCCAACAGCTTGTTGAATCTTCTGCCACAAATAACTGAATGAGTTCTGAAGGCAGAAGAGTCAGACCCAGTACCAGCAAGGTGCATCTAAGAGCATGACCAGTGACGTTGTTGTTTTAAGTTTTAAACATCTCAACACCTCTATCGTCGACAAGTGATTAAAGTTTATTTATCACATAGGTTTGAATTATTATGAGATTTTTGTTTTAATTTCTCTGAAGGAATCGTCCCAAGGGATCAATAAAGTTTTATCTACCGTATTTTCTGCCATACGTCGCTCCGTCCTATAAGTTGTGTCAATCCAAGTATGTCTAATAAAGTGGAAATTTCGCTGGGGTGGTGGTTAGTTTGACCGTTCCAAGCAGCGAGCAGAACGAAGGTAGGTGGGGGGGGGGCAATATGGCAAGCCGATTGTGTCATTAATAGCTGGTGAAGATTCTCAGTCATCCAGGACATGGTCAATTAAAAAAAGGTCATGATAAAAACAAAGTATAATAAATAAAGTCCAGTTGTTTTTGCATTTAAATTTTTCAAATTTGTCATTATAGCCATGTTTACCTATTACGTGATACAACGGCATGCCTTACCGCTACTACTACTCTTCTGCCATCAAGTGGCTGAAAGTGGTGCTGCTCAATTTTCTTTCAGAATGAATGCATATCTCAGCCAAAAATTGGTTTATAAATATGGGAAAAATCCATAAATACGTCACTTCGGCCTATAAGTCACAGGGCAGTAAATTATGCAAAAAAAACCTGCAACTTATAGGGTGGAAAATACAGTAGTCTAATTGATCAAAGAGAATGGCACAGAAGGTTTTGAGAAGAGTTATCAAATAAAAAGTGCAAGAGACTGTAAAACTTGATACTCTACATCTGGTTTTAAAAATAATTGAATATAAAAGGCTAATTCTGAATCTGTAATCTAACCTTAAGATTCTCCTAAACAAACCGAACTGCTTTCATAGAAGATAAAATTATCAGGCACACAACATCTTTATTTCCCACGCAAAGTTGTTTTTTTCCACATCGTTTGCTTTACAGGCCCAGTTCATCACCCCACGCCCCCACCCCGGCCGAAGGCACCCATGTTTGGATATCACGGGCAAAACTTTCTAACGACACACAAAGTTGGTCTCTGTACGGACGGAATGGAAACAAACACGAAGCTGCGTGATCTCACATCAAACCACGGCTCTGAATGAAGAAGTACCTCATAGAAATCTTGCTTCTCCTCTTTTATTTTGGGAATGTCGAGCAGCAAACACCACACCTCCCCCCGCAGCTGCAGAGGGATTCCCTTATAGATCCTGCGAAACAGCTGGAAGGACAACAACAAGAGCACGACGTTAGAAAGGATTCACAACATGTCGACACTTAAATATGTGCAAAAACATCATTAAGTCATCAAAGATAAACACAACTGAGTGACTTTTAAAACTTGTCCTGGTTTTGTGTGTAGCATCGTTCAGCACATCCGTGCTTTTATTCACCAAAATTTTTGCTGTACAAGTCAGTTTTTTTTTCATAAATTAGCATGCCTGCAACTTATACAGCAAAGCAACATATTTATGTTTTTTCCCCCATATTCATAAACCAATTTATGACTGAAATCTGACAACTTCATTCATTCTGACATGAAAAATATTGAACACTACCATTTTCAGCCACTAGAGGGCCCTCTACTAATACGGCAAAGCCAAGCGTCTCATTAATAGGCAAAAGTGTCTATTAATGAGACACGTCTTGCCATACAAACCAACTTTGTTGCGCGCTGGAACTCCAGGAGCACACGTCAAATCAGCTGCATTTCACCGCACCGGCCAGGAGCAATGCAGCTGATTTAACCATTAAAGTGCATTTATGAAGGAAACGTTAGACTGAGACGCACCTTTACTATAATGTAAAGAAATTATTGTTTTTAAGTGTTAATCTTGTTAAATTCTTGTTAAAAATCTTCCCGTGCACGCTCCCGTAGCCACCATCACCAGCCCACATTTCTGGGTTGTCAGCAGTGACGCATAATAGATGCGACTTTCACGGCAAGTGACTTATTTACAGTTTTTTTCCCCACTTTATTAGACATTATTTGGACTGATGAGACATATATGGCTGTGCGATGTGCACAGCGGCAAGTACACAGTAATCTACTGGAGCAGTTTTATCAAAACAGGCTTTCTCCTTTATTATGTATCATGGGTGTGTTTTTATTCTGAACAGCTCTGAGGCTGGTTGGAGACACGTGACTGAAGATGTTTGAGAAGCTCTGAAGACGACTCGTGAACTACTTTGCAAACGAACGCTCAAAAACCTCAGAACAGAGAAACTGAGAAGCTTGGGTGAAGTAATGTATGTAATGATCTGATAAAGGTGAACCTCCCAGCAGATACAGCTCAACATGTTGTTGTATCAAGTAGATCTGCTGACGAGCTAAAACAGCACAACTACAGCTTTCTGTCTGTTCCATAAATACATATTAATCTATTTGTATCAACATGATATTTGTTTGCAGGTTTTCTTTGGTTCATCACAGTTGGAGGCTCAGGACGTCTCTAATGTTAGCAGTGGAACGGGGGCTTGTCCCCTCAGCCTCGCAGCTCTGAAGCTCAGACGTTCACTGAGCAGCTGCCAGATCCCTCGGTGTGTCAGAGGCTGTGAGCGCTGCCTCCTCGAGCAGCCAAGGCCTGAACCTGGAGCATCTGGGCTGGGATGAGCTCCAGCAGGGACTGGGAGCAGAAGCAGAGAGGTGGAGAACCAGTCAGACTGCGGGGAAGAAGATCAGCAGTGGAGCTGATCGTGGCTGCTGATAAACTATAGCTGATCTGAGAGGAGCTCCCTGTGGAGCAGTTAATGTAGAAAACAAAGTTGTTTGGACTCACAACACGTCAGCACGAGTCACTGAAACACACCAGGTGTGTAAAGAGCGTGTTGAGGACGACTCTCAGCTACTACCACACCAACCTGTCTGTCAAACAGAGCGAGCCAGGGCTGGACACGTCCTGCTAAGAACACCCCCTCACCTTCAGCTGACAGCTGCTGCAGGACCCCCACGTTTCATCCCCCACACACAGACCCTGAATCCAAACATCTGGTTAAAGGACAGATGTGGACTCCACTAATCGTCCTGTTTGAAGCAGCGCCTCGTGCTGCTGGTCGCTGAACTGCAGACGCTTCTCACCTGAGCTCGTTCTGCTGAATCGTGTGAGACGAAGCAGCTCCGGAGTGTAAATCAGATCAGTGACCTCGCCTCTGCTTCACAAGAGTGAGAGAGTGAGTGAGTGTGTGTGTGTGTGTTTGTGTGTGTGCACTTGTGTCAACATTTACACTGAAGTTTTGCTCTTTTTGCTTTAGTTTGCAGCCACAGGAAGCCCCAGCTCCATGTTTGTTTACAGATGTCCCTCACTACGGAGTCGTTCTTTCACAGTTTTCCAAAGTAAGACTGTAAACGACACACGGCCGTCAACTTCAGCATTCCTCACGTGACTGGGACGGTACGGAATGAAGAGTGAACGAAAAGAACATTTTGGGACAGGCGCCGCCATTTTGTAGTTTTCTATCAATAAGCGAGCTGTAACACGTCAAAAGAACTACACCACCCAGAAGCCAACAGTGCTTAGGGGTTATAACGACTACATAATTTCAGAAGTCGACTTTAACATGATAAAAGTCGACTAGTCGATGATGTCATAGGAACTCAAGACGCTATTAAGTCATTATTTACAAAAATAAATAAATAAATAAATAAAACACGGTGCATATTTTTTTGCTCCTGCCATTTATCATACTGCAAATAAGTAAAGCTGCAAAAGTGAAAAACGTGCGGCACATAAAACCAGTCTGAAACCAGTGGGGCGGGTGGTGGTGGAGCATCTCATTATAATATTATGGTTATTTTAGTTAATCATGGTCGGCGGCTGTGCAAAAATCTAAAGCCCGGCACCAACCCGCCCATCCTGCACATTACATTGGCTCAGGCCGGGCGCAGCCATGTTAGAAATAACAGCTCTACCGCCTGCTGTTCTTACTTTTAATTGATTTAATCCACCCCGTGCATCAGGTGGAATAGTGCTGGGAACAGTGGGGCGGTGGCGACTGGTCGACATGAAATATAAAAACTCGTGACGTGTCATAGAGCCGACTAGTTGATTCAACCCCTTCCAGCCGCTGCTTTCTGCTGAAATGGAGGGAACGTTAAAGTCAGTCCTGAAGATCAATCATCCACGCGCACGTCAGCCTGGACGTCTGCAGAACCAGAACAGAGCTGCTGGTCTGCAGAGCTGGTGAGTAAATTATTTCAGTACTGCACAGTACACACATGTATGTTGTTAAAATTATGTAAGAGTTTAGAACATTGCAAGAGTGTGGGAAGGGTTTATAAAAATAAATATAACCTCTCTACTTCATGGTTTTCACTTATCGCTGTGACGTCTGGAACGTAACCCCCGTTATAATCGAGGGACTACTGTAAATATATTGAATATTTTCCTCAATGTGAACGATTCGTCTGCACCAGACAAGCCGGTGTCCTGAGCAGAGGTCAAAACACAGATCGTCTTTTCCACTTGATGAAAACTACACGGTAAATATTCAAGTATTCAAACCACTGACAACAACTCTGAGACTATTTGAGGAGAATAAAATGATAAATTACCCAGAAGCCCTCTCACTGATGGACTTACAGACAATAAATAAATGATGGAAATTAAATCCAGTCGTGTTTATTTCGTTACACACGCAGAAAAACACTCCCTGGAAGACTGAAGGAAACTGACCTGCACAGGAGAACAGGGATTTATATCATCCACCGACTGGTGCAGGGGTGGAGCCAGGGGGTGGCCAACGGTGGCCTCGCCCACCATAGATTCATCTTTAGCCACCTCCAATCATTTGAGCAAACTAAGTTTCCTTCAAACTTTTTTCAGCTGCTAGATGTTTGTAAAGCAAACTGTTCGTCACACTGGAGGGACGGGGAATCAGACGAACGTGTTGCTCAAACAGATTGTATCAGCCGGTGCGTGAGTGACAGGGGAGGAGGACATCACCTTCTCACTGTTCTTGTATTTGTCCCAGCTCTTCAGCATCTTCAGCCATTTGCTGGTCCTCTCCACCTCCAGGTGTTTTTGCTGCAGAGATCAGGAGAGACGTGAACAACTTCCTCTGCAGCAGCTTGAAAAAACAACTGTTAAGTCTTTTTGTCGCCATCGCCATGATAAACCTGGACGGTTGTGTGATTTAAAATATTAAGTTTAGGCCAGTTTAAAGTCTGCTACACTGACAGTCATGATTCTGTTATAATGATGTCATGTTTTCATGCTGTAAACTAATTGTTGTGTCTATATTTGTTTTTTCTCTTGCTTGTATTAAAAAAGGACAAATGGGAGCAGAACATCCTCACCTTCTCCTGCAGTGAGTCGTAGGATGGAAGTTCATTCTCGCTGTGGAGAGGAAAGAGACACTCATCAAACTATCATGACTGCATCTGTTAATGTGTTCAAACTGGTTCCCTCCAGAACCGCAGGCCGCTGAGACCTCTGCCTGATCCCGTGTCTGGCCCGGCTCTTATCAGAGGGAGGGACCGACCCACAGGCAGGAAACAACAGATTGTGTCATCTGTTTATCTGTTGACTGAAGCTCCTTCCTGTGAGACACGCTCAGTAAACATCGTCTACCTGACGCTCAGCTCAACAAACAGCAGCTTCTCTACAAACACCACGCTGCTTAAAAACACACACACACACACACACACACACAAACTGAGCTTCTTTGTAAAACTTTTAATCTACCTGTGGAAGGATCTGAGCTGCTGAAGTCAACTGGAGCAAGTTAGAGGTTTTAGTAGAAACATCATGTTTGCAAAGAGGTTCTTATTCTGTAAAGCAGACACAACTAGAGACATTGCTTTTCCTTTGAAAATGCAGTGTGAATGCCTATTGATGAAGACCTTGCTGAAATTTAGCTCAAATGGAAGAACAAGCCTAAGTTAGCAGACGAAAGCAGAAAGAACACATTTGCTGAATTACCGTATTTTTTGGACTATAAGGTGCACTTAAAATCCTTTAATTTTCCCCAAAATTGACGCACAGTCCCTCGTTTATCGAAGGGGATCTGTACTCAGAAGACCTTGCAATAAGTGAAAAACCGCTAAGTAGGAATCATAGTACAAGTACCGTATTTTCTGCCGTACAAGTCGCATCAGTCCATATTTGTCAAATAAAGTGGAAAAATCCATAAATATGTTGCTTTGGCGTATACGTCACATCTTTTATGTGTCACCACCGGCGTGTCGCGTTTGTTACGCGTCACCACTGACATCCCGTAGATGTGGGCTGGTGTCGTGCCAAAAATCAATTGGCTGCCAAATGGCAGCCGCGGGAGCGTTCATGGGAGGACTTTAACAAAATTAACACTTAAAAACAATTATATGTTTGCTCAAAATTATAGCAAAGGTGTGTCTCAGTAACATTTGCTTAATATATGTACTTTGACGTCAAATCAGCTGCATTTCCAAAAAAGTTTTGCTGCCTCAGTGCTCTGTGAACTCGCAGAGGAAGAGAAAAGGGAGCAACACAGCTCGTTTCTCTGAAAATTAACAAGAAAAGAACCTAAACAATTATTTGTTTGCTCGAAATTATAGCAAAGGTGTGTCTCAGTTGAACTTTTACTTAATAAATGCACTTTGACGGTCAAATTAGCTGCATTTCACCGGGGCAGTGCAACTGGTTTGACTGTTCCAAGCAGAGCAGAATGAAGGTGGGGAGGCTGTGGCAGGCCGATTGTGTCATTAATAGCTGGTGAAGGTTCTCAGTCATCCAGGACATGGTCAATTCAAAAAAGTTCAAGCAAAAAAAACAATAAAGTAAAATATAATAAATAAAGTCCAGTTGTTTTTGTTGTGAACTTTTTTGAAATTGTCATTACAGTACTGTATAGCCAAGTTTACCTATTGCATGATACAACAGCATGCCATACGGCTACTACTGCTCTGCTGCCACCAAGTGGCTGAAAGTGGTACTGCTCAATTTTTTTTCTGTCAGAATGAATGTAAACGGTTATATCTCAGCCCAAAAAAAAAGATTTATAAATATGGTGGAAAAAATCATAAATGTTGCTTCAGCCTATAAGTCACAGGACATGCAAATTATGCAACAAAACTGCAACTCATAGGGCAGAAAATACAGTAATAAGTAGTAGTTTATGTTATTATTGATATAGATATTTATTAAGGCGTTTTCACTCTTTCAATATTTTAAACAATGTTTTTAAACTCTAAACTCTCTACAAGAGCACAGAATGTCATGATTTCAGTTCCCTGCCTCCTCTGCTCTTTGCCACCTGCAAGTGCTCTTGGCCACGCCCACTTCTCTGCTCTGCCCACTGAACATCTGAACAGTTGTTTAACTGCAGCAGTAAGTTTATCCTGCAGCAGTATGGGCTGCACAAAGCTGCAGGAGGTGCTGAATAATTCAAAATAATTTATTTTAAATAAAAAATCCATGCCTATCGTGCAGCTCATTCATCAATCAGTCAATTTTGTGTCATGTCCAATCTTATTTTTGAAAAACAGCGATAGCCTGACTCCGCGATAAACAAACTGCGACGTAGTGAGGGACTATTGTAATCCGGTGTGATTTATATATTAATTCTGGTTGCGCTTACTGACCTCAAACTGATTTTATGTGTCGCACAGCGCTCAAACATCTGTCTAAATGAACTTGTTTCACTTAATGCGCCTTATAGTCTGAAATGTATACAGAAATGACAAA
Organism: Hypsolebias antenori; assembly: GCA_031762315.1. Taxonomy (NCBI): domain Eukaryota; kingdom Metazoa; phylum Chordata; class Actinopteri; order Cyprinodontiformes; family Rivulidae; genus Hypsolebias; species Hypsolebias antenori. The sequence goes on along the minus strand of JARVGS010000814.1, from coordinate 21,375,383 downwards.
AAAATAGAAAACTAACTAAAAAAACTGAATTTGGCAAAAATAAATAAATAAATAGCTTGAAAAGTAGCATAAAGGCAGAAAGCTTAAACTACTAGAAGGAAGTGGAAGGAGCTGAAATGAGTTAAAAATGTGCAATTACGGTAGTTAAAAAAGCTAAAATTAGCATAAAACAGCTAGAAAATGCTGAAAGGAGCATAAAAAGCTGAAGTTAGCAGAAAAAAGCAGGTTAGGCTGAAAGTTGCAGAAATTACTGCAGAAAACTTCAATTTCTCTTAAAACAGCTGGATGAGGCAAGAAACACGCTGCAGTGTGGTTGAAAAGGTAGAACATGCTTAAATTAGCTGAAGAAAGCAGAAAGAACACGTTTGCTCATTTAGGCTGAAAAAGGGAGAAGTGTGCACAAAAAAGTGGAAATTATCTGTAAATGAAAAGAGCACAAATCAGCTGAAAAGTAGCTAAAAAAGCAGAAAAAAGCTGAAGTCACCAGAAAAATGGATCAGATCAGAGGGAAAGCTTAATCAATCACACAATAATTCAGGCAAGGGACAGAAATCCTCCTTGTTCATGTTCCATCCTCATTTTCTGTAAACACTTCAGATTAAATCTCCCAGATATGAGCTTTATTTTCATACAAGAATAATTCAGCAGTCTGTAACTGCTGAGAAACGTTACATTTTATTTGGGCATGTGCTTTTCAAGCAGGGACTTTAAGAAAAAATGTTGGACATTAGCTTTTTTATGCCTACAAACTGCTCATTCTGTGTTCTCTGAGCCTGGTCCTTATATATCCCTGTCCACTCAGCGTTGTCCACCTCAGGACATGTCTGTCCTTGTCTCGAGCCGTCATATGTCCCAGCGGTCTCTGTCCATCGCCTCCAGTAAGGCCTGGATGGCAGCGCTCCATCCTGACACTGACGCTCTGTGATTATGCTGTCCAGTCTATAAATAACACCAGCATGGGCTCGGTTCAGAGACCAGCTAAAGCCACAAGCACTTCCTCGTCTTGGCAACACTCGGCCGGGTCTCTCCTCTGCTGTGGAGTTTTTTATTTATTTTATTTTATTTTTTACCTCGCGGCTACAAGGAGCTGTTGAACTGAGCGAGTGCTTACTGGACAAATCCAAAGCGGTCGATGACTTTGTACAGGTGGAAGTTGGTGTCCTCCCAGGGCTCCACGGTGGCCTCTTTCCCCTGGAAGTCAGAAGAAAAGAAGACACAGTTACAACAGATCATCTGTTTCAGTGGTTTTACATCATGAAGGATTCACCACACAGCAAACAAAGTCTTTGTGAGCACCTCGTCAAAAAACTGTAAAAACTAGTGTATCTGATGAATCTGTAAAACTGCATGCAACAAAATGTATACAGTACAATACAGTATTGTGCACTCTGTGCTGGTCCGTTGTGGTGAAGGGAGCTGAGCTGCCAGAACGTTCCTACCCTCACTATGGTCATGAACTCTAGAAGAATGAGATTGTGGATACAGGTGGTTGAAATTAGATTTCTCTGGATGGTAGCTGGACTCTCCCTTAGCGTGAGATGGTTAATTATCTGGGAACGACTCTGAGTACAATCACTGCTCCTCCACATTGAGAGGAGCCAGATGAGGTGGTGTAAGCGTTTGTCAGAATGGACTCTGGACACCTCCCTAGAGAAGTTTTCCAGGCATGTCCAACTGGGGGAGAACCCAGAAGACCCAGGACACTCTGGAGAGACTATCTCCGCTGGAAGAGTTGGCTGTGGAACGAGATACCTGGTCCTATAGATGCTGTTTCTTTTGTTGACATAAATGACATATTCTATGGTAAAATAATTGACTCCCTAAAGGTGAGTAGCAGTCACTGATTACGTCCCAATCTGATAAATACATTATGGTTGTTTCGTATATATATCTTAGATCCTTGTATAAGTTTCTTTTTTTTTTTTTTATAATACAGGTAGTCCTTGGGTTACGAAGTTTCGAGGTTAAGACGCATCTCCCTTATTTCGAGTTATGCGGTTACGTCGGTTTTACGTCGTTAAACGTCGTAACGCAGCGGCGGAGGAATACAGGTACTACTGTGCGGAGGAGGATGGCGTCACTAGCATCCCAGTAGGCCATTAGCCCTTCATTGTGGCTCCCAAATGCAAGGAGGACTCTTCTGATGGCAGTGCATCAAGGAAAAGGAAGGCCATCACCATGGACTTACGTCGAAAATCGGTTTACGTGCTTGGTAAAACAGGTACAGCACATGTATTTACGTACATTCCGACTTACGTCAAATTCGGTTTACGACGCCGCGTGAGAATGGATCTCCGTCGTAAGTCGAGGACTACCTGTATTTCCTGACGTGTCTGTTGGTGTTTGTTGTTTATTTGGGCTGGCAGGCTCAGCTCTTATCTTTAAGGCCTTTTTTTTTGTTGTTGTATAAAACTTCACAAGGATCGCCTGGCCATCAACTCTGGAACAACAAACACATTTAAAAGTGAAAATAATCCACGAAGGAGCGAAGCGTCGTCTCCTTGGTGTGAAAAATTGAACGGCTTGTTCTGCAGAAGTTCTGTCCTTTGTTCATATTAATATTCTAGTTTAAACTAGGATCGTGTCAGGTGGTGATTTAAAATGTACACGCTGATATAATGTGACCTCTTATTTTGACAGATATTACAGTGAGCGAGGAGACGCAGTGGCCAAAGCCGCCAAACAGCCCCATGTGGTCAGTAGGTCATGCCCAGTCTCCTTGGCTGCACCGTAATCGAGTTATTGACGGTAAAACGTATAAGATCACAGTTTACGATGTGTTTGTTTCTGCTGCAGGGAGACTACAGACAGCTGGTCCACGAGCTGGACCAGTATCAGTACTGCGAGCTCCGCCTTGTGGTCTTGGACATCCGCAACACATATGTAAGACGCCTCCTGTCTGCTGTTTGCGTTAAAGACAGAGCGTGTGTCATCTGGACATCGTAAATCTAACTCAACGCACCATCTGTTGCGCTTTAAATCAAATGGCTTGTGTGTCAATCCCTCCAGCTGTGTCCGAGCAGCAGGACGACGGCTACACGGAGTTCATTCTGAGCTAATCAGATGGAAATTAGGCTAATCGCTTAGTGTGTTGGATTGATGGTTCACATCCTGTACGTTCATCAGCACGTCTCTTCCCTTTGGTTGTTGTCCTCTGGTGTGTTTCATGCTGTTAATTATCAAGGCGTCACAGCTTGGGATGAAAAGAGCATCGGATTCATGCACAGCTGGGAAGATGGGTGGGGGTGGGGGGGCTTCGTTCTACTGTCTACATTCACTGTCTGTTTTTGATCTTTGTTTAGGCAGCTTCACTAGAGTTTGTTGTCTAGAGACACTAGTTGAGGTTTAATCTGTTTTCTTCAATAATAGTTTGCACTCTCACATAAAGCTCAGACTGGGGAAGAACTTGGGCAAGAGTTGATGTATGTACAGTCTCACCCATTACCTTAGAATGGTGAAGAACTTGGGCAAGAGTTGATGTATGTACAATCTCACCCATTACCTTAGAATGGTGAAGAACTTGGGCAACGGTTGTCGTGTGATCAGTCTCATCCATTAATCTTAGAATGATAAAGAACTTGGGCAACAGTTGCTGCATGATCAGTCTCTCCCATTAATTTTAGAATAGTAAAGAACTTGGGCAACAGTTGATGTACTATCAATCTCTCCCAATAATCTAAGAATAGTAAAGAACTTGGGCAAGAGTTGATGTACGATCAGTCTCATCCATTAATGTTAGAATAGTAAAGAACTTGGGCAACAGTTTATGTACGATCCGTCTCATCCATTAATCTTAGAATAGTAAAGAACTTGGGCAACAGTTGCTGTACAATCAATCTCATCCATTAATCTTAGAATGATAAAGAACTTGGGCAGCAGTTGCTGTACGATCAGTCTCATCCATTAATCTTAGAATGATAAACAACTTGGGCAACAGTTGCTGTATGATCAGTCTCATCCATTAATCTTAGAATGATAAACAACTTGGGCAACAGTTGCTGTATGATCAGTCTCTCCCATTAATCTTAGAATAGTAAAGAACTTGGGCAACAGTTGCT
>JARVGS010000814.1:21217588-21228928 GCA_031762315.1 Hypsolebias antenori | reverse complement strand
TTTTCCACAACACTGGAACCTTCTCCTGGGTCAGGCTAAGGTTGAAGAGGTGCTGCAGAACCCCACAGAGCTGCTCTTCACAGACCTCCAGGACTGACACCATCTGGACCTGCAGCTTTATTCTGGTTCAGTCTCTCCAGCTGCTTCTTCACCTGACTTCTAGAGACGCAGAGGGAGGAGGCAAAGAAGGTATCAGCATCTTCTGATTTGCTTGAAGACCAACTTGAAGAAGAAGAGTTCATGATTTTGGGAAACTTGTGAGACTGTTTTTTTTTTTGTTAGTCTTTAACTATAGTACCGGCTTATTTACAATAAAATGTAAAGGATACATTATTACAACTTGTTTGATAAATAATTTTGAGATTTGTTGAAACTACATATTTTTTCAAATATGTAAAATGTAACACGTTCCCTTCTTTTTAAACTGAAACAGTGTTTTTTCGATGATTTTTAGATTTGAAGCCTAAAATCTCTGTCCTTAGAATGACAAGCTGTATGAGTTTTTTTTTTCTTCCCAGATAAAAAAAAAGGTCAGAAAGTGTCTTTTTTTAATTATGTCAAGAGGAAATATTTTACGGGTCTTTGATTTATTCTTTGCTGTAAAAACAACATGTGCAGCCTTCACTTTTTGAAATGATTCTTTATTTTTCGTCACAGAACTGCTCTTAACCACCAAGAATCATATTTACTGTTTTTATGTCCTTGACAACAAAGTAAGAGCTTAGTCACCAATTCCTGGTTTGCTGCTTTAACATTAGGGAGGTAAACTAGACTAAAGGTGATCGCTGCATTCTTGTCCTAGTAAACACGGTGACCTTTGTTGTGCAAAACTACCGTGTGAGACGGTAGTTCTCTAGACGGGACGCTTGAAAAGGGGTCATTTTTCAAACCAGTTTGGGGACTCTCTATTTTAGTCAAGTGACAATCTGTTGTTTAACTGCCAAGAGGTTGTGCCGTCCTCTGCAGAGAAGTACTGCATAAGAACTGGACCAGTTCTGAAGGGGGCATGGATTTGGGTTAGCCCTTTGAACTGGTCCTAAGATGTCCTGACACCTTCAGACATCACAAAACATCACAGTCTGTCTTACATAGACGACGAGGGGAATGTTCACCCACATTTTCATCTTGAAGCTTCTAAAAAAAAGAATTACTCTTCTCCATTAATATAAAAGCACAAGACAACTTTTGGATCTGTTTATATATATATATACTGTATATAGATATAAATATACATTTTTTTTGGCACGGTGAAGAGATGGGACATAGCTTGATCTCTAAAAATACCTCACGGGCCGCATTCTGTCGTCAGTGGAGAACCACGCAGTCCTTTAATGAAAGTAGGGTAGCTCCCAAGGCCCAGACATCCACTGGTGGTGTGATCCATATTTTATTAATAGCAGAATAGCGGAGCGCTCGTCTGATTGATACTGGGGTTTAAAAGGAGTTCTGCAGCAAAGCTAGGTGGAACTGAAGGCCTCTGGGAATTGTAGGCACATAAAAACCTACTTATTTCCAACCTGATTGGCGACGGTTATTGACAAGCCAAGCTGGACAGCAAAACCATCTCCTCTTTGACTTTAGTTGTCTGCTAAGTGTTTACTTATGTTTTAGAGCTACAGACGTGAAAATATGGCCATCAGGGCTGAAATATTTATGAGGACAAAAGAGAGGAGCTGAAAAAGATGGAGGATAGAAATGAGGAAAGGAAGGAAGGAAGCCAATGCAGGATGTCGGAGGAAAAGAGGACAAATTGATATGGGAGAGGATTCTAGGACAGCCAGGGTGAATTCAGAGACAAGGAAAGTGGCGCTGTTCGAAGAAGCGGAGAAGCCTAGTTTAGTCCAGTCTGGAATGAGACAACCTTGAGGAGGAGAGAAGAGTCACACTGAGAAAGCAAGACCAAGTCAACAATAAAACGTCCAGAACACTCGACAAACCACAGAAAAAAAGGCGATGCGACCAACAGATCAACATGGAGCCTGGGTGACGATGACAGCAACAGATTGTTTGACAGGAGGAGGAGGAATCAGTAAAGCTCTCCTTCTCCTCTGCACAAAGAAACCACAAGGGGGTAGGAAGATGGGGGAGGCAGGGAGTTAGGGGAAGATGGCCTGAAAATGGGCGGGTAGGCATGTATGTGTGATTGTGGAAAGAATCAGGCATTCATTGGCATTGTACGATATTAACTACGCAACTGTGGTGTAAGTGAATATTGCAATGACCATATCAGCTACAATACACCTACATTTTCTCACTTTTTGTCTCTTTTTTTTCATGACAGTGCTCACCACACTTCTTGTGTCAGGATCACCTAAATCAATAACAGTACTTGGACTATAATATCCTATAGTTTATTGCAAACTTAAGAAAATGTTGGGCATTATTGCTCCACAACTTAGAAAGGACCTCCTGCCAAGTCACAGAATTTACAAATCAGTGCAGGTTATGCTTTTCGCTGACAGAGGTGATAACAAAGAATAGTTGATATGAATGTAATGATCACACATGGCTTCACATTCTGCCTTGCTTAGCTGGGTTTTAAACCATCCAGTAATACATTAGGTTTATAATTTCATCCTTGTTCCAAGAAGTTGCTTTACATTTGGTAAATTCACAGATGATTTGGTCATTCTTTTGCACCAAACCTAACTTTTGGACTGGGGTTTTATCTTGTTTAGCCATGCTTCTTTGGTGTTTTAAATTTTGTCATGTATAGGCCTGTCACAATAACATTAATTGTCTCAGAAATTATTGCGATAAACAATAACATTGTTTGAAATTTTATAATAATTACTAATTATTGTGAAATTTAAAAGGAAATGTTTGTTAGTTTGTTTTGCATTTAGTACATTTTTCAACCACTGGATGGCAGTAGAAGACTTTTGAACTGAAGGATAAATAGTGAGGGAGCGAGCAGTGTGTCTCTTTAAGAAAAATGGGAGGGAGACTCCTTGATGTGACATGGGCTGTCTCTCTTCGGTTCTCAAAATGGCGCTCGGTGTGGCTTGAGCTTTTTAGCATTTTTCACACAAAGCTTTTATTAAAACAATCAGTAAACAAGTTCTCAGCTTATTTTTGCACAGGAAAAAACTTTTTACACGAAGGCACAGGTTTTAACCATGAAGTTTGGAGCTTGGACAAGACTGAGGTTTTTTTCCCTGGGGTCGGCCTGTAAGCTTAGCTTGTAGCTTAGCTTCTCAGCTTAGCCACAGAGAAACATGATGAAACAATAAAGACGATATATGAAAATGAGGTTGATATTTTTCATTTATCATGCGATTAATTGATTTATTGTGACAGGTCTGGTCATGTGCATCGCCATGTCTGCCTTTTTGTCTCTTCTTTGAAAGGTTGTACAGTACTCAGAAATATTTACTTATTTGTCAGTTTTCTGTGTAATCTTAGACAACGTATAAAACAATACTACACTTATCAAGCTTGTTTATTAATTTTGAGATGCAAGAATAGCTTTGAGTTAAATCAGCTTTTTACAATGAAAATCAACTTGCCTCTTAAATTGGACAGTGGGCCTGATGAAATGCCTATGGCTTGTGGTAAAGTGAAATTAAATAATGCAAATGGTTAGAGGAGGAAAAGTGGGATAATTGGGGAGGGGTGACAGGGGGTCGAGGCTGAGAAAGTAAGGAGGAGAGAAAAAAGAAAGGTGGGGAAAAGAGATATATAGAGCAAAAAGGAAGAAGCATGTATTCACAGTGACAACAGCCTCAAGATGTTGCAACAGTTCATTAAAATGTAACTCTGCACATAAATTTAAAAACAATAAATTCACAGTTTTAAAAACAGCAGCTGGTTAAAAACAGAATCTGAGACAATGTACTGTATTTAGAGTAAAAGGCTCCGTTTTTGTCTCTGCCATGCTTTTGTATTACAACACTGAGTAACTACATAGCTTCTAAGCCTCCAATAATAATCTGGAAAGTTTAAATGTAAAGCTGCAATACCCATGCCAAGCCAATAGGTGGTGATATCATTTGCATTAACAACAAGTAAAAGAAGGACACGACTGATTAACACGTTTTCTTTTTCTTTCAAAAACTAAAATATACACCCAGTTTCCTCCCAGTATTTTTTCAGGACCAATATAAACTTGATCAGCAACGACTTAAAGACAAAAACCTTACTCCATGTCCAAATTAGACAGACAAATTGGTAACAAGCGGTGTGTCCCCCGTCGCTGAGGGATCTGAATTGTGAATGCTTATAGTTAAGATTAGTGTTTTTGGACGTAAACCTTAATGTTATCTGTGTAAGATGTTCCAGTTGACACTGTGTAGAAGAACAGAGGTAGGATTTTATTTATTTGTTCTTGTCCGAGGCAGTGCAAAGTGAAGGATCCTGGTGAGTGGAGGGAGCAACTGTATTCACGAGCAGGCACAAGGGTGCAGCCAGAGGGTGGCCAGTGGTGGCCTTGGCCACCATAGATTAATTTTTGGCAACCCCTGACTCCCCAGATCACTCAGGGGCCACTCCTATCACTCCCCTGATGGAGGCACCCATCTTGAATTTTGATCTGCCAACCTAATTTTCCATAGTAAACGTTACTGCGCCTTGATCCAGCCACACACGGAAATGGAAGTTGGCGCGTTACTTGGTTTTTCAAGTTATTTAGTTCACAAAACGAACGTCACATATGGCGGCAGCCATCATGGATTTTGATGTGTCATCCCAGTTTTCAAAATGAACCTTTCTTACAGCTAGCTGCAGCAACACATCAATTTGGAAGTGTGCACATCATTAATTTTTCAAGTTATTGTATAGGGTACTTCCAAATCCTCCTTTTCCCACCACGGTGGGGGGACAGAAAATTGTGTTGTGATTTTTACAGCTAACTCAATACACAAAGCACTTTAACAATTTCTTTCAGTAGCACTTCCCACAAATCTCTACCTCATCATGGTCCACCAAATGTGGAGTTTAAACAAAATCTACACTCCAGAAAGCATAAAAAAGTAGTATTCCTTCAGGACTGCATGTCGCCCACCCCCATGCACGTCCGAGTTTCAAACAAATATTTTTTTATGATGTTAGTAGTCAAGTCAACTTTGTTTATAGATCACATTTAAAACAGAAACTGTTATCAAAGTGCTTAACAACAACAATGGGAGTAAAAATGGAAGTACTCCTAATACTGTATTTTTCACTGTATAAGTCGCGTTTTTAATTTATTTTTTGCATAAGTTGCATGCCTTGTGACTTATAGGCCCAAGTGACGTATTTATGGATTCCCTCCCCCCCATATTTATAAACCAATTTTTGGCTGAGATATGACTGTTTTCATTCATTCCGACTGAACAAAAATTGAGCAGTACCACTTTCAGCCACTAGATGGAAGCAGAGTAGTAGCAGTAATATGGCATGCCATTGTATCATGTAAAAGGTAAACTTGGCTATAATGACAAATTAAAAAAAAAAAAAAAATCAAGACAAAAACAACTGGACTTTATTTATTAAACTTTATACTTTTTTTTAATTTGCCATGTCCTGGATGACTGAGAATCTTCACCAGCTATTAATGACACAATCGGCATGCCTTTTGTCCAGCTCGCGTGCTTGGAGCAACTATCAAACCAGCTTCATTTCGCTGCACCGCCCTGGTGAAATGCAACTAATTTGACCATTAAAGTGCATTTATTAAGTGAAAGTTCAACTGAGACACACCTTTGTTATAATGTCAAGCAAACAAACAATTGTTTTAGGTGTTTTTCTTGTTAAATTTCGAAGAAATGAGCAGCGTTCCTTTTTTTCCCCCTCCCTGTCAGTGCGCTCCCGGAGCAACGAGGCAACGACTACTTTTGAAATACAGCTGCTTTGACTGTTAAAGTCCTTTTACTAAGCAAACATTAGACTGAGACACAGCTTTACTATAAAGTAGAGCAAATAAATAATTGTTTTTAGGTGTTTATCTTGTTAAATTTCGAAGAAATGAACAGCGGCTTGTCCCTCTGTGTGTGCTCGCTTAGGCAAATCGCGTTTCGAAATGCAGCTGATTTGACCGTCAAAGTGCATTTATTAAGCAAACGGTGGACTAAGACACACCTTTACTATAATTATGAGCAAACAAATAATTGTTTTTAGGTGGTTATCTTGTTAAAATTGCAGTGACTCATCTCGTGAATGCATTTACTTCTGCCTATTTGCTTTGGAAATGCAGCTGATTTGACCAGTAAAGTGCATTTATTAAGGACAAGTTAGACTAAGACACACCTTTACCATAATTTTGCGCAAACAAATAATTGTTTTAAGTGTTAATCTTGTTAAATTCCTGTTAAAGTCCTCCCGTGCACACTCCTGTGGTCGCCATTTGGCAGCCCATCGATTTTTGGCACAACACCGGCCCATGTTGTCCGGGTGGTCAGCAGTGATGCAAAACAAATGCTTTGTGGCAGTGGTGATGCATAATAGATGTGACGTATTTATGGATTCTTCCACCGTAACAGACAAATATGGACTGATGCAACTTATAGGGCGGTGCGACGTGTATGGCGGAAAATACGGTTTGTGTTGAGAATCAGTTTCAGCTACTACCACACCAGAATTTAGCTCTATATCGGTAGAAGTCAGTTGTCTCACAAGGCAATCATAACCAGGTTTTACATTTTGAAAGTTCATAAAACTCCATCCACAGGTACATGAGATATTTTGCTAAGAGACAAAAACATGAAATAACAAAATAGCCTGTTTTTCATGGCAGTGTGGTTAAAAAAATATAAGTTCTCTCTTTGCATTTCTGTGTTCATGCCAACAGCACCTATATAAATACATCCTACTTTGATTTGCAGTAAATACTATATATAAACGACTATTGTCTCAGATTGTTTTCAACCAGTCACAAAGTTCAGAGGTGAGTCTTTGTTATGACTTTACCGGACTACACGACAATGAACTGCAGCTGCAGAGGCCGTTCAGGCAGTTTTATTGACATTAGGTGCAGCGAGTCTGGATGGAGGTGAGTCAGAGAGCGACAGGTACCTCTGCTGAGCCCGTCAGGCCCTCGGAGGATCCGGCACTCCTCGATCTGTCCAAACGCAGAGAACATGACCCGAATGTCGTTCTCGTTGCACTTCTTCGACACCATGCCGATGAACAGCTTCCTGTCTTCAACAGCTGGAAAAAAAAAAAAAAGTTTGGATCAAAAGGTTTGTTCAAAATCAGATCTAAATATAATTTTTTTCATTTAATTCCATCTGTAGTTCAGACTTTCTCAAGTAGGCTCTTGCTGAAACGTTATGAACAGTAAATATCTTACCTGCTATAGATAGCTTCAGTTTGAAAAAAGTTATGTCTCACGAGATTATTGAACTAAACGATTTGGGTGTGACACAGTGTTTTGGTGACAAAAATAATATTTTTAAAGAATGTCCTGATGCATGCTCAGGAATCCAGCTAGAACAATCTAACAAGGTTAAGTCTCATCTGGAAGAAGGTGAACAAAGAAGAATCTGTCGAGATGACCTGACTTAACCATGTTATTTTTAAAGAACACTTCCTAAAGTGGAGATTAAAAAAAAAAAAATATATATATATATATTTTTGGTAGATCCATGTAGACGTCACAGCAGATAGAGAAGTTGTCAAATACCTGTTCAAGTATCTTGCACGTGCCTACTATCAATTTGAATTCATAAAATACGGAGCAGTTTTCAACTGTTTTGTGAGGATCTGTCTCGTTATATTCATATTTTGTTGTTAAAGTTTGATCATGTGTTAAATGGTTTATAACAGAAGAAGCTGTAAACTGTGTCTTAAAAACACTTTTTCAGACAAGCCACTTTCCTTCTCTGTTATGTTCATGTGGATGTTGTCGCCACCTAGTGGCACAGTATGGGCATTTCAGTGTTTTTGTTAGGATCTGTTGACAGGAAAAACATCTTGCTTAAATAATAATAAAAAATAAAATAAAAAATCTGGAGAATAGGAGTCACCATCTAAGAGTTTTCATAAAAGTTCAAGTAAAAGCTCTTTGCTAATGTTTACGTTTTTTGTTTCTTACAAATAGCTGGAGAAAACTTTCAATCATCCAGTTTTTAATTGAATCCACACAGTTAAGTAAGATTTGTAGTTTTGAAAGTTCATTTGAAAGAAAAGAAATATACAACCATATGTCATCAGCATAACAATGATAGGAGATGTCCTTAAAAGATGAAAGTATCGGACCAAGAGGGAGCAGATAGAGCAGAAACAGCAATGGCCCCAAAACAAAGCCCTGTGGAATGCCAAAATGAGCAGGGCAGGAATGGGATCTGCATTTAGATGTAGCCAAGGAGATTGATCTATCAGACAGGTAAGAGACTAACCATTTCAAAGCAGAACCTGAATACCAGCCAAAATCCTCATCCTATTTAACAAGGTTGGGTGATCAACAGTGTCAAAAGCTGACTTCAGGTCTAACATGAGCAGCGCAGAACATTTACCTGCATCACGTTGCATCAAAATATAATTTGAGACTCTGAGAAGAGCTGTTTCAGTTAGTAGGATTTACGAAAGCCTGACTGAAAGTGGTCCAGACCTATAAGTAAATCATAATTGTTCATAATCTTTCAATATAATCCCACTCAAATATTTGAACTGCCCCATAATTCCCTTTTTTCTTTCAAATTTTAAACAATTACTTCAGAGTTGTATCTTTTTTAAGAACAGTTACTGACTTTATTCATATCACCTAGCTCTGTTGGTCACTGTGACCCGAGGGGAGCGTTGTGTTTTTGTTTTTATTTTATTTATTTTTTTAATACTGTTTGGTCAGAAATTAAATAGGAACTTGTAGAACAAACAGAAAACAAAAAAAAAAACAGATTGTTGAGGACATAAAAAGAAAACGCTAAAATATGCAATGTATGACAAAAGGCAGGATAAGAGGAACACAAATAAAGGCAGAGCTCATGGATTTCATCGCGCCATGAGCGAAGCTCTGATCAGCGTCTCGTTATCACTTCAACGCGACTCGCCTCCTCTTCCACCGCTGACACAACCCCCGTGTCTCCGGTGCAACGGCGAGGCAGGCCGGCTGCAGGGGTTGACGTCTGAACGCTGCAGTGTGTGTGTGTTTACGTCTTCCCACCAACGTTCCAATGCAATGCTAATCCAATTCATTTTTAATGAGGAAGCTGTCAGCTCTTACCGCGAGGCGAAAGAGATAAGCGGCCGGTTGCACTCTGGGAAATCAATAGCGCACTTGTTTATTTTACTGTTTGCATTGTTTGTGCAGCGTTTTAAAATAAATATATAAATAAATAAATAAAACACGGGGATACGCCGCGGAGATAAGTGTTGTTTCAAAAAGCTTTAACTCCTTTGTACACAGCGTGCTGTGTGTACGCATCACTCCGGAGGATGATTACCGCACGTCTAACAGCGATGTAATTAATTTACTCTGCGTCGAAGGAGGGCGAGGAACGGAGATACCGTTCGCCGACTGTTGGTGTGTTTTCGGACGAGGCGTGCTGGCAGGCAGGCAGGCGGGTGACAAGGCTCGGAGATGATCTGGTTTTAAAAAGAAACGTGAAGTTTTAAAACTGCTCCGTTCTCCTTTTCTTCCGTCTCCTCCTCTGACTGAACTAATCCACGTCTTCGCGGTCGTTCGTCACTGTTAAAGCAAATCTAACAGCGGGTTTATTAAAGGTCGTTACTGTTAAGTGGAGGGAAATGTATCGCGAGTCGAGCTCTATATTTCACCCTTCCAGCCGTGAGCGTCTTTATTAGCTTCCACCATCTTCACCCTGACAGTTATGTCTCATAAAGTCGCCATATTTCAGTGGAGCGGGTGATGGCTTTTAAAAGAATTGAGTCTTTTTTTTTTTTGTCTCCTCCTTCAGACCACAGTGACATCGATGGTGTGCAGCCAGAAGTAAACCACAGCAATAAAATCCTACAAGATTAAAACGAACCCCACCGTCATGGTTTTATAGCATCCATTATCACGTTCTGCTCAATTACGCAGCTATAAGGGTCATCGAAACTGCACAAACTCACATTTATTCCACTTAGCCGTGCAAATAAATTAGCTATAATTTGCCAAAAGTTTCCGTTATTTGCTACCGATATCTTTATTTTTGCATGACGAGTTAAACAAAAGTCAGAACTGAGGTCTCCCTGGTTAGCCAACCGAAATAATCACACATCCGTTTCTGGAAAAGTGGCAATTCTTTTAATTTTAGAAAAGTCTTTTGTTCTTTTAAAGCACCAGAAAATTATATTTTTTTGTTATATCTGAGAGCGTCACATGTAAAATCAGTAAAATCATGTTGGTAAAGTGGATGAATTGTTCAGTTAATCTGATAGAACACTTCCAAAACTTTTTGTTTTTGTGTGTTATGTCTGATAGAAAGACTGTTGTGTTAAACTAGTAAATAAGAAACATAATTAACAGCACTAAACAATAAACTAATCAGCTAACAACATGGTGCAAAAGTCTTAAACCACCTCATGTATTTATAGACATTCTTTCCAAGCAGACATAATTTAGAAGTTTTCTTTAAACTTAAACTGCTTTTTCCATAAATAACCTGTCCACTAATGCACCTGACCAACAGCTAGACCTGTTGCGATAAAACAATAAATCAATTAATTGCATGATAAATTAAGATTATCAACCTCATTTTTATTTATTGGTTTTATAGTTTCTTTGTCTCTCTCTTTCTACTGAAGACACTGGATGAAAAAAAGCTCAACTCAGGTGCTCTTCACTAACCCCTTTCAAATTAATTTTAACCATCCAAAATTGCGTTTTTGGATGGCTAAAAGCAGCTAAGCTGAGAAGCTAAGCTAACAGGCCGACCTCTGAGAAAAAACCTCCGTCTTGTCAAAGCTCCTAAATTCACAGTTGAAACCCGTGCCTTCTAGGGATGCACAATATTATCGGCATGGTATCGGTATCAGCCGATATTAGCATTAAACTTCAATATCGGACATTACATTACAATAACTTGCCAATATAAAAGGCGCTGTTTTTGCCTGCAGCAGCAGCACAACGTAATGACGTCACGTGCGCCTACCTTACCTCACGGCGGAGAGGAAAATTCAAAATGTCAGCTGTGTGGAAGTTTTATTTTTCATTGGTGAAGAAGTCTGATTCTGAAGATTTATGAACTACGTTGAGCTTCGCAAACATCGTCCGCAGTCGGAGATATTTTTCCGACGTAACGTTACCCAATTTACAAGCCGTCATTTCCAACATCATTGAGAAGCTAATAGCCGATAGCACTTGGGTGAGTTTTACCACAGACATTTGGACGTCGTGTTAGCTCCGTTAGCATGATTAGTCTTACGGCACAATGGATAGACAAAAACTTTGAACTTAAAAAGTCTGTCCTTCATGCACAG
>JARVGS010000814.1:21176669-21189529 GCA_031762315.1 Hypsolebias antenori | reverse complement strand
CTCCACAAGGCTTGGCTCCAGAGGAGGGACCGAGGGAAACTCTGCTCGGTAAAAAACCTCCACTCTGGTGATGGGGGCGAAGGTGGAAATGGCCACCTTCAGCTTGCTGGGCCCAGCTGCAGCCTCGTTCCAGTGTGATGTCACAGCTGGAAAGGAGGGCCAGATGGGGGCCGGGCGACGAGCTGGGCGCAGCGCCAAAAAACCTTCCCACTAGATCATCCGATGGGGCGGGGAAGGAAGAGGGACAAAAAGAGAAATCCCTTTGCACTAGCTTGGCCTCCTGAATTATGCCGGGCAGTTTCAGGAGGGGAGCGTCTGCAGCTGGGAGCAGAGCAGTCACCAAGGTAGAAAAAACCTGAGGTGGCTGAACATCCGCTCGGCGTCCTTCTAGGGTAATTAGAGCAGTGCTTAGCGGCGTGTGTACACCACGCACGTTTCATGCAGGCTAAAAAATAAGGCTGCATGCTGTGCGTAAAATATCAAGACCTATAATGATGCTTGAGCATCTGTGCGCATTCTGTAGCTTTTCACGCAAAAAAACAATGCCACAAAGAACCGTTTTCTTCCTGGTTGTGGTTTTAAATAAATAAATAAAGATATCGCTCACCACTTCCTGTGGCTATGGTGTCTGAAAAGCCGGTAACAAACGTTAGCTGTCGCCCTCATGCTCACCAAGGTGGGGAGGAGCAGTGGGGCTGCTGCTAGCATCGCCTTTCCCGGAGGAATCATCCGATTTACTTCGCGGTCAAAAACAAAAAGGCAATGGCGTCGTCCAGCGAGTAGTTTTGCGCCACAGCGAAAAAACCCTCCTCGACATTGGCCTGAAAAGGGGCTGCTCGTCTGCCTCTCTTTTGCAAGAAGGAGCTCACAGGAACGGCAGCAGGAGGTGGGGCGGATGGAGCTGGAGCTAGACGACTTTTATTCTTCTACAGACAGTGCTTGCTGGCTGAAGAAAAAATGGGAGCCGATTGTCCGGTCTCACCGTAATTTATATGGACCGGGTGGGGCCCACACAGCAGGTGGGCGTGGACTAAAGTTTTCAGTGCTGCACTGCACGCGAAGGGAAATACCCAATAGCAATAGCCTTAAAGGGCGAAGCCCATACGAAATAGAACATAGTCTCTCTACCATGTCATGGGTGCGTGATAGCCCAGTTCTCCAACTAACTTGTGGCCATAGCTCAAGGCAGCCACCTCAACAATAGTTGTGTGGCCCACTCAGTCTAAATGTCTCCTGACTCCACTGGGATGTGGTTGAAGTTCTCTCTGAGGTATGAGTTGAAGACCCTTCTGCTGGGTTATTCTGCCAGGTATTCCCAGCAAACCTTTACTACCGGTACATATTTGGGTTAGACATGCCAGGAAAACCTCCCTAGGGAGGCATCTAGAGGGGATCCTTACCAGATGTCTGAACCATCTCAACTGGCTCTTCTTGATGTGAAGGAGCAGTAGGTCTACTCTGAGTCTCTCCCGGATAAATGAACTTTTTACCCTATCTCTAAGGGAAAGTCCAGTTATCTCGAAAAAAAAAAAAAAAAAAACCTAATTTCAACTGCTTGTATCTGTAACTTGTTTTTCTGTTGTCCAAAGTTTGTGAGGGCAAGAAGTAGACCAACCGGCAAACATTGAGCTTTGTTTTGTGGCTCAGCTCCCTCCTGGTGGTGGTGATGGTGCTTCAAGCTTAGTCCACTCAGCAGATAGTCTGATGCCACAGTTATATTGACAATGTGTTAAAAATATTAGTGCCTGAAACATTAATTAGTTTGCAGTAATTTATTATTAACCTTTATTTAACCAGGCAAATCCCACTGAGATCACAGATCCCTTTTGCAAGAGAGGCCTGAAGGCAGCATAACAAGCATGTTTTTGGTTTGTGGGAGGAAACCAGAGGACCCGAAGAAAACCCACACAAGCACGAGAAGAACATGCAAACTCCACACAGAATGACCCCAGGTCCAACTGGAGATTGAACCCAGGACATTCTTGCTGTGAGGCAACAGTGCTAACCACTGAGCCATCTTACTGCTGAAACTAATTAGTTGTCAGATGGTAGATGGGGCACTTTGAGGATCTTCTTAATCCAGCCACCAGGTCCAGCTTCAGTGAGATAAATTCCGATGACTTTTATTCTATCTCGAAGGGTGAGTCTAGCTATCTACAGAGGAAACAAATTTCATCCGACTGTATCCATGATCTCAGTTTTTAGGTCACTACCCCAATTTCATGACCACAGGTAAAAATGAAGAACACGAACAGATCAATAAACAGAGCACTTCACCTTGCAGCTCAGTTTTCTTTTCACCACAAAAGACCAGCACCGAATGTCAAATGCCTTGGATGGGCAAACTTCCACACACCTTTCACCCCTTAGTTAGGGTAAAGAGTTGATCCATTGTTCCACAGCCAGGATGGAACCTACATTGTTCTTCCTTAATCCAAGGTACAATCATCAATTGGAATCTCTTCTCCAGCACTGCTAAATAGACTTTACCAGGGAGGCTAAGGAGAGTGATGTCTGTATAATTGAAAAACAACCTCCAGTCCCTGTTTTTGAAGAAGGGAACCACAATCCAAGTCTGTCAACAGAGTAGCCCTGCCGAGAAATATGCCTTTCACCATGTGATGACATCCCTGGTTGAGTTCACCAGCACCCCTCTTTTACCATACACTGAGTTGGTAAAATGCTGCTTTTCCCACCTCAACCACATGATGGTTTGCCAGAATCTCCTTGGAGTTGTTCAAGAGTCTCTGTCCAAGGCCTCACCAAACATCTCCCACATCCAAGCTTTTACCTCAGCAACAGCCAGGACTATAACTCACTTGGCATGCCATTACACCTCTGCTGCCTCTGGATCCCTTCCAGCCATTAAGGCTCAATAGGACTCCTCCTTCAGCTTGATGGCCTGCCTCATCCTGGGGTGTCCACCACTGAGATCTAGGATGGCTACCAGGAGAGGCACCAACTAACTTGTGGCCGTAGCTCAAGGCAGACACCTCAACAATAGTTGTGTGGCCCACTCAGTCTAAATGTCTCCTGACTCCACTGGGATATGGTTGAAGTTCTCTCTGAGGTATGAGCTGAAGACCCTTCTGCTGGGTTCTTCTGCCAGGTATTCCCAGCAAATCTTTACTGCATATTTGGGTCTACTGGGTCTGTCTGGTATCCACCCGGCATCTGATCCATCCAACTCTCATCAAAACATGCAGACGCAGATTAATTACATGACTACAATGTCTATCATTGACCTTTGGCCTAGAGTGTCCTGTGCCATGCGTATTATAGGCACCCTTATGTTCAAACATGGTGTTTGTGATGAAAAAAACTGTGACTAGCACAGAAGTCCAACAACAGAATGCAGCTCAGTTTCAGATCAGAGATGCCGTTCCTTTCATTCATGCCCCTCCAGGTCATACTGTTGTTACTCATATAAGCTTTGAAGTCCCCCAGCAGAAATGAGAAGGCCCCAGCTGGAGCACCTTCCCACTAAGGACTCCAAGAAGCTGAACACTCTGAACTGCTGTTTGTTGTGTACGTACAAACAACAGTCAGAGCTTGTCCCCCACCACCAAAAGGCATAGAGAAGCTACCCTCTCATCTACCAAAGAAAACTCCAATGCACAGACACCAAGCTGGGAGCTTATAAATAGACCCACACCAGCCTTTGGTCTCTCACGATGGGAAACTCTAGAGTGGAATAAGGTCCAGCCACTCTCAAGAAGAATGTTGAGCTCATGTTGTGCATTAGTGTTTGCTCAACTATATCTACCTCTCAAACTTCCATACAAACTTAAGCTCTTTCCTCACTAAGAAGGTGATATTCCATGTCCCAAGAGCCAGCATTGGTAAGCCAGGGTCAGAGTGCCAAGGCCCCCACCTTTGGCTACCAACCATGGCACTGTGCACCCAACTTATATGGTACCCATGTAACTAATTTGAGCTGAGTTTGACTTGGCTCTGTGGGTATAGGCCCAGCCACCAAGCACTTGATGACTAACCCCTCCCCTAGGCCTAGCTCCAGTGTGGGGCACCAGTAACCTATGTCTGGGCAAGGGAAATCAAGGTCTTTGTTGTTCTATGTCCATACAAGTATTCAAACTCTAGCTGTGGTCACTGGTCAACTAAACAATTTTTTTTCTGATTGACTTTTTTTTAATTTTTTTACCTCCAGATAACTTTTTTTAATGTTCCTGTCAGAAACTTGACTTTCTGTTGAAGAGCAGATTAATTTTCTGACCTTCTCCCTCATGGCTCTACTTTCTTTAGCTGTCCACGAACCACTGGTAAAGAAGGTGGATTAGCCTCTGTTTTTAAACCCAATTTTAACAGTGTGCTGTCCTTTGGAATCAGTGTGTGCACTCTGGACATCAGTGGACCTTTTTACTGGATCAGCTACCTATTCTGTTCATTGTTCTGATATCACATAGGAAGGAACATATTGCATCATCTGTGCCTACTACGGCAAGTGCAATCAACTCCTCAACTGTGCTGTGTTTCTCCACCAGTTTTAATTACAACATATCCTGCAGTCCACAGTTCTGTTCTGTGTCTAATGTTTTTTGGATTCCCTGTTTTTAAACTCTACTTGTGCTGAAATTCTGAACACAGTTTCTCCACTAAAGCCCAAAGTTTCCTTCTGAACTGCGGCTGAATGAAACCACCAGCTCCTTCAGACAACAATGCAAATGTGCTCAGAGAAAATGGATTAAGAGCAGACTACAGGTTTCACGGGACATCCTTTAAGAGAGCTTATTAAATTATCAGAGGCCAGTTAAATGTATCTTCAAGTCTTGCACATGAATGAGTATTAAACAGAGCAATAGAACAGTAGGTGGATCGGGGCAGAGTCTGTACCTTGACGAGGTAGTTGGAAGGTTTCACGGTTGCTATTGTGACCAGTCCCAGCAGGAAATGATGAATGATTATCTCAGAAGGCTATTTGTCATTAACACATAATTTTGTTGTGTTCTTTTTTCTTCCAACTTTATTCTTTCAGACTCTTGAAAAGAATATAATGTCTTTTGTGAAGAATGAGCTAAAGAGGCTCTTGACAGTTCTTCATACAGATCACTCAACATATTCAGGAAGTCAGAGGAATGTTGAAGAGTTGTTGCAGGAAGCCAATGAAGAGCAGAGGGAGAGTATCAAAGAGGCATTTTTAAACATAACACTGAACTTCTTGAGGATGATGAAGCAGGAACAGTTGGCTGATGTATTGTACAGAAGTAAGAGATCTTTACTGAGTAAAACATTGTCAGGGTTTGTTTAAAGACTACCTAATGTTCTTTGTCTCTTAATCTTTCAGAAACCATTGCACCACTGTGCATAAGTAAATTGAAATTTAACCTGAAGGAAAGGTTCCAGTGTGTGTTTGAGGGGATTGCTAAAGCAGGAAACCCAACGTTTCTGAATCAGATCTACACAGAGCTCTACATCACAGAGGGAGGGACTGGAGAGGTCAATGATGAACATGAGGTCAGACAGATTGAAACAGCATCCAGGAAACCACACACACCAGAAACAAGCATCAGACAAGAAGACATCTTTCAACTCCCACCTGGAAGACATGAACCAGTCAGAACAGTGATGACAAAGGGAGTGGCTGGCATTGGGAAAACAGTCTTAACACAGAAGTTCACTCTGGACTGGGCTGAAGACAAAGCCAACCAGGACATCCACTTCATGTTTCCATTCACTTTCAGAGAGCTGAACGTGCTGAAAGAGAAGAAGTTCAGCTTGGTGGAACTTGTTCATCACTTCTTTACTGAAACCAAAGAAATGTGCAGCTTTGAAGACTTCCAGCTTGTGTTCATCTTTGATGGTCTGGATGAGTGTCGACTTCCTCTGGACTTCCACAACAATCAGATCCTGACTGATGTTACAGAGTCCACCTCAGTGGATGTGCTGCTGACAAACCTCATCAGGGGGAAACTGCTTCCCTCTGCTCGCCTCTGGATAACCACACGACCTGCAGCAGCCAATCAGATCCCTGCTGAGTGTGTTGGCATGGTGACAGAGGTCAGAGGCTTCACTGACCCACAGAAGGAGGAGTACTTCAGGAAGAGGTTCAGAGATGAGGAGCAGGCCAGCAGGATCATCTCCCACATCAAGACATCACGAAGCCTCCACATCATGTGCCACATCCCAGTCTTCTGCTGGATCACTGCTACAGTTCTGGAGGACGTGTTGAAAACCAGAGAGGGAGGAGAGCTGCCCAACACCCTGACTGAGATGTACATCCACTTCCTGCTGGTTCACACCAAAGTCAAGAAGGTCAAGTATGATGGAGGAGCTGAGACAGATCCACCCTGGAGTCCAGAGAGCAGGAAGATGATTGAGTCTCTGGGAAAAGTGGCTTTTGAGCAGCTGCAGAAAGGAAACCTGATCTTCTATGAATCAGACCTGACAGAGTGTGGCATCGATATCAGAGCAGCCTCAGTGTACTCAGGAGTGTTCACACAGATCTTTAAAGAGGAGAGAGGCCTGTACCAGGACAAGGTGTTCTGCTTCGTCCATCTGAGTGTTCAGGAGTTTCTGGCTGCTCTTCATGTGCATCTGACCTTCATCAACTCTGGGATCAACCTGATGGAAGACAAACAACCAACAACTTCTATGTGGTTCAAATTCTTTAAAAAAACAAGTCTTCATGATCTTCATCAGAGTGCTGTGAGTAAAGCCTTAAAGAGTTCAAATGGACACCTAGACTTGTTCCTTCGTTTTCTCCTGGGTCTTTCACTGCAGACCAATCAAACTCTCATACAAGGCTTGCTTACACAGACAGGAAGTACCTCTCAGACCAAACAGGAAACAGTCCAGTACATCAAGGATCGGATTAGTAAAAATCATTCTACAGAGAAAAGCATAAATTTGTTCCACTGTCTGTTAGAACTTAATGATAGGTCTCTAGTGGAGGAGATCCAACAATCTCTGAGTTCAGGAAAACTCTCCCCAGATGAACTGTCACCTGCTCAGTGGTCAGCTCTTGTCTTCATCTTACTGTCATCTGAAAAAGATCTGGATGTGTTTGAGCTGAAGAAATACTCTGCTTCAGAGTTCGTTCTGCTGAGGCTGCTGCCAGTGGTCAAAGCCGCCAACAAAGCTATGTAAGTACAGATCCTGGTGGACGTGTCTGCATACAGTATAGGTATTGTAAAGTCACAGCATCAAGCTGCTTTTTGCACAAATTAGGTTCAACCTTCCCATCACATGAACAAGGTGAGGACAGGAGGCCAAAATAGAAAAAAATCAACTTTTATCAAACGTAAAAAATTCATGAAAATCATTTAAAATAGATAAAAATGGCTGGTGGAGCTAAGTTCTGTAAAAGGGTGAGACATAAAATATTTCACAAACATAATTTAACAAGGAATAGTCCTTAAAGTTCATCTACCACAACTCAATTTATAATGCATAGTCTAATTAAAAATCAGTCACTCAATACCCCACACTAGCAGGGGAAGATAATGAAATAACAATAATGAAGAAATACAGTTAGAAAGACGCTAGTCTCTTCCACATGGGGCACAGATCAGTGTCAGCCTTCTAAGCCAGTGATCCAGAAAGTGGGGTCATCTGCCTGATGTCCCATTACATTCATACTTGCACTGGTGAGAGTTTGCGTGTCCAAACTGCACATTCACATCTTTCTGCTTCTTCACCAGATGCTTTAAAAATAGATATGGAATGGGGCTTAAGAAGAGGCCTGATCATCACTCAAATAATTCTACTGGTACCCACACAGCCCGTAGTGGAAAATGCATACATTCCTTAGACTGAAGATGGAGAGCATTGAAACAAGGACTAATATGCTCTTGTCTAACTTTGGACAGACAGATGTGCGGGGAAGGAGTGGAGCAGCGTAACATATCCTCTATCTCCCTCTCTTCAGCAGCACACCTGATCCTGGGTGTCCACCTCAAGTAGGCACTGGATCCATGCTCCGCCTCCCCACCACTGACTAGCTGTCATTAAGTTCAGGGGAAGAAGCAACAATTTACAAGTGTCATTCATTTATAAAGCCAGTACAAAAATGTAATTACACCAAACACAGCAAAACATGCAGCCACCAAAATAAACATAGAAATCACACTTGCAAAAAAACAAACAACCCCCCCCCCCACCCCACTACAAATCAAATCCCCACAACAATAAAATGATAAACTCACCAAAAACACCCCAAATGTCTGTGACATTCTCCCCGCTTGTCTCTACAGTAACTTACTACCCATATCTGTCTAGAGGCCTATGATGATTAGACATTTGAGACTGCCTTAGACACTCAGTCTTTATTTCATCCTCCACAGGAGGAGCTACTGGTGGAACCATGTGAACATGTTTTTTTTTTTACCTATGGGAGGGACAACAGCTGAGGGAACAGTAATACTAGCAAAACAAGTCATTTGGCATGGACTCAGTGACTTCTTGTGGATGCTTGGGAGAACTGAAAAGACAAGGCCAGAGGTGATTACAATGTGTCAGCCTAATGGGCCCTCCTTTCCCTCAGACTTGATTTGGAACATTGGTAGTAGTTGATCTAGGACAGCATAGGGCTGCAGTAGCCAATATAGTGCCAACTTGCCTTGTTCTCATTGCCTAAAATTGAGAAGGGTTACCCACTCCCCAGGCAATAAAGGAATGGATCAGGCCTTCTGGTCAAACTGGTCCTTGTCTCACATCAAAGTTTCTTGTGTCTTGGATATCACTTGTTGATACACCTTCAGCAAGGCATGGTGATGATGTTGCATCCAACCTTCAAGGTTGTGCCTGAAGAAGCTCTGGGTTGCGATGGACAAAGCTTTTCCTTAGTTTACACATTTCCCAGGAGAAATTGATAAGTCGGCCTGTTTCTAGGCTAACCGGGGAGTTACATTCAGATACAGGTAGTCCTCGACTTACGACGTAGATCTGTTCTCACGCCGTAAACCAAATTTGACGTAAGTCGGAACATACATAAATACATGTGACGTACCTGTTTCACCAAGCGCGTAAACCGATTTTCGACGTAAGTCCATGGTGATGGACTTCCTTTTCCTCGATGCACTGCCATCAGAAGAGTCCTCCTTGCGTTTTGGGAGCCATAATGAAGGGCAAATGGCCTACTGGGTTGCTAGTGGTGCCGTCCTCCTCCGTACAGTACTGTATTCCTCCGCCACTGCACCGCATACTGTATTCTTCCACCGCTGCGCCACCGCTGCGCCACCGCATTGCGACGTTTAACATCGTAAAACCGTCGTAAATACGACGTAAAACTGACGTAAAACTGACGTAAAACTGACGTAAAACTGATGTAACCGCGTAATGCAAATAAGGGAGATGCGTCGTAACTACGAAACATCGTAACTCGAGACCGTCGTAACCCAATGACTACCTGTACTTCAATTGGAGGAAATAGTTTAATTCTGATTTGAATTAGCTAATGTCTGGTCTGAGCAGGGCCAAGATTAAAATAGTATTTTGCTGTCCTAAAACAGAAATATTGTCCAAAGTTTTATATTGGTACATGCAAATGTCATTATCTAAATTTAGAAAGCACTAAATTTCTTAAAGCACTTTTTTTTTTTGTAAGTGCATATATAGCAATTTAAACTTTTGTTGCAACCTAGTATATTTAATGCCAAAACATTTCTTCTGGGATCACTCAAAATGTACAAAAAGGCAAAAGTTTCTAAAATAGACTTAATGTCAAGATTAAAGTTCAGATGCAAGAAAAAACAAGAACCTGTGCTAGCTGCTACTCCTAGTGGGGCTAAAAGCTAAAGTCCCACACTGCAAATAAACAGCTTAAAGAGCCATCTTCAACAGGCAGACTATCCACACAGCACCTTCAGTACATCTAGACTCTTCATGTTCTATGAACTAAACTGGTCCAGATTATTAAAATTACTTCTAAACAAATCCAACAAGAGTACCGTATATGACATTATACCTCAGTAAACTAACAACCATCTATAGCAATGACCCAGACATGCAAAGTCCCCTTGTATAACCTTTGACCTTGATTGATAAATGAGGAAAACATATATTTTTAACTTAGGCCTTGTTAGTGCATCGCATGACAGCGCCATAATTTCCATCTTCTGAAAAAAAAAAAAAAAGAGAAGTTTATAAAACACAAGCAGAGTCCCTCTGAGGTCACTTGCCTTGGCAGGGAGCTCCACCTCTTCCACGATTCTTGTTGACGGGGGTTGGGGGTGTGGAGACGGAGACGTGCCCGTGCTAGCCTTTTAGTTAGCACATCTGTATTGTGCATCACTAGCTTAGTGCTACGTCAGTGCCGGCAGGTGTCTGGGGGTTGTGTGCAGGACATTTCTGTGGGCAGGGCACTCGGTTCTGCTGACAGGGCAGGGTGCTCTTCTTGGATAATGGCAGGAGAAACACTGACATGATAAAGAAACATGACTTGCTTTCTCCATATAAATCTCTAAATCCATTATTTTCAAACAGCCAGCTAAAACACATCTATTTTTTTTTTTTTTACCTTTCTTCACGTTGATTTTTAAAACATCATTATATCAAGTGATTCTCATCTTAAAGCTATGGTTTTAACTGTTAGCATTGTTACACTGTTGTGTCACACATGTAAGAAGTGCTCATTTATACAGACTGTTTTTGTTTTCTATTTTATTTGAACTTCATTTTTGTAAAACTCTAAATAAAAAACCCTAGTAGCTCTAATAAACACTTACGTCTGCAGAGTTCAAATTCCCAATCATTAAGAAAAAGCACACGGGCTGCCTTCAAAACCCAAAGACGTCTGGGTTTTAAGACCACAGGGCCTTCTGCATGAAAGAAAAGGATTTCTCACATTAGAAGCGTAATGCACATTATCGCTTACAGTCTGTGCTCCTGTTTGCAGCTCTGTCCGCTGACATGAAATAATAAAGCACTGATTAAATGACTTATGTCTTTGGGTTGTAAATTGCTGCTTTTAAACCTTAACCCTGCCTGAGATCACGCTCGCTTTGATGAGCGCCTTTGATGTGTCTTCGCTTGTGCGAACACACGCAACCTTGGGTCTGTATTCTGGCAGCGGAGCGTCGCTAATTATCTTAGCAGCAGAAAGGTAAGGGAAGCCGGGACGTGAGTGTGAGTGTGTGTGTGGTCTCGGTGCAACGGGAGCTTTTAATGAGGCTCGCACTTCCTATCAAGCTCGGCAAACGCTCTGATCCACCCACGTGGAGGACGGGACTCGAGCGACGGCGCCTGATGACGCCACCCCCCGACGCACACGACCGTCCCAATCAACCTTGCACCCCCCACACTTTCTGCCTAGCTTCTTCTTTCTTGTTTACCATCAGAAAGAAATATCCTCGAGTAAATCAAAGCACTTTTCATCCTCTCGCATATAAACAAGGACAAAGTGCGAAGACGAGAAGATGGAGGGATCGAACAGGACGAAAGACACAAAGGGATGTAGAGCGAAAGGAAACAAGGATGGAGGAGTGGACTTCTCCAAGCTGGAGGGCGCTCCAGAGGACACAACCTAGATTAGCCCCCCACCCTCCACCTACCGTACTTCTTTCCATGCGTCCATCTCGCCCCTCCTTCCTAAGAGCAGGCTTCAGATGGGGAACAAGCAGCCCTGCGGCCCTCTTGATGGGTGTCTTGTGCTGGGTGGGTGGTTATCGGGGGAGACGAGGGGCATTTAGACATCTGTCAGCCACTAATGAAAGAGTTCAATTTAGTGGAAAATCTAAAACAACCTTGTCTGACGGGCAGGCTGACAGCTTTTAACTCGCCGTGTGTTGTTGCCGTGTGTTCGTCTCAGCGTGTGAGTTTGAGTGGATCAGGAGGGGGGGAGTTATTAAAAAAAAAAATTGAAAAGAAAAGAAAAAAGTAACGCTATAAACTCTGCCGAGGTAGATTTTTTTCCTGTGAAGTGTGTTAAAGCTGTGGAGGAGCGTGAATCAGCCTGTGCAGCAGGGGTTGGGTCTTATGGCTTTAAATCTCTCCAGGGGAGCGGGGCATGTTTTCCAACGATAGATGGGGTATGGAAGGGGTTGTGGAAGAGTGTGTGTGCGGAACAACCAAAAAAAACAGCATATTTAGAACTCTGTTGTGCTATTAAGAGTTGCAGAGATGAACAAAAGGCTCTCCAGGCAACATAGCAGACAAACACACAGCCACTTTGTCTCCGCCCCGCTCAACCTTCATTAGTGTCTCATTATAAAGAAGTTTAGTGAAAGCCGTTGCTGTTCTTCGGGAAACAATCTTGCCTATTTGTCTTCACTGTGAAAGGACACTATTTGTGTTTGCTATGCGAAAAACTCATTATTTTTTGTTTTTCTACTTTTATAGATTAATCCACCGGCTGATTTAGACGCAGTGCTGCCTAGTGACGGGGCTATTACTGAAGGAAATGGTCAAAGCAAAGGTAGTTTTATTGACTCGGAAAATAAGAGTGGTTGGATTCATGATGGTCAGCAATTACAACGTCTGGAAGATGAAGGTCTTCTACCAAAGCAGACGTTCAGGTGAAAAACAGAAGCCTGCATGCAGCATCATATTTTAGACAATACCTGGGTTTTACAAGTGATTGAACTACTTGTTATGAACTGTATGATTTAGTACCGATCAGTAAACAGAAAATACGGTTTAGCTCCAAATATATAAAATGACACCATACAAGCTTTGAGGCATTAGCATGTGGATTTTGCTTCCTTGTTTTTTTACACATTCAGACCAAATACAACATAGTTGTGCGTTTTTGGCGCAGTCTACACTACGCCAGATATTTTAACAGATGTTTTACTCTGTATTCATTCATTTTCATTTCCCCCACGATTTTAACAAAACTCAGTCATACATGGTGGGGGGGGGGGGGGGGGGGGGGGGGGGGGGGGGGGGGGGGGGGGGGGGGGGGG
>JARVGS010000814.1:21121646-21132873 GCA_031762315.1 Hypsolebias antenori | reverse complement strand
GCACACCCGTTCTTAAGTCCGAGTTGCTGTAAGTCGAGGGCGCCTTAAGTCGAGGACTACCTGTATATATATATATACAGCATGTTATGACGTCACACATGCCGTTGAGGTTAGGTTTGTGAAAATGTACAAATTGCACTGTTCGAGTGTTGTCATTGTGTTAGAGAGAGTAAATGTCATGAATCAATTTGAGATTAAACATAATCCAAGTTGAAGTGTTACATCATTTACATCCCGCTTTTCGGCATCTGCATTTGGTAGTAGACCAAACTGACAAAGACTATGCAGAATAATGTAGTAGCAGAGAAAGCTGTGTAGCCTCTTTAAGTGTAGGAAAAAAAAGGTATTGGTATCGGAATCGGTTATGGGCCAAATAAGCTTTATCATATCGGCATATCGAGTATCGGTCAAAATCCAATATTGTTCATCCATATATATATATATATATATATATATATATATATATACATACATATATAGTATACATGTCACTGTGGTGAATTTACTTAAGGTTTGGTGAATTTACTTAAGGTTTTATCCATCGGTGTAGACTGTTCGGTGTCTTTAGGGACTATGTTTTGATGCAGATTTAAATTCTGTTTTGCATAAAATTGCTTTTTAAAAAATAAACCTTTGTGTTTAAGATTTAACACAATCCATCTCCTATAAAATATTTCCAAATCCAAAAAACACACAAAGCCAGGATCATGATATTTGATTATACCGTAGTGGATTTGTCAGTATTTGGACATTTCCCTCCATCTTCCAACACATGTTGCAAATCGACTTGTTTAGCTTTTATGTGCAAACTTCAAACTTTGAGTCTTGCAGTGTTTTCATGTGAAATTTTAATTTTATTCGTCATGTCCTTGTTATACTGAAAACCCAGATAAGAGCTGAACACTTAATTAGTTTCAAAGCTCCACCTTGTTTTGTAGGATTGTCTATTTTTAAATAGTCAAGGCTTTTTTTGGGGACGTAAGTATCTATGTTAGTTTCTGTTAAACCTTCATATTTAGACTTTTGAAACTTAAATCCAAGAAAAAATAGCCCCACAAAAGCTGTTAAAAAGCTTAAACATCAGACATTAATACATTTTCTGTAATTTGTTTGCGCACAATTGAATTTTTTATGTTTTTTTAGCATGTAACTTGTTCCACAATTTTTGTTTTACTTCAACAATTCATACCTCAAAATGTTCAGCTCCTTAAGCTCATTCCTGCTATATATTTTTTTTTATATTTGTGCAATGTGTTCGGTTTGAAATATTTAGCTTTATTAACCATGTTTTTCTCATAATGAATGGAGCTTCAAACTCTGTGCTGTTTAAAACCTTTTATTTCTTATTTCAGCTTTTGTTGTGGTTCAGCTTTTATTTTTGTAGCTGTTGTTGCTAATTTCACTTTCCTGTGGCCCTGTTCTGCTAAATTCAGATTTGTATGCTCCTTTCAGACTCATTTTTTAAAAAAAATCTTTAGCTTCTTTCTTCTTTTCCAGCCCTTTTTTTAAAGACATTTTTTGTTAAAATGTAGCCTTTTTTGGTAATTCATTCAAATAAATGAAACTTTCTATGCGCTTTCCCACCATATTTAGTTAATGTTAGCTTTTTAAGCTTTTCAGGCACTTTTCTTTGAGTTATTGCAGTTACTTTTTTATTGTTTTGCTAATTTCAACAATTTATCAGTATATTCACTCTCTCTCTGCCTATTTCAGCTTTTCTGCTAATTTCTGCTGCATTTAAGCTCTTTTGTTTTCTACACATTTCTGCCATTTTTCTTCTGCTTTCTTTTGTTATTTTTCTTTGAGCAAATGTCAGCTGTTCAAATTCAACTCACATTAAGTTTAGCGATAAAAACCTTTTCAGCTAGTTTCAGCTTCTTCAGCAGCTTTCAGCAAATATCAGCAATAAGCATTTGCACTGCTTTTTTTTTTTTTTTTTTTTTTACAGGATATTGTATTTATCTAGTTTTATCAAAAAATGTGAAACTTGAAACGCATTTTTAACAAACTCTCGATGATTTCAAATAAACTAAACTTTGGATCAGTGAAATACCAACATGGATGCAACAACTATGTTTTAAGAAACAGAAACTTATTTGAAGAAATGCCTTTTTTTTTTAATTTTTTTTTTTTTTACATTTCGCACTCAAAGTTGTAAACGAAAGCCTTGTGCTTTCAAACACCTATCAAAAGGTGTATTGCGGATGACTCTCAGCTACTACCACACTTTTTTTTAGCATAGTATTGGTAAGATTGACTAAGATACAGCCATTTATGTTTGTAAGTTTGATTAGCTGAAGTGGGTGGACTGAAAAAGTTGCCCAGTAAATTTGTACATCCAGTGATTCCTTTCTGAAAGTTTTTATTTTATTTTTTATTGAATCCGCCCACAGGTTCAAGATATATTTTGCTAACAGACAAACACAAACAGAGGCTGTTGTAAGACTGCCTACCACCAAGAACATTTTTTTTAGATAAAATTTCTGTTCAGGCAGATAAATATGATGCTGGACTTTTAACATTTATGACCTTTCTCTGCTCCATTAAAACTTCATAAAAAATAGCACTTCCAGGAAATCATAACTGCTTGATTTAATTCCAGGAGGGTTCAATGGCTGAACGGGACAAACATTTGCCTTGATTTATATCGTCTCTCTGTTTTGCGTTGAAACCTGAAATGTGCTTCTCAGCTGGACCGAAGCATGTCGTCTCCCCTCCTGGCAGTCTCCCGCTACATTCCTCCCACTCATCGTGTCTCATCACAAGTGTCATCAACACCCACTCCGGTTGAAGCCTGTTAATATGGCAATGCTATTGTCTGACCGTTTGTTGCCGCCGTTTGCTCTCACATTTGACGAATTATCAAAAGAAAAGACAAAAAGAAGACAGCAGCAAATGACAGTTTTTGTCCAGTCGACTGTTAAGTCTGGTGGTGCAAGCTGTTGTCTTCAAGCAGGGCACGGCTGCTCACTTGTGTAATTTTGCACATGTATTAATTGTTTGTCCATGTGCAAGCAAAGACTTGGCCTCTAAATGGCTACAGTGCATCCCTCCATAAAGAGAAGATTTGAATTTTAACTGGTGAAATACAGTGTAGGCCAGTTGTTAACTATTATACAGCAATACCAGTGTTTCCCCTACCATTGTGCACGCAGGGCGCCCTGCCCTGTCAACAGATCTGAGCCGCCATGCCTACCAAACTGAACCACCCCGCTGTCGACAGCTGCCGGCACTGACGTAGTGCTAAGCTAATGATGTGCAATATAGACACACTAGCTAAAAAGCTACAAAGGTAGCGCACTATCTCACTCATGCTGAGCTACCTACACCCCCCAACCCCACTCTAACACTTCTGGTACAAACAGCATGCAACTAAGACGTGTCTCAATCTCCCAGAATACCACCCTCCCTACAACATAAATCGCAGAACAAACGAGTGCCATGCCAAGGCAAGTAATGTTGGGGGAAACATTGAATACAGCAATCCAAAGCAAAGGCTTGGACAAGCGAAGCAAAAATAACCAGTGACCTTGATTTGTGACCTTGATCTTAAAGGTAGGGGGATGTAAAGTTTATGTGACACACTGCCTATGGTGGTACAAACATATAGTAGGTTTTGAGGAATTATCTTGAGCGGATCAGAAGTTGTAGTCTGGACAAGTAAAGACCTTGTTTTAACGTTGGCCTTGACCTTGAAACTGGGGTGAAGTTATGGGCAAGACAAGAGAAAGTTTATACAGTAGAAGTATGTACACACTGACGGAGACTACACCATAAAACGTGTTAACGTTAGCATGTGTGTTAGCACCTTTGCTCTGTGGAGGGTTCTGGCTGCGGTCTCGGAGGATGTTGATCTGGTAGACGGCGCCATAAGGCTCAAACAGCTCCTTTAACTCCTTCTCTGACCACGAGCGAGGGATCTGGCCCACGAACATCTTGATGGCATCCGGGTCTGGCTGGTCCGAATGTTCCAGCGCCCCGTTCATCTTACCGGCTGTGCCGTTACTGTTGAAAAAGTGGAAGAAGACCATATTTAAAAAAAAAAAAAGGTAACCCCAAAAAAGAGCAATATTTCAAACATTCTGGTGGCCTTGTTCAATATCAACTGGAAGTGTCAGCAGGTTACGATTGGTGTCTACCAAAGACGTATGTCCTTAGAAGTATAGTAAGTACATAGTTAATTTAGTAAGTATATATTTATAGCCACTGATGGGTATAAGAACTGGGAATCATCCCAAAAAAGTATTTACGGAAATGTATGTGTAATGCTAATAAAAAATAACCTTTTGTTGACAATAACGTGAGGTACATTACCAAGACTGGCATTTAAGAACATCATAGTCAAAGCTGGGATGGACTAGAAATGTACCCAGGGTGCAAACCCCTTCCACCCAATAGAAACAGGATCCAATGTTGCACCGCACTATTTGTTTTTGGGTCCAATATATACCAATATACCAATGTTGATCAGTTGGAAGTAAATTAGTTGAACTTTAATGATGATCATTGGGTACAAATAACTGCCAAATGTCAAAATAATTTAACTAATAGTGTCAACGTTTAAAGTTATTTATTTAAAGCATGTCTATAGTTTAAAACCTATTCAGTGCAAACACTTTTACAAAGAAACGAGGTGCTTGAAGACTATACACATCACACAACAGATCAACATACATGTACCACCTTTCACTTCACTTATGGGTTCCCTTCTGAGCAAAAAAAAGCCTTTATTCCAAGAAATAGACCCTATAGAATCAGTTCTATGTGTGGTAGTTTAAAAGTATCAATAATGGTGTATCTGGGCATTTATTTCAAGACTTTTCTTTTGTCTTATTTTCAAACTTTGAGTAACTCTAATGGCATAAACACTTACTGTTAAATTGCACATGGTATAACCAATCAAAAGACAATAGCATCAGATAATGCCTTGTTGCTTGGCAGGTTTGGCTCTTGTCTCACATTTCTGTCTGCCCAGCTAACAGGTCTTTTCAGTGTCAGCTGACATTATTTCAGCAGACATAATCAAACAGGCCTGGCCCTGCTATAAAAAAAAATTAATTATGGGACAGCAATTTGCAGTAATTTTAAATAATCGCATAGTTAGACCTGTGACAGGAGTAAAACTGGGTAAAATGTCCAAACCCCCACAGAGTTAAAATGACCAAGGAAAAGGTATTTTATTTGATCTTTTCCTGTATTCATAAAATAACATTTTCAGGACTCTACCAAATAATTGGAACATTCAATAACCACAAAAGTGAAATGTCGACAGAGATCATGTATGTAGAAACATGAGAAAATATCTCAAATTAGGGCCATCACCCCAGATGTAAGAGCCTCTAAAACCTCCTCACAGGCTCACAGAAAGTCACAATGATAACATTTCTAGCAGCTCCTAACTGCCAGGAGCTACAGCTTTCAATTCCACTTTTACAGTCTGATATCCCCAAAGCTAGTGATGTCTATACATACACTGACCTGACACACCACCGAGCTGACATTTCACTTTGATGCTAAATGTGGATTTTTGATAGAGATGTGGCGATGGCTCTTCAGAGCGTCAGTAACTCTACACTGAAGGACCTGAGTCATTCTTCCACACAAGATATAGAAGTGAAAATCCATTCTGAATGTATGTGCAGCTGCCAGCCACCGTGCTGCACGGGTAAATGTTTGTGTTCATGAAAGGATGTTGCATGCTGCATGTTAATGTGGCATTTTTTTGTGTGAGGGATTAGGTTGTAGAACCAGTGCAGTGAACCTCCATTTAACCGGACGCAGATGCTCACACGCCGACCGGTCTGGTTTTATTTCAACATACGGAATGAATGTATAATAGAGGCGAAGTGCTTTGGCCCTTTTATCTTCACAAAACACACTTGCTGGACTGTACGTTTGTAATGCTAACTCGATTGTCGCCTTTCTTTGGACGAGTAAAGTTGAATAAAGAATTTCAGCAGTAAGGCCTGATGGACATGAGTAAGGCAAAACATGACTATGTTTGAAGGACAATCAAATGGCTGCAAACACATACAAACACCTCTGCCATCAAAGCAAGTAAAGTCAGTGGCAATGCTGCTTTATTGCTTTACCTTTTTTTTGCTATTCTCAACATTCGGGAGACATTGCATTATCTTAAGAGACAAATCCCAGGCTTGGTTAGCTGACATCACTAATACCACATCATAAAGCTCAGCAAGTGAAAAGGAGTGAGTGAAGGGAAAAAGCAGGGGTGGGTGGGTGCAGAGACAGATGTAGAGAAAGACTGGGAGGGAAGAAAAAAAAAAAAAACATCCAGACCTTTGAACGCGAGCCATCCATCTTTTGCAAAAAGAGCCAAGGCGCTCAGCAGAAACGCCCAATTCTTTAAAGGACTTAAAGGACATGTCAAATAAAAACGCCAGAACTGAGGAAGGAGTCAACGAGCCAAACCCGTACTAACAGTCCTCAGGGCAATAACAGCTCCTCGCTAAGCTGTCCGATAAATCGCTAGGGCCTTGGCGATGAGGGAGTCCAGAGGGTTGTGGCTGAAAGGGAGAAAAGGAAATTAGGGAGGCAGGGAGGGAAGGGCAGTGGTGTTAGCAAATTGTTGCTTCCCCCATTACAGGATGATGACAAGACACCTAAGCGTCAAAGACGGCTGAACTGGACAAGCCACAGCGGTCGGTGGGTTCAGACTGCTGCACATCATTCCTTCGCCTTCTGACATGTACACCCAGCTGATATGTGTGTGGCAAAAAGGACAAACCCTTTATTGTTTGGCATTTGTGTGAGGCTTGTGGAGACTGAGCGAGTTCACGGGGGTAGACGATACAATAGCCAGAGTCAGAGGAGGGCCTTCTATGTCCGGGACACAGTTGGCCATTCACCCTGCCTGCTAAGACAATGAACAGATCCCACACTGGAGGCCGTAAGGCGTACAAATGCTCACAGAGCTTGACTTGTGTACATTGCATGTTCCATAGTTATCCAAGGTGGTTGGGAGTAGGTGACTATTGAGACAACGAAGAAATGGACACCCCTATGGCCAACATTGACAAGGTGTTATTGTAGGCACCGTGAGCTTCATTGTGTGTGCGAAGACGTTTGCAGAAATGTGTGAAGCTCAACAGGAAAGTGTCCTCGGGCTCGGATTAAGTTGTTGAGTGGATCCACTCCTGCCATGGCCTCTCCATCTCCCTCCCTCTATCACTCGTGTTCCCCTTTTTTCTCTCCTCAATTTGAGCCAATTGTTTGCCTTAATGGCTTAAGTATTGCTTCTATCACTCCAGTCTCCCTGCAGCATCGAGGCCATGACTGAGGGCCGATCTACACTCAAACTGTGGGCACGTATATGTGCTCAGCTACAATGCAAAGAAAATAAAAAAACGAGATAGTTCTTTGAAGTAGCTGCTGAAAGCTGTTACTGCTACCGCGGACACTTACATTAGACAGGATGCTTGTTCAAGCTAAAGCTGCATAAATTGACCACAAAATATTCAGCTTATTTATTTTCTTTACCGTTTCCAAAAGAGACAGTTTGGAGTTTGTGTCAAGTGGTTGTCATTAGAACAATACAAGAAAATAAAAAACAAAAAAAGGAACTCATCTCATTGAGTCAAGCTAATGTTATTGGCTATGAATCCCAGAATACTTAAAATCATTTGCTTGAAGCAAAAACTCAGCCTGTCTCAGAAGATCTTTTTTCCCCTAACAGTGAACCATGTCCCATACTTAGAGCAAACCATCTATGTTCCAGCCCTCATTTATGATCATGATGAAAAGAACATGATCCTAGATACAAGCAGCTGAGATGAGCTTCCTTCTAGGGTTGCTGGCTTCATGCTTAGAGTGAGAAGCTCCCTTATGTAGGCAGCACTCATAGTAGAGCCACTACTCTTCATGCATCAAAGAAAGGTTTGGCAACTGATTAGGATGCCTTCAGAATACCTCTTTAGAGGTATTTTGCAAACTTTCCACTTGGAAGTAAAGGTAGACCCAGATCATATTGCTGGAAAAAGGGTTGGACCAATTACCTTTGCCAACCAGCCATTCATAAGGAAAAGAAAACTGACTGATTTATTGTTGGCTGGTTGGTTCAATGGATTGGTTGGTGTGTGTGGTGGCTGGGTGGGAGGGAGGACAGCTGGATGGTTGGATGGATGGATGAACTATGACTAGTCAAATAAGAGCTTATCCTAAAGTGGATTTCAGTCATGGGAAACAACTCAAACCTACAAAATCTACAACAACAAAACAGTTGAAGCTAAAGCTTTGTCATATTTTATGGCTGAGGGCCTCTCTGCAACTGACTCTACCTAGATGGTAGCTTGACATCACAGGTGAGAGGTGGGAAAATCAAATAAATCTATGATTCAAAGATTGTGTCGACTGAAGAAATCATATAATGTAGAACTTGGGCTAAAGTACAACCTATCCCTGAAAATCAAACTGTGTGATTAGTTTACTGTAAAAGTAAAAACATTGTATGTACTTGGGAGGATTTGTGGGTCATGCTGTAGTTAAAACTTTTGATTCAAGGACATGCAGAGGTGGGCCAACTCACAGGGCTCCAGTTTTCTCCAACATCCAACAAACAGACATGCCAGGATTGATAAAGCTAAACTGTTGAAAGTCAGCTTATCTGTTCTCGCCTGAAACGGACTCTACAAGTCACTTGGTGTCCTGGGAAAGCCCCTGCCAAGATGCTATAGCTTATAGATGAACGAACCTCGAGTTCAAGTGTAGACAACTGTCTAAATCTGCAAGCAGATAATTTTAACAAGATGCACATTGGTAGGTGGTGTTTTTCTTTTGACTGCACCCTTCTGTTGACACTACAGCAAAAGATTTGACAATTGTCTTACACTATACGCCTGATAGAAAAGATTACTGGTATATACCAGAGTGTCTTTTCTACTGTGTTAAACTTCATACAGAGCCACCATATGTTGTTTTTACTTTTCTTCACATTCAACCATTTAAACAGTTGTGTACTTTTTAGCTGGACATGCCAAAACAAGGATGAGTGCCTGTCAGCTGGAAATCCCTCATCTTCTTGGACTGTATGCATAATCGTTTGTGTGTGTTGATGTGAGAGAGGTGTCACTCACGTTGCTGTAAAAAGGACACCCTGTGTTAAATGTTGAAGGTGTTTTGTTTGTTTCGGATGTAAGAGCAATAACTATCCTTACAAGGTAGCTTTTAAAACATTTAATTTAACTTCAATCCTGGACTCCTGAATGCATATTTCAGTGGTATTTTTCTAACAATGCCCTTCCTGATGCAACTTGTACTCAAACTTGTACCACCACTGGCCACCAAGCTACCATAGCCAGGTCAGATACACATAGTTAATCTTCCAATTTTACAAAATTAGCTTTATGATGACTATTCCATAACATACATGTGTCAGTTTATAAAAATAATACATAGGCTGTTTTGATTATTGTGCACATTCTGGGAAAAAACAAACAAAACAACAAAACATTCCAATATATATCTTAAATGTTCTGTGTCAATAACCAAAAGTTAGGATCATGGTTAGATAACTACTGTATAGACAAACTGATAGATTTCAAGTCTTTAAAGATACAGTTTAAATGTTTTGCACGTAACCTTTCCACAGGGTATGTACATTTGTATTGTTTTGCAGTAGATCTGAATACCATATAGAGTCTCGAGCTCGGCAGATGGAAAAATAAAATAAACTGAGGCTGCAGCGAGCTACACAGACTGCATCAAGGCCCGCAATCCCGTCGGCTGGCCTTGTTCACAGCTGGAGTCCAAAAGGCAGTAAGACAGAAATGTGCAACATCCGACAGCAGGAAAGAGCCGAGCAGGTAAAACGTGTGCAGATGAGCTGGGTCGAGGAGTAAGCACAGCTCAGAGCTCAGCGTGAGCTCCCTCAGAAACCACGCACACATGCATTCACACAGAGGCTGCAGTTCAGGCTGGCTGCAATGACCCCCCTGCTGCTGCTTCCTTCTGTTTCTAAAGCCCACATCCTCTCCGACTCCTTTAACCCTGCACCTGAATCACGCAAACACACACTTTAGTGGCTGAGCTGCCACACGATTCCTCTCATTGGCCGAATGTTTGCGAGGTGTATGACGATCCCACAGGGAACCTAATCTTGTTGACAAGCTGAGTGAGAAACATCAGTTCACCTCCTCAGAAGGTGCAGCGACCAAGGTCAGCTGCACACACACTGAAACACATCCACCAAAATGCTGTCAAACACACACCGACAGGGACATTTGGATAATCCACATAAGCATAAGAGCTCTTTAAAAAGTTGTTTTGTGCTTTATTATGTTTTGTCTTCAAACTAGAAATCAGCTATGTTGGAGCGAACAGCGATAATGTAAGATGTTTTTACACATTTACTGATAAATGTATTTCTATTTAAAGGAGCTGGGCAGAACAATGCACCATAATATATGAGTAAATGCACTAGAGCTGCTCTGAAGTCACTTTTGATTCCACAAAATGTCTCTAACCACCTTGGCCTGAGCATCCCTGACCCGTCCAGGTTCAAGGTTTTAGAAGGCTTTAAAAGACTTCAGCTTGTTTGAGGGGAGGGGATATTAAACAGTTCAAAGATTTGGATGATTGATCTCATAGAGAAGATCTTCAATCTCAGTGATTCGATTTGTTTGGTGATATCACTCCTTTCCTCTGATTCATAGCTTTATCGGTACATTATCGAAGGTTTCATCTAGACACATGACTTTTCTTCCAGCGACATTGTGAATGTATCTGCAATTTGCAAAATATCTGAGTGATGATTAGATTTTTACTGTAAATATGTTCAAAATTGTGGCACATTTGGAACTTTTGAAGCTTGGGGAACAAACGAAACAACCAATGATCGAACCAACCAACCAACCAACCAACTAATGAACCAACCAATCAATCAACCAACTAATGAACCAACCAACCAACCAACCAACTAACCAACTAATGAATCAACCAACCAACAACACAACCAACTAAAGAACCAACCAATCAACCAACTAACCAACTAATGAAACAACCAACCAACCAGTCAACCAACTAATGAACCAACCAGTCAACCAACTAACGAATCAACCAACTAACCAACCAGTCAACCAACTAATGAACCAACCAATCAACCAACTAACCAACTAATGAATCAACCAACCATCCAACCAACAAACCAACCAACCAACCAACCAACCAACCAACTCATGAACCAACCAACCAACCAACCAATCAACCAACT
>JARVGS010000814.1:21066805-21078863 GCA_031762315.1 Hypsolebias antenori | reverse complement strand
ATATTAGACATATTTCATGCTCAGTTATGTTAACCTACGCAACACAAGTTAGCTACACTTGGATGACCCAGTTAAAATCATATCCATTTATGCTAACATTGGCTTCACAAGTTAGCTACATATGCATCACCAAGTACAATTCATACAAATTTATGTAGTAAACTTAAAGAAAAAGTTAAAAAAATAGTATTACTTTTTATATATATTAGGCAGATTTCATACTAATTTATGTAAACGTTTGCTACACAAAATAGCTACATTAGCAACTGTATTACTATGTTTAACAAATGTGTTTTTCATGGCCAGTTATGCTAACTTTGTTCAGCTACATCAGCTAGGCGTAAATTAATGTTTTCGTAAGGTGACCTGAGATTTTTTTTTTTTTAAGAATTGGTGCAAAAGAAATAAGTCCATTACATTTAGGGCAATAAAGAGAGAAAATAAAACTCTTACCAACAAAATAAATGCATTCATTCCCCAGCTCTGCGTGCTGAGTTGGGGCTTTTGAAAAGATTGATTTGATACCTAAAATCTTAGTTCCTAGTCAGAGCTAAATGCCACTTGGATCTGTACGAGGAATCATGACAAAATTATGAGTGGGCATGCACTCAACCACCTCTCTGACTCGAGTGGGAACATGCTGTGTTTGAGATGTGTCTGTTCTCCTCATGCTAAGTGGTTCTCTGTTGGTCAGATTGAAAAGCTCCAGAAGAAATATGAAGAAACACTGTGGCCTCATCACTCCAACACTAAGTCAATGTGCATCTATAGGAAAAGTACAGATTGTTCAAAGTTTGAACAAGAAACGTATTGGTGCACTTCAGATACAAAAGACAAATCCAAATTCTGAAACTTTTTTTTTTTTTACAGCATCACATGCAAGACTATATTACACAATAAAGTGATTCATGTGATTTAGATAAAAGGTTGAATTTGCACTATAAATCAATATTTGTCATCATGCAAAGTGTTGGATTTGCAGTAGATCTTTATAAGACAAGTTATAATATAGTATGAAACTTTGGTAATGAAGATTAATGTTTTAGTGTTTGTTCCAAAGGTCCACTGAAAAAAATGGAAGATTAATTACCGTATTTTCCAGAGTACAAGTTGCAGCTTTTGCATAGATTTGTCAGTCCTGCAACTTTATATGTCAAAATAACATATATGTTTGTTTGTTTTTTACCAAATCCATAACACAATTTTTAACTGACGCGTTAAATTTCGAAGAACTGCAACAGCGAGTCCTCCCATGTGCGCTCATTTCACTCAGCTGGTGCAGACAGAGGAACACTGGAGGGCTAGCGGCTCCAGTTTCCTCTTCATGATAC
Organism: Hypsolebias antenori; assembly: GCA_031762315.1. Taxonomy (NCBI): domain Eukaryota; kingdom Metazoa; phylum Chordata; class Actinopteri; order Cyprinodontiformes; family Rivulidae; genus Hypsolebias; species Hypsolebias antenori. Next base: position 21,077,532 of record JARVGS010000814.1, on the reverse strand, counting down.
TTTTTGTGACTGATGTGACGGATACTCAGGAGCGACTTACTATATACGCTAAAAAATACGGTATTTATTTTTAAGAGAACGGTGTTTTGGGAATAACCGGAACAGCTAGATACAGTTTGAACATGGAAAGGCCGCTTGTGAACGATAGAGAGGGGATTTCCATTTTTCTTTTGCCGTAACCCCAGCTCACTGTCTGAGACCACCGTGGATGCTGTGAAATGAGCCGTCTGAACCTGCTGTCCGTTACAAAGCAACTTAGAATGCCTCTTTCATAACCAGTGGAAGGAAAACCTTTCACTTGTTGGTTGCATTTAAAGAACTGCTTTATATGAACTAAAAATGTGCAAGTTTGAATAAGGTCATGAAATATTTTAGATGATTTATCAACAACTATCAGCTTAACACCAAATAAATCTAAAAAAAAATCTAAAACTGACATATTTTGGTTTAAACAGAGCATCACTGCCCCTTTTCGACTCTACAGGTCTTTCTACAAATGTTTTTGACCTGTAGGGATTCTATTGTGTTCCCACGATTGTAAGTGTTAAAGTGCGAGCGTCTGTGTGTGCATGTCGAACAGTTTGTGAGCGAGCCTCGGGCTGCCCCCTCAGCGCTGCGTTCGCATCGACCTGCAGTGGAAAGCAGGCCTGCGCTTGGCCATGTAGGCCAGGAAGTCGATAGGGACATCAGAATGAGGGCAGCCTTCCAAAACTGTATCACAATGTGCCCGGAGGCCGCACACTCCCACCCAAACACACTGCATGCTGTAGATACACAGAGCTGGCCATTTTTCTAATAGCATTAGATTTATGGTTTATAGAGCCCCAGATGGTGATTTATGTGTAATCTGACAAATGGCTGCTAGACAGACAGTTTCAAACCCTCAAACTGGATTACCTTTTTTTGTAACAGCCATTTCTCAGCTGTGCTAGCTTCATGCTATCACGTATAAACAACTAGTCAAGCAAACCTGCAACAAAGAGGCCAAATTGAAGGCATACCTTCCATCTGCTTAAATAAAGTGAATTAATTAGGCTGGTGCCTTTTAGATTAGTCCCTGCAAAACAATGTTATACCTCATTTTTAGCACATTGGCATGAGTGTTTGGTGTTTTTTTAGAGTGCAAATATCAAAAATGAGGAAAAAAATTGAGGTATAATGTATAAATATTCTACATGTACTCTGATGCCTCTAGGTTACAGAAATAAACATGGCAAGCAAAAACACCATCCAAAAATCCCTGACAATTATTATTAGTAGTACTTTTATCCAGTGTGTACACACTAAATGACTGAGTGACAGCCATTCAAGCTTTACCCAACATCTGTTTATGTCAACCCTTAGTCAGACAACACTAATTAATGTAACTTCAATAGTGTTGACAACAAACTAGTTCCAGTGATGTGCTGGCTTGAAAAACAAAGCCATCATAACATAAAGCTGAGCACAAAATCTGAACTTTTCTGGGAGAAGGTATCTCATCAAGGAGTTGACATTGGATCATGACCTCACTATGCTCTACACAGCTATCACGCACTTTCTGAAGACGCTCTTCTGCCTCGTAATACTGGTGAGACATGAAATCTGTTTGCAGACATGGATGATTCTGAATCAGCTTTCAAAATCTCAAAAATTGATATTGTAATGGTAATTTATATATTAAAACACAAAAGGTGCATCTCAGAAGCGTGGGACAAAGCCTAGACAGTCAATGACGTACACATAACAGACCCTTACACAAGATGTGAAGATGACACAAGCAGTACAGCAGGCATGTATCAAAATACACTGATAATTTATTAATTGCATCAAAACCCTTGGAATGTACTCAAATTGTGATGTCAATGATTCCCACCCTTACTCTCTCACCACGCTCTATACGACTGATCTGGAAAGACTTATGGAGCATGTTAAGATGTGACGTCACGCTACGCCATGCTAGCATGAAGATACCGCCATGAGTATTTTGTCAGTGCTAGATTGTTTCCATGACTTTATCACAACCACAGTGATCTAGTGATGCTGCCGATCTCACGCTGCTGATTTAGTTCATGTTGCTGTATTTCTTTGTACTCGTCTGCTCACACACTTTATGCTGCTACTGTTCAGCATATTGTTTTGCACTGTGTTTAGCGCATTCTTAGTTTAGAGTAAATCTTAATTTATATCTTAGATTCTTATTGCTGTTTATTTTACAATTTATATATTTGCTGCTGTTGGACGTAACTGGGACCTTGTGTACACAATTTTGTTCCACCTCATGTACCACATGTGATGCGAATGACAATAAAGAACCTTGGCATGAGGCTAGCGTGGCCAGGTCAAACTGAACTGAACTCAACTTTGCTAGTCTTTGGTGCTTGTCTCAGTTATTGTTAGTATTAAACGCTGCTGAAAGACAGATGTACACTTTTCATCAGCCCAGCTCCAAGATAAAGGTCACAAGGTCAAAATTATACAAGGTCATTGCTTGTCCAAACCATTCCTATAGATTGCTGTATAATTGTTTGCAGATGAGCGTTTAATGTGTATTATGTTGCACTTATTCCAGTTGGAGTACTATAGTTTTGTCTTTATCTCTGTATCACAAAACCCTCTGACAGATATCCCAAAGTGCTGCAATAAATGTGTGAAAACAACAAGTGATGCATCCACATTTAAGAAATAGCTTTGTCACTTTTATCAGAAACCTACTTTGATAACTGCACGTCAGTGGATAAGTTGGGTTTAATTTATTGTCATTGGCAAAGAAAAAAAATAGACTATTGCTAAAAAAAAAAAATGTTTCTACAGAAAAGTGGTAACCAGACTAATGAAACTGGGCTATTTTTAGGTGTACTATTGCATTTTTAATTGTTTCATTAAGATTTGAACAGTGCCAACTTTCTGAGCATGGAAATCCAGTTTAAAATGTAAAAATAACCTGACTACAGCATGAAAGAGCTACTCTAATATTTTCCTGCCAAATACAACCATCCTGAGCTGGTAATCATCTATATTTAAACAACTAAATAATTCATTTGAGGCGGCCGTGCTTCATAGCATCACAGACCTGGCACTAAACTTGCTAAAGTGCTAACTCATGCATCGCTGCGTTAGTGGCGCTCCTCTCTGCCTTATCTCTGAAGCACTCATCAGATGGCTGTTTTCAATTATACAAATTAGGCTTACTAATAGAGGGGGGTCTTGATCACACACATGCAAACATGCAGAGAGATCACATAACGAAGCATCCCGGGTGGGGAATGTTCCGGGACACTGTAAAAAAGATCTGTGCCGAGTGAAATGAGCCAAACAGTGGAGATTGCCACGATGCTTCGTTAAGGTTATTTCCAGTTCGTGTTGATGCCTTGACAGTGGCGCCTTCTGTCCCCGCCCCTTCTTTTTTGCCAAAAGCCATTCAGTATATTTGATCAGCAGCAGTTTGGAGGCTTGAATCCACTCACAAAAACATAATCCTCCCTCCCTCAACATACCATCGGGGCTGTGAGGCCTTGAGGGCAGTGTATTACAGAATACAGCAGTACACCGCTGGACGTACATGCATGCATGAGTAGCCACTATCAGCTCACACATCCGTGCACACACTAGTATTACAACATCTATTTGAGCAAAGCTGAAGTGCACCAGATGTTTGCATTTCGTCTGCATGAATGGCATTATTTTTTACACCCAGTGGTCCATCTTGCTGCAATAAAAGGGCTCAGGCCAACAAGAATCAATGGCTCAAAGGACACCTCAGGTTTCAGCTCCTCAGTGTCAAATTGCAGAGCCCTAACCTAAGTGGTGGTGTTTCAGGGAGGAGAATCACAGTTTTCTCACCTCTTTGAAAATGGATTTCAGCAGAGTACCCGTCTATTTTAGACCACTGTATACGTTGACCTGTGTTTAAAGCTGCATGGTGGAAAATGGACTGTGGCAGCATGGTGTATCAGTTGGTAGAGTTGTTGCCTCTCAGAGAGAAGGTACACCGATCGAACCCCGGTCCGAGGACCTTTCTGGGTGGAGTCTGCATGTTCTCTCCGTGCATGTGTGGGTTTCTCTGGGTACTCCGTTTTTTTTTCTCCCACAGACCAAAAACATGCATGTTAGGGTGGTAACTCTAAATCGGCCCTGGGTTTAAGTGGTTGTTTGTCTCTATGTGCCCCTGTGATGGACTGGAGACCTGTCCAGGGTGTAACCCGCCTCTCACACAGTGACTGCTGGATATGAGCACCAGTGACCCAGAAAGAAAGAAGTGAGTAAAGATAATGGATGGATGAAAACGGACTGTATAGGTCCACCGCCGCCAGTTCACCAGGGGAACAAGAGCTCCTACACGATAAAGATGAACACACAAACACTTTCACAAAGAGAAATCACAAATTGCTGAACTCAATCCTCCAGCACAGTTTAGCCATGCTTGTTCTGAATACAGAGAAGGGGGGAAGAAAGGTAAACACAGGAGGCTGTATTGGTTCCTGCATGCTCCACTGCTCTATTATAGCTGCCTGTTTACTCATCTAAACATGGAAAATGCACTACACTTTCCCTGAGGTGAATGCAAAGAAGGGGAGCAACTAATTTAAAAAAAAAAAAAAAAAAAAAAAAGACTAAACAAAATAAAAACCGCATTTTCATGATCTTTCTGCCCCTAAACGCCCACATAATTCCCCCAGGAAACAGGAATGGTCTCATTACATACAAAACAGCATCTCCTTTACACCCTAAAACACTCCAGTGTTCTACTTTTCTGCCACCATCACCAATCATACAGATACACTAAAGCACACAGGATATAAGACACAACGTGAGTAGTGCAAAGAACAAGCAAGGCACAAAAAACAGCTCCGACTTCAGTGAGTGAATTCATCTGTTTGAACAAGTTGTCGTATTTTAGCAAATCGGAGTAATTCATGCCTGAAACGACGACGACTTTCCAACAAACTGAGCAGACACACTGGAAAGCAGTTATTTTCAGTATGAAATTGGTTACAAAATTGCATTTCAAGTTGGAAATTTGATTCCAAGTAGGTGACATTTTACCTTTTTATATTTGTATTTGTGTGCATATAAAAGCTACCTCTTATGTCTAATTACACAACTAGCAATCAGTATCCTACACCTCTCAAAAGCATAAAACTATCTATCATCACTAGCTGTGGTTAAAGATCAACTATCATACCTTTCATTAAACCAAGCAGCATATCCCCAGTTTGACATTTGAATACTGCCACATACTGGGATTCAGACCATCACACAACTCAATAGTTTATAAAGTGCTTGCTGGACGACTTAAACGTAGTGTTTTTGGTTGAAATTGTTACTATTTTGGAGATAGTTCAGAGTGTTTTTAGATAGACAAGCTCAGAATGGCATGTTTGACTATCCATTGCTTCCTAGTTCATAAAATATTACTGTAATAGTTCATAAATTTTATTTAAAAAAAAGATAGGAACATCTATTGCAAAAAGCGAGGATTGGAAAAATCCACTTTGCGTCTGCTTGTGAACGTTGTGAGCGCAATAACTCGATAAATAAGTGAAACTTCCATTTCTATGTGTGGCTGCAGGTGTAAGAAAGGTTCCTTTCAAAAATTGTGTTACAATGCCAAAACCTAATATGGCTACTTCCATATATATATATATATATATATATATATATACAGTATATATATATACATATATATACTTTGTGAGCTGGATAACTTGAAAAATAAGCAACGGGCCAATTTCCATTTTAGTGTATAACTGCATCTAGGCATAAGGCCGCCATTGGCCACCATTGGCTCAACCATCACTTCTGCTGGTGGATAACATTGCTCCTACCCACTTGAATATCTTGCACCAAAAACATCAAAGTTTACTTAAATTCCCTGTTTAATTCCAGTCCAGAAAAACACTCTTGAAAGCTACAAACATGTGCTATTGAAATCCTTCAGCGATGGGGGATATTGGTATACCGCTTGTTTATTTATGGTGGTTTCTCAATGGGCTGCAAATATTGGAGGATTAGTAATGCAGAGAAAAGGTACTGTTTATTTCTATCTTACTGAATCTGAGTGTTAGTGACCAAGTGACCAGTGAGTGCACAATTTGCATGGCTAGATTTTGTGTGCACAGATAGCAAAACTGCAATTTTGGACGTCTACAATATTGGGATGCCGATATTTTCTAAATATATGGTGCAGCCCCAGAAGATACTGAGTATCAGCAAAGTAAGTATAAGTATCATCAGTCAGCAGTTTTTATCTGAAATGCTTAGCACCAGTTTCTGCTTTTATAATCAGTTTCTGCTTTTATAATTCCACTGAGCCCTAAGGCAGCAAAAGATAAATGGACAGGGGGGTATAAGGGGTTGAGGAAGGAGACTTGGGTTGAGTGTACGAGACAAAGCTTCAGGTAAGAAATGAAAGGAATTCTTGGTTATAAAACAATGACGTTAAACAAAAGTAAAATGTGTGCAGAATGAATGGACTGGGTGGTTATAGATGATTGGTGGCAGGGGCACAGAGAGGAAATGTGTGTGTGCTCCAGGGGTGCAGATTAGATCACCGTCATAGCTGCCAAAGCCCCGAGGACACCGCAGATAAACATCAACAGATAATCTACGCATTTATTCCCACCTCTGCACAATCATCACTTCCTGCGTCTATCCCCTCAGCTCTCCTCTGTGGCACGCCTTCTCCACTTCCGCCCAATCACCATTACTAATTCTGCTACTTTCCATTGCATCCTCACTTGTTTCTTTGTTGTTTTCTTGCCCTCATTAAACACGTCTAAGAGTCCCGGGGCAGTGCACTAGATCACGCTTCTCAATAAACCCGTCAAGCTCTCCACAGTAGCTTCCCGATTCCATCTCTCTTTAGCTTTCCGAAACACAATAACAGCAACTCCTGAGCACTCCCCCCAACAAAACTCCCATCGATCACCTTGCTATGTGGAACACACACAGCTGCAGGCCTGTGCGGCTGACTGCAGGCCTATTGCCCACTGAAGACCCCACTTCTATGAGTTATAAAGCACACCTTTCTATATTGTGAACTGCAAACAGGGATTATTAAAAATACAGATTGAGTTTTCAGCCAATATGAGGCATTCTTCTGGAGTTTTCTCTGTGGATTTGTACTTTCCAAACAAAACTCTTTGCCTCACGAGGAGCCCCATTCTGGCACCCGCACTTGCTAGACTTGTGATGAATGGCACGCCAACACGGTGCATGATTAAGACAGATCTGAACAGATGATGCATAGACTGATGCTGGCATAATGATGTCAATTGTGATCAGTTTTGAAACTCAGCTGAACTGGGTCTACAGAGATTTCTCAAGCTGGAAGGCTTTTAAAAGAGCAAAAGAAGCGGTCAAGAGTTGTTCATGCCAGAAAACGAGTGTTCAGTACGTTGGTCAGAACTGGGTTTAACAAGGATTGTTGACCAAGTGCTGCAAATTTGGGAGGATTTAAACACCTGAAACACTCCAAATAAGAGCTGATAGATGATGCTTCTCGTTTCTAAGCTGATATTAGATGACAGAGTAAAACAAAACTGAATTTAGCATTTTAGTTGAAGAGATACAGTATTTTTGTAAAGACACGTGGAATAATGTAGGGTAAGTTGGGTAGAGACAAACAGCATCTGTCTGACAGTGTCTGTGCTGCCTGCCCTCCTCGTTGCATTACAGCTCCTTTGCCGTCTAAGTCAGGGAAAGCCCTGACATCTCTGCAACTGTGAATGAATTTGTGTGCCTGCATGCATGTTTTGCAGATGGGGGAAATGGAAATGAAGAAAGCCAGGATGATGAGAAGTGCCAAGATAGATTCTTGGGAAGTAGGATTTTTTGCTGTGTTTTATTGCAACAGCACCCTAACCCTTGGAAATTTCAGAATAATCTCTCATGTAAAGTCAAGGGATCTCATTTAATCCATTAGCCTTTAGGGGATGAAAATATGACTTTTAGCTACTACCGTGCCAAATTTTAGCTCAGTGTCCATAAAATCAACAGTTATCTAAAGTCAGCTGACAATAATGATCACCTTAATATGGCGCCAAAGTTTTATCAGCTGTAGATGTGCATACAATGATTACCTTGTAGGAAAATCATCATATGTTGGGTGGTTCATGAGATAATTTGCTACAAGACAGTCAAATGTTTTTGCCAAAGTTTTAAACAAAAGTATTACAAGACCAGTTAGGGCTCAGAGCACAAGTCTGGGATAAATCAGCCACTAACATGCACTATTAGCACAACATCTGTAAAATTAATTATCATCAGCTTTATTTATAAAGTGCTTTAACACCAGCCACAGCTGAAACAAATTAACTTAGTAGATATTGTTGTTTTCTAAGGTCACTTGGTGGCCATTTTGAAATATGATGACTCCAAACTGTGTGCAGGTACAGACGTACATCCACAGATTACTGTTTGAATGTTTCAATAAACTGTATTTAGTGGTTCAGGAGATGTTTTGCTAACAGACAACTCCAAGAAACAAGCAGTGCATCAATATCCTAAAGTTTGAATAGAATGTTTGTAGTTTTCAAGATGAGTGTTTTTCTGAACTGGATCTGAACAAGGAATGCAAGTAAACCTTAATGTTTTTGGTGCAAGATATTCAAGAGGGTATGAGTTACACTGTATAGAAGAACAGAGGTTAAAATTATTTATTTATTTATTTAGATTATCCAAAACAGACTAATGGAGCAATTTTACCCACCACCAAGAACAGTGGCAAGGGGTGGCCAATGGTGGCCTTGACCACAATAGATTATTTTTGACCACCCCAATCATTTTAGAAAACTACACGTTTAAGAAATATAAAAATGCACAGTTTCCTTAAATGAAACACGTGGACGGTTTGCATTTATATGGTTGAGGCCATCTTGGATTTTGATGTGGCACCCAATTTTTGACAGTGACTTTTTTTTTTTTTTTACGGCTAAATGCAGCCAAACACAAAAATGGAAGCAGCATATTGCTTATTTTTGATCCAGTAATTTGAGGAAACTGCTTATTAGCAATATAAAAAAAATTAGAAAGCACAGTTTTCTCAAATTCATATGGTGGTGGTGGCCATCTTGGATTGATGTAGCAACCCAATTTTTGATAGGGACATTTTTTTATGCCTAGATGCAGCCAGACACCATAAAGGAATAAGTTTTAACTTATAATGATGGCAATAACAAAAGTAGTCTGATTACTTTCAAGAACTCCTTAGAATATTAGGCAAAATTAAGCAAATAAGTGATGATTTGATCCGTGTAAAGTATTTTTGAGAGAGTTATATTAACAGATTATAAGGCCAGTGATGGCCAAGAAACTGCAACATTTGATTTATTAAAAGCTGACTAAATTTGCTTGAAACTCCTTTCAAGATTTGAGTTTGCTAATGTACAATAATTTTGAGAAAGCTAAAACAAAAATATTTTGTGTACATTTTTGGCGACATCCACAAACAACAATAATTCAACCTACCAATCAGACAGTCATCAAAATGATTTTGTTTGCCATTTTGAATTTTGAGTACCTGCTATTTTTTTCCCCCATCCACTTAGAAAACAAAAATTGATTTGATTCACAATTATGATTTGCTGTGGCCAAACAGAAGCGGCTCCAGACTGCTGTCACGTGCATGAGCAAGCACACTGATGAATGCCACCTAGTTGAACTTAATCAACCATAAATGCAAGAAAAAGACTTTGCAGTGTTGATTGCGCTGTTTGACAAATTAAAGATGCCACAGAAAAGAGCCAATTAGCACCAAAGAGGTAAACAAAATCCAACAAAGAGGACATGGAGGATGTGAACACCAGCGTGTCTGGGTATAGCAATATGATTTGTGCTGCAGGAGATGGTGTGTTTACTGTTAGTAGGTGGGGATGACCTTTCAGTGAGCTTTGAATGTCATGTGACCCTTGAAGTTTCGGAGGCATCTAATGTCATCGGGCCAGCTCTCACATGATCTAACAGTTGCACTCATGCAAGCTGACAGTTGTGAAAACTGTACTCACAAGGCCTGTGTGTGCTTTCAGATGATCAGTGAGAGTTTAACTATATGAAACGGGGAACAAAACTCTCCTGTTTTGGTGATGTTTAAAAAGATCGAGTTAGTAACGGCATGCGACACAATGGACACCAAATGCAAATGGCCATCCTGATCTATGCATGAAGCATGAACAGGAAGTGAAATATCTTCTTGCAGAAATGCGTTGTCTTTTCAAGAGCACAACAGAATGGTGGAAACAAGTTACAGAACTATACAATGTTTTTTTGTTTTTCTGAGAAAAATAAATATCCTAATTGTATGGCCACTTTGTGGAACAAATGCAGGCCGTTTCACCAAAGACAGCTATGTGATTAATTTATTGCATCCTACCAAACTCACTGGTTAGGATTATGAAAGTGCTAGCATATCAAGTGAACAAATATTTCATTAAAAACAAGTAAAAACAACTTGAACAAGCAGTATGCAGATGTCCCCTGTCAATAAGTGATTTGAATAGTGATTATTTTTTGTAGTTTTTTAGATTACCGGTAGTGTTTTTCTGGACTGAAGTTGAACAGGGAATGCATGTAAACCTTTATGTTTTCTGTATAAGATACTGAAGTGGGTAGGAGTTATACTGTGTAGAATGATAAATGGTAAATGGAGCTTACTTATACAGTATAGCGCTATCCAGCCCCCTATGAGGGGCCCCAAAGCGCTTCACAGTACCAGCCATCCACCCATTCATACACACATTCATACACCG
>JARVGS010000814.1:21047155-21065837 GCA_031762315.1 Hypsolebias antenori | reverse complement strand
CAACAGGTCCCTCTTGTAAATGAGTCCCCGTGGCTCAACGAGGCTAGCCTGTATAAATAAAGGTTGAATGAAAAATTCCACGAAATCTATGGGATGTCATTTGTAAAGTAACACAATCAAAATTAACGGCAATGTTTTGGTTTATTTAGCCTTTCATGAGATTTTTTTTTTCCAAGTCATACACCATATGGTATTCAAACATTTATGAATGTCATTGTCCCAAACTAAATATTTAGTTTCCAAACTAAATACTTAAATTGCAAGTTAAATATTTAGTTCAGGTGTAAATTAAATATTTAATTTCCAACCTAACTATTTATTTTCAAAGCAAAACATTTAATTCCTAAACTAAATATTTAATTTGCTAACAAATGTTTAGCTCGGACCTAAATATTTAACTTGCAAGTTAAATATTTTGATACATATTTAGCTAGCAAGTTAAATATTTAAGGCCACGCTAAATATTTAGTTAGCAGATTTAATATTTAGTTTAGGAATTAAATGTTTAGCTTAGAAATTAAATATTTAGCTTGCAAGTTAAATTAGTTTGGAAGTATGACATTTATAAATGTATGAATGACGTGAAAATATAACTTTGAAAAAAAAAATCTTTTTTTTCTTATGAAAGACTAAATAAACCAAAATAGTGTCGTTAATTTTTGACTGTATTTTTACAAACGGCACCCCATAAAACCTATTTGAAATGTGTTTAACCATTGCTTTAAAATTATATTATGTTTTGTTCAGCAAAATACTATAAAACAAAACGGGATAAAGTTTCATTGATACTTTAAATACTCAGTATACTTCCAGTATACTTTGATTTCATCAAAGATACGAGAAAATGGATTCACTCGTTGTTCTGAAAACATTCACGACGTTTGACTTTGTAGTACACAAAAGGAAAAAACAAAAACATCATCAGGAGTTATCTGCTTTAATAAAAACATACAGAAAAACACAGTCATATAAGAAGCATACAGACTTATTTGAGTATTTTGCGTTTACTCCCTGAAAATAGTGTATTTTCCAAAACTATAATTTCCAGGCAACCATTGCTGTTTAAAATGAAACTGTTTGCCAAGAAGCTCTGTTTTCTAGAGAAGGCTAAATAATGAAAACAAGTAATACGCAGAAAACACTGAATGGAAGTAATTAGTGAATATTATTGCGAACTAATGCAGGTAGGCTTATCCCCCTCTGTATTCTGATGGCTCTTTTACCCGAACAAGAGCCTCTGTCCACAAATGTTGCTCTAATCCCAAATTCCTCTCCTTCTCCACAATAATGAGCTCCTCTTAGACTCAAGAGTTGACAGAGGTAAAGCATTTAGCACGCTCGAATGAAGGAGGGGGTAGAGAGGGGGGAATGAGAGGAAGATACAGTCCAAAAAGGGATATAGCAAGAGATGGCAGGGAGAAGGGGGGAAGAAAAATCCACCGAGACATGCATGAGGTAAGCTCTCCCCCTGGCAAGGCACAGTAACGCTGTTGCACAGACCGAATGCAATGGCTGACTCTCGACAATGAGACAAGGGAAGGAAGGGAACGACAGAAAAGATGGAAGGGAGGCTGCAAAGGAGAGCTTTTCAAAAACAGAGAAAAAAGGCGAGATCGTCTCAGCGCTTTCCTGAAGAAACTATTTTCCTGCCTGTCACAATAACCCAGGGGCACGATGTAAACAACGTGGGCAGTGTGTGTTTCTATGCGTCACGTGTTGTGTGTTTGGCGTATTTTCGTGAATAGAAGCGTGTGAATGCAACACTGGGAGAAAAAAAAAAGACGACGAAGAAAATCACGATGCAGTCACTTCAAGGCCCAGTGATGAAACGCGGCGCTCAGTAAATAACTCAAGCTCATTCACGTTGCAAAGCACTCTTGTGCACGGCTCAGTTCATGAGGTAAAGTCAGAATGTATCTGTGCACGCTGAGTAAACATGTTCTTGACTTGAACAAGCAGACCAATGAGCTACAGACTAACATCATGTAATGTGGAGCTACCAAGGCCGATAGATGGAAGAGGGATTGTGAACATGGCTGACAGAGAAACAAGAGTGATGAGTCCTCGTAGAGGCTTTTTGTCTCTGTGATGAGACAATCATGAGTGCATCATCAGTTAGCAGAGACAGCATACACTCCGATTAAACTAGATTTATGTTCAGGTGCATTAGAAGCAATAAACACATTGGCAGCCTCGGATCTCCCCAGGAACGCAGCCTCTTGAATATTTCCGGTTTTTAGCCTTGTGTGAACAGAATGTCAGTCCGGATGTGTCGAACGACGCAGCCAGACTGGAGCAATTAAAGACCAGGACAGGAAGTGGGACTTTACAATTCCTCCGATCGTGGACGTGAGCATGAGCTGCACTCGTTCTGCATAGCCACATCCCATTTCAAGAGGAAGCTTGGTTTTAATTCCAAGTTAATGAGACAATAAAGCTTGTCCTCTAATGTGTTCCTAGTCCGAGCCAAATGAGCTAATTGGGAGTTTTAACGTGGTTTGTGACAACAGCAGGAAGGGTAACAGTGCTCACAATTGCCTGGATTTTATTCCGGACCTCGTGGCTTTCTAACTAAATGTTTAAAAAAATGATATTGAAGCCACTGAAGAAGTTAGCACAGAGATTTAAGTGAGCTGAAACAGCATCACGCCTCAGCAAGATCTGAACTTGTTGAATTATAAACAATGAATCAGCATTGCTTAGTCCAGTCAAGAAAACTTTTCTTTTCTTTAAATCTAAGTAGTGAGAGGTTTGTTCTCCCACATTTTGAGTCAGTCATGAACACTGAATGTTCCTTCCTTCCTGTCTCTCCTTACTTATTTTTGGTTCTCAAAATGGTGGCCGCTCGGTGTGATTTGAGCTCTTTAGCATAGCATTTTCCACACAAAGCTTTTAATTAAATAAAATAAAAAACAGTGAACAAGTTCTCAGCGTCTTTTTGCAGCAAAAAATAATTTTTTAGATGAAGGCATGAGTTTCAACCATGAATTTTGGAGCTTCAGCAAGACGGAGGTTTTTTTCGAGGTCGGCCTATTAGCTTAGCTTGTAGCTTAGCTTCTCAGCTTAGCTGCATTTAACCGTCCAAAAACACAATTTTGTGTGGTTAAAATGGATTTTAAAGCGAAAAGAGAAAGGGATCATCCAGTGTCTTCAGTAGAAAGAGATACATGAAGAAACGATAAAGCCGATAAATAAAAATAAGGTTGATATTTTTCATTTATCATGCGATTAATTGATTTATTGTTTATTGTGACACGCCTACCCAGTGCAGATAATGTCCATTCATTTTTTGTTGTTTAGTTTAGTTTATTTATTTCATTCATTTTATAATAAAATACAAAACAACATACATACAATAATAAAAGAAAAGAAAAAAAACATATATAAAATGAAAGGCAGCAGATGAAGAAAAAAAAATCTTATTTTATCTGCCCCTTATTCTCTAACAAACAATTCATACAACAAATGTCTTTAATTTCCAAAACGAAATGAACAACTCATTTAACCTCCTTTATCTCATACAATTTCTGAATTAAACTCATTTAGATATATGTTTTTAATAATTTAAACTTAACCATTCTTTTCAATATAACCACTGATTGAGCTTCTTTAACATCTGTCTCCAATTCATTCCATAACCCAACTCCCTGATGGAAAATCTGCTTTCTACTTAAAGAACTGCATCAATCAAATCTATAAAATCATATTGCTGCTTTGTTACCCTTGCAGCTGACAGAAGCATCAGAGGCAGAACAGGAAGCAGCTTCAACTGGAAACCAAAAGTTAGCGTTGACTAGCGTGTTTCAATGTAAAACCGATGGAAACAGCAGGACCCAAAGGAAGAAGTAGAAGCAAAGCTGACTGGATGTTAAGAGCTAGTTGTTCTTGAGGGTAATAGAAGTACAAAGGCACCCCATAGGAGTGTCAAAAAGCTTGTTCTGTGACCTGTTTGTTTGTTTCAGGTTAAATTTAGAGCTTCAACTAGTTGAGAGTATATTCAAAATGTTTTTATTGAGCTTTTATATTTCTCTAAGTAGACGGTAGCAGCTATGTAGACCATTTATGTGCACATCTTCAGATCACGTCTTCAGCTGGAACGTTTGCAGCCTGCTGTCCCCTGCCCAAACCTGAAAAGGCCAACCCACCAGTAGGAAACACCACCCAATCCTAAATACTCCTCAATGATTTTTGATATTTTATAAATAAAGCACATTTTGAATATAATTTTGGTGTTATAAACTGTGACTGGGGGGTTTGTTTGCAAACCCAAAGCAAGAAAACACCCCAGGCCTCGGTGACCCCATAATGTATCTGTATGGACACCTGCCCATACACAACCACATCCCTGCCATACACACAGTATCTCATAGACCTCAGACACACGGTCGTGATACATCACCACCTCCACACAGTGGTGTCAGCCTTAGACAACTGCTCCTGAGCTATAGCAGAGAGAAGACATTTATCATTATGACAGCGTACACACACACACATACACACAGAGAGAAACAGGGTAAAACAATGTTGCAGCTGGCGATGCATGAAGACGACTTCATCAAATCATACATCCCTCATATTGTATATATTTCACAGCAAAAAAAAAAAAAAAATCCAAACAAAATGTTGATAATTTTAGACTCATTAGAAATAAAAAAGCTATCCCTACTAGTTCTTTTCCCCCCACTTTATCTCTACATGGGATAATTCACAATTCAAATCTAACCAGATGTCTGTCCAGGGAGTTGTACACTGTCAAGACATCACTCCTCTCTTTTCTTTCTCGCCTTTCTCCTCCTCAAATCTGCCAATGTCAATTTTCACTCTGCTCCCTTCTCTGATCTCTCGTTACTTTTCTTCCCCTCCACTCTTAAGATAAGTCTGCTGTATCGGTTTGATCACGTTTCTGTGTCAAGAGCTGCCAGGGGGTCTTATCAGCCGTCTGTATAAATGGTTTGGTGTAATATTTGTTTGGATAACCATTTAATCGACTATCGATTCACACTGAATGGACTTTCGCTGAATCTTACAGAATTATCTGCAAAGTAAGAAGACGTCAATACGTCTAAGATGTTCTATGTAAAACATGGATTTAATTTCTACATTAGCATTGTAGCAACATTTTGGAAGTGAGTCTGCTTAATTTATCATTTTTAATCCAAGCAGTAATGCTTACTGAAAAAAAAAAAACTGCAAAGATCCATCAAATACTATCTTTCTTTCCCCCACAGAAACCCTGCAGGGAATACCTAATTTCGTATTTCTTCTGATCACCCGAAAGCAATTTCCTCTAAAGTGACATCTGGATCAAGGTCTGCATAACAATGGTCAAATTTAAATTGAATGAATTAAAATGGGCATTAGTAGTGGTGACAGTTTTTCTGCTCAATTGGTCAAGCCTTCTCTTGTCCCTTTGTCTAAAAACTCACCAGTTCTACAGCCCACCCCAACCCCCAAACTCCCCAATGGCACATTTACACAGATATTTCTCATGAGAACCCTATGTTGTCTGTCATAGAGCCCCTTCAGCTGTTGGCTTCCTGATTTGTGTGCTTTCACATTTGGAAGGGGGTCGAGGCAAAGGAAGTGAAGGGATAAGCGGGAGGGCTGATCATAAAATAAATTTATGGTCTATACATTTGGCTAGTTTGTGTAAATGTTGGGATTTGCACAGGCTTGGCAAAACTTTATGGTCTTTAACTTTTATACTTCACGTTTGCCTCTGTGTTCTTGCTACACCTAACAGTTTTTATTGTTTCTTAGCTGTGCAATAGCTATTTCTAAAGGTTAAGCTTACTGCAACCCAAACCCTGAAGAGTCTTACAGTTTTGTAACAGAACAGGATTCAACACACAGGCGAAGGAGGTGAGGGGGTCACATATTTCCCAGACACATACCCCTGTTTCAGCCTTGCAATTTCAGTAAGAGTGGAAACGTCAAAAGCATAGATGCGGCTTCATTCTTCCTGAAGCTCTCGTTTAGTCCTTTTCTCTGAGTCAAACCTTAACTGGACTCAAAACGGTAAATGGACTGTACTTACATAGCACCTTTCTATCTTATCAAGATACTCAAAGCTCTTTACACTACAAGCTGTGCCCTCATTTATCCATTCATATAACACTCTACTATACTGCATCTATACAAAGAATAATCAGTGCTTTATCACATTCATACACCAATGGGACACACATCAGAGGCAATGAGGGGTTCAGTGTCTTGTCCTGGGACACATGGGCATGTGACTGCTAGTGGAATCAACCTCTAACTCTTGCAATGGAGGATGACTGTTCTAGCCTCTCAGCTACAGTTGTCCCGCTCAAAAGAGAATTTGAACCATTCTGAGTCAGTCATTCTACTCTTTGCCTCTACACCTACATTTTGCATATATGTGCCAAAGAAAAGAAGTGTTCCAATTCTTTTCGAGACGTAAGGACCGGCTAAGTAGTAAGACTATGTGGAGAATGTTTTAGGGGTGCATTGCAAACAAAAAGGTACAGTAAACATTGCATTGATGTATTCCAATTAATATTTAGGCTCATTATTAAGCTTTCTTAATAGGGTTGCAGTACTTCAGTGGTCAGTGTTGCAGTTTCATAACCCTGAGACCGCAGGTTCAAGCCCAGGTTGTGTGAAGAAGGGCATCAGGCATAAAATAATTGTCAAATCTTTGATGTGACTGCTCGCTGTGGCAACTCCTGAAGGGTGTAGATCAAGCTGTTTTACAGAAGCAAGGAACTGTCATATTTTGCTAATATTAAACTTTATTTTAGTTATTGCCTGTTTTGCATACCTGTCCCTTTTTTACAAGAATAAAATAAAGCCTGTGTTGATCTTTGTCATGGCCTTGATAACTAGTTATACTTGAGGTTCATCAAAAATGTGTTTGTTGACATGAAAGGAATAAGCAACAGTTGGTGGCTTATTGACTTCTTAAGGGCGTCCATATTTTGTAGTTGATTTCAACGCTAGGGGTAGGGGGGACACAAGAAAATGGGATTCAACTGAAATACCTCATTTAATACTTATCGAACTGGATGTTGTATGAGCCACAAGGGGGAAACAAAATCTAGAGAATAGCCCTAAAAGCTGGAAAGTTAAAAGCAAGTCAAGAAGCTGGCACAAATGCTAACCCTTACATATGCCACTCAGGAAAATGCACAGCTTAAAACACATTGATCCAAATGGCTAAGTCAAAAGATTACCAACAGCACCTCTCATAAGCTGAACAGCATTGTGCAAGTGGCATGTTCACGTAAATGCAAAGTGTCGTTTCTATAAGCACTATCTGGTTAAACCTGTCTGCCTCCTCACTGGCTGGGTAAGAGGGCACAGATAGGCCTGTCTAATTCCAGCGACAAGCATTATTTATAAATCCTTCACTTCGGGGCAGATGCAGCCACAACTGGTGATGCAAAACACATCAGTGGGAGAAAGAGAACGGCGGAAGCAAGTGCAATGGCTTTCTCGTCCACCCCTGCCGGCCCACACCGCGAGAGGCGATGACACTGATTAATGAGAGAACCGTCTCGTCACAAGAGCATCTGGGTAATAGACTACACAAAAAGTCAATGGAGGGAGACTCAGAGGGGTAAAGTGCATACCCTGGCCTTTTATTGTTGAATAATTTTCGGATTGATACAATGCTTTGAATATGGAACAAATGAAAGTATAGCTGGGGTGTTTTACCCCTTACTTCTTCAGTGTAATTACATGACTTATGATGTTAGCACAAATCTAAGAGGCTACTATTGTAGAAGTGGGTCATTTCAGCGTTTTTACTGGAACAAAGACATGTTGAGGAAATGATCTCATAATTCTTCAGATTCTGAGGCTCTTTTGTTGGATCTGTTACAGTAGAGCAAGTCTAAGGAATATACAGTTAAACTGATATTGCTGTACATTTTTCTCAATCGTTTTAATGAGCAATTCTTAACATAACTTTGGTTTA
This sequence comes from Hypsolebias antenori, assembly GCA_031762315.1. NCBI lineage: Eukaryota > Metazoa > Chordata > Actinopteri > Cyprinodontiformes > Rivulidae > Hypsolebias > Hypsolebias antenori. The sequence goes on along the minus strand of JARVGS010000814.1, from coordinate 21,057,892 downwards.
TAGAGTGACTAATGTTCTTGATCTGAAAGGATATTTTAAAAATGTGTTAAATTAATATAAAAATGATTTTTGTATTATTCTGGGTAGAAAGAACATGCTGGTGAGGGTTCTCTGCCATCCAGTTAATGCTAGTAGGTAAAATCATAATCAGTAAATATCACAGAGCAAATAAAAATGATTAAATCACGCCATCTGGACAAGTTTCTTTAAATGAAGAAACTTTCCGTCCCCCTTCTAGAGGACTTCGTCAGTCTGCAGCCTGCCAACCACATATGTCCCATATGTAGCCTTCTATGGGACGTTCTCCACTTAAAGAAACTAGTCCAGATGACTTGATTTAACCAATGTTGTTTTATCTTCCTGGATGATTGAGCTTACAAACCTTATTATTATTTATTTATTTTTTTTTTTGTAAATACTGTATAGCAAATGTTCCCACCTTCTCTAGTTAAGAACTGACAGCAACTAGACCCGATTTACAGAGGCACCGTGTTGTATTTTGGAACCAGAGTCTGCTCACTAGCAATTATAGGTTTCAAATCCCTGCTACTCACTCACATACCATAGTGTTACATGAACTCTCTTATAACCAATAAAGTGCATATTTGAACATAAAGAACTATGCAGATCAACAAGAATAAACACCACGTTTACCCTTACAGTTGATGAGGTAAACCTTTTCTGAACTGCATATACTGGAATCAGCCTGCAGGTAAGGTTGGTCCCATTCTTGTTTTAGATTATTGGTTCCATTTAGGTTGATTAAAAAATAATAAGGATTATTCAAAAAAACAGACTATAATGGAAGTTGTTGAAATTAAGTTGACTAATCCTTCTTTTGATTCTAAGATGATTTTTTTGAGTTGTACAGTTTACATGCAAATCACTGCTTCCCCTCCCCGGAGGGTCATTAGGGTTCTATAGCCTGAGCCATGCAAAATGCTTTGGTCACATGGATGACGATGCAAATTTTTGCAAACCGTTCGTAAAACCCTGCAATGTATGGGCTGGAAAAATGAAAACTGAGAGACCCCGCCCCAGTATATTGGCTCCATTTGACAAAGATGACTTATTTTACTCATTCTAGCTTCTCTGTCACATATATACACAGTATATATGATACTGATATTTGAGATGCAAGTAGCCAGGGTGTTTCAACTATATTTCCATAATGGGATGGAGGCCATGAATTCATTTAATTTCCATCCATTTGCAGTCTAATGGACATGCTCTAACTGCAATACTTCCACAGCTTATCTATGATCTGGAGTTTTAATGAGTTTTTGTGCTTTTCCATGATTTGCCACCTGAAGTCAAACAAGCTGGAGAGGAGTGGATATTTTCTTATGATGGGGAATAAAAAGTAACAGATCCATCAACAAATAGGAGCCCTGAGCAGAGGAGATATAAGTGGGACCTGAGGGGGGTGTGGGGATGAAAACCTTCCTTTGTCCCTTGCTGCAGAAATTCCCAGGTTTAAACACAATTACAGAAAGAATCCTATTAAAACACACGGGACAGCGGTCATGCACATTCCTGCTCCTGCGGATGCGTCCACCCCCACAACCCCAAAGTGGAGAGGAACATGCGAGGAGGGCGTGAACGCGCCCGGAGTGAAATCAGCTTCATGCGACTGTGCTCAACCAGCTCTCGGAGCTGTCTTTAACCTCCTCCATCTCTTTCTGTCTTGCTTCTGGCTGCGCGGTGCCCGACGCAAAAGACTGGGCGGCAGCCGCACATCCACCTCGGGTTGTTCCAAGACTTTTCATTCATTTTTCTCTTTTTTTTTTTTCCCTTCACGATGTGAAGCAGACATTACAGCCTCATAAAGATAAGGTTTATTCGCATGAATCCCCCCACCCCCACCCTAATGGCGTTCATTCATCACCATCCTGTATGGCGCTGATAACGGTCCCGGGCGCTCCTGTCTTGACCGCCGCGCAATGTCTCCACGGATCTGGATACAAAACAACCCCCCAGAACTAACATCAAATCTGCACAGTGTGGTGCTCATATAGTCCCAGCATGGAGACACATGTCCACACCGGACAGCTGCTTTTCAGGACAAGAAGAGGGAGATGAACAGCAGATAACTTACATTCTGTCTCCAGGAACGAGCAGGCGGCTCTCCACCATCATATCGGGCAGAAAATCCAGATTGTAGGATGAAGACATGTTGCGTGTCCGCCTGCGCTCTGGCTCTGTGGGTGCGTGTGTGTGAGCGCTTGCGCGTGTGTGCGATGAATAAAAGGAGCGTCGCCCCAAACTGCGCCTGGCCGCGGAGACGGAGAGGGACAGGTGCAGAGGCCTCCCCCCCCACACCTCCTCTCCAAAGGCAGTGTAGCCAGCCGCGCGCACTCTGTCCGCATCCAGCACGTGTCACGTTCTCCTCCTGCTCTCCTCCATTCGCCTTGTGTTGTTGTTGTGTTCTTGTTCTCTCTCTTTTTCTGGTGTTGAGGCTTTTGATTTCGCCCGTCCCGACTGAACCCCCTCCGCTCTGCCAGACGCGCGACTGACGGACTGCTGGAGGAGCAGGAGCGGAATCAGGGAGGGGCGGGAGGGGGTTGGCGCCGCAGCTGATCTTTAACTGTTACAGCTCCTCACTCATTCCATATAGCATCATGGAGGGGGTTTTGTCCCCCATGATTGATTTAAATGTACTTTCGCCCACCTTTACACAAATTTTGATTTGGCTTATTTAGTAAGAATAATGAAAATAAAGCATATTATTATTAATAATAGTATACAGGTAGTCCTCGGGTTACGACGTAGATCCGTTCTCACGGCGGCGGCGTAAACCGAATTTGACGCAAGTCGGAACATACGTACAAACTGCACCATATATACCAGTACTGTATTACCAAGTACTTAGCCTATCCTAACACAGTACCCTACATAATTATCAAAAAACACATACATTTGGGAGCCATAATGAAGGGGAAAAAAGTTAATTTCCTACTGGGATGCTGGTGAAGCATTTTCCTCCGTCCCTCCTCTATATTTACCATTGAGTTTACGTCATAAAACCGCCGTCCAGAAAACAGCTACTTTTCCACAGCTGTTGCCTGTTTCTGCCGGTCCAGCTCGGTCCAACAAGTTTAGTTTTGTTTTTTGAATGTCCAGAGGACTAGACTTAGCTTTTTTAGAGTACAGTGCCGTATTTCTTTGCCGCTACGTTTTACAAGGTAAAACCGGAAACGGCGTAACTCGGCTTTTCAAAATAAAATTTCAAAATAAAAGTTTTTTTTTTTTTTTTCACACCTGACGATCACTCACACTAGTATGCCGCGGAACAGTGGTTGAAAAACACTGTTCTAGGGACATGAACATTTTAATAATTAGGTGGAGTGGATTTATTTATACTAACAAAATCTTCCTGTTTTGGCCAGGCTTCTGTCAGACATAATAAATCAGTATGATGATCAGTTATCAGTTCATTAACTAATAGGGATTTAGAGGAAAGAGATCTGATGTTCAATAGTCCATATTTAATTTTTTTTTTTTGTTCTGGTAAATTAATTGTGTTTATTTTAAAAAGATTTTTATGGGTAATATTTTTAGAGCTGATTTTTGGTTTAGTTGAATTGAGCCGTGTGCGAGTTGGCACTGTTTCAATAGGGTTTTGGGTGGGTATCGAAGAAGCAGCAGAGAAATAAGCCAGTCAAAGCAGATGGCCGCTCTTCCTGAGCCTTGTCCTGCTGGAGGTTTCTTCCTTTTAAAAGGGAGTTTTTCCTGTCCACTGTTGCCACTGTGCTTGCTCAGGATGGGAGACTGCAATGAAGTGGAGATTCAACTTGTCTGCTGGATGAAAGAGAACTTTACTAACTGGTTTTTCTATGTATGTGAATGTTCCTGTAACGTGTCCTGAGACAACTTTGTTGTGATGTGGTGCTACATAAATAAACTGAATTGAATTGAATATACAGAGCAACTTAAAAATGGCTCCAGTAAGAAATTTATATATTTTTTCTGGTAACTGCAATGTACAACCAGAACATCTGGGGGCAGTATTGTCTCTTTAGTTTGCCAAAACTGTACAGTCTTCTGGCGAAGAAGAATTCACACTTTTTCTTTTAAAATAACAAATATGACATACATTTTAGTTTGAATTGTTTAATGCATACATTTTTTTAATAGTCCATCCATCTGTCCATCCGTCCGTCCGTCCATCCATCCATCCATCCATCATCTTTACCAGCTTCTTCCTTTACATGTCACAAGGGTCACTGGTGCCCATACCCAGCAGTCACTGTGCGAGAGCTGGAGGACACACTGGACAGGTCTCCAGTCCATCACAGAGATTCATGGAGATAAACGAGACAATCATTCACTCTCTCACTCACACCTAGGGGCAATTTAGAGTTACCAATCAGTTCTGTGGGAGGAAACCGGAGTGTCTGGAGAAAACCCACACATGCACGAAGAGAACATGCAAACTCCACCCAGAAAGATCTCCGGCCGGGATTCTATCCGGCAACCTTCTCAATGAGAGCCAACAGCTCTACCAACTGAGCCACCGTGCTGCCTTTTGTAACAGTCACTTTGAGTAAAATTATATTAAAATCAAGTGATAAGTTTCAAATGAATCATTTTCACAGGTCAGGATTTGAATTTAGCTGTGGAATATTATTTAGCTTTAACTCAAAAGATCAGGGTCACATGCACAGGTAATGCAGGTGAATTAAAAATGTGATGGATCCCAGAACAGGAAGTGCACCCACAGGAAGCAGAGACAGATTTAAATATACAGAATGTTGATTCATAAACAAAGTGAAGTATTAATTGACTATCAAAAACGATTAACTGCTGCTCTACCTATTTGGACTAATCAGTTAGTTGTAAATTTAATTACAATCTTCCAGAACTCTTGAATTTTTGTACATTTATCTAAGAATGTTTTTTCTTTTGTTGGACCACTTTCAAATTTGCACATTGATAAACATTAAAAATAGAAGTCTCATAAGGGAAAACATTCTTATTTTACAGGATCTGTCTAATAAAAACATTTTCCCAGCAATGCATGTTTACAGTCCATTTAAACACCGCTAAAATAATGCACTGTTAAAATGGTATAACAATATATTTCTCACAGAGGTTGAGTGTGTATACCTTCATCATACTGGTATGATTTGACTAATAAATACTTATATACATATATATTATTTGCATCTGCAACCAGTGTCATTAACTGTTTAATAAAGTATCATTATATTTCCAGCAAGTTAATTGCACTTGTAGGAGCTTGAGTTTGGTCTACAATATGAGCAAGGTCAAAAGAAAAAAATGGTGCTGCAATGTGAAGCTGTGGGTCACAAAAGATTAACGATTTGAGTTCAGTGGTTCGCCAAGGCTGTTTCTCATGATAACTGCATGACAAAGCAGAAAATAAAACAGATTATTATTATCCTAACTATGGCGCTCAATGGCTTAAATTTGCAATGCAAGTACGTGTAAGGCTTGTCAATCCAAAGAAGTCTCCAACTCTCAAACACGGCTGAACATTATAATCACTATAAATAAATCCACAAAGCTAGAGTGTGTGCAAAGAGAGCCCTATTCTCCAAATAACTGTATGAATTAATGTGTTTGAATGTGCACACACACACAAAGAAACAGTGTGATCTCAAGGTTGCTGTGCAAGAACTCAAAGCATGTCAGTGGTTTCCGGTGGGTAGCTCCTCTCCTACTATCGTGGTTATGGAGATTCAATGACACCCCGCCGTGTCAGATTAATGTTACAGTGCTTATTTGCAGTGCCAGTCATTTTCTGTGGGGGAAGGCAAGGTCAAAAGAATGTACTGTGGCAAAGAAATAGGAAAAGTGTAGATCAGGGCTACTTTATGGTAATAAATCGTGCAAATAGTTAAGTATCACCTTGAGCGAAGCAATCAGAACTCGGTTCTAGTCCAACAAGTAGTAGCTCTATCTTTCAGTGTGCAGGTCTGACTGAAATATTTAAAAAATCATGTGCAAAAAAAAATCCAGTTGTAAAGAACTCAGAATGGGGTAGAGGCTGGGCAATGACTCGGTGCCGGAAAGTCCCAGGTTTGATACCCAGTCACATCTTGTGGTGTCTCTTTAGAGCAGCACGCTCTATCCCCAATTGCCCATTTCAATAGCTGCCCACTGCAACCACCTGGGGTGGATGGGTTAAATGCAGAGAGCCAGTTTCACCATTGTATGGGAACATACAATGATGACAATACATACACATTATAGTATCAGCACCCTATCTTGAGCTCAGAAAAGGATGAGTAGTTTTGGTCTCCATGAAACACTGGAAAAGGTGCAAAATTACAGCAGAACTTGGTGTAATGGAATTTAATTCAACTCAAAGCATTTTTTTCTTCCTGATTTGAACGATTCTTCAAAGTCACCACTAGCAGCAAGCAACACATTAGTTTAACTGCTAGCATGTTTTCTGTTTGTCTGTGCCAAGATTCTAGTCCAGCTCTACTTAAATCCCATCTATATGTGGGAGTTCCTGTTTTTCCTGCTGCTCTGAAGACACTAGATGGTGTCAGAGTTTCCACACCTGAAGATAATCTTAACAAGGCGAGTATAAAAGAAAGTAGATGACTCCTTGCCACTGGAGCATTATCTACCTCTGGTAGTCGTACTTCTAGCCCTTTTGTATTCTATGATCCTTAAGAAAGACTTACCTGTGTTCCTTTTGCTATGTACAGTATCTATTCTTGTGAAGTACCTTTGCCTGGACTTTGAAGAACCCCTGGAAATTCCTTGTGTCCTCAGCTGCCTTCCTCACCTTCCAACCATGCACCCTACTACCCAACATACAGTAAGATCTGAAATCAACCCTCAATATCATATCCTCCTCTTGGAAAATATCATCTATAGTGTCCTTGCTCCTCAGAGTTCCTGATGGGCTTTTTTAACCACTGTAAATAAAATCACTTTAAATTTATTCTCGGTCTTGAAGTTTGTTCACTCCTCAGTACTTGTCTCTGGGTATTCTGTTAACCATAACACTATACTCTTTTTAGAAAACTAAAAACCAGAGAAATGAGCATTACAACATTTAGGACTGGTGCACTGAAAGTGAAGTTGTTCCAAAACGCCAGTGGAGCGTTCAAAAAGCTTGTGAGCAATGAAGATGCTATGATTACAAGTAAACCTTTGTTTTAATATGTCTGATTACAGATAAATGGTGTGGATGGTCTTTACCAATTAGATGCTGAATAAAAATCAAACTAAGGTGATTCCATAATTCTGTCGCTCACATTTTTTTTTTTTTGTTCATCTGCTCCAGTTCCCTGGGCTCCAGCAGTAATGGACTGCACTTACCTTTGCATACACAATTAAGCCTGCGATCGAAGCCTGAGGATGAATTCACAAGACTTGAAAAGTTGTACCTTTTAAATGTTTCACACTTTTTTTACACTTTTAACCTCTCCTGAGAGCCAAACACTTTCCACAAATATCTTTCTGAAGCCAAAAACATCTTGAAGCTCGACCTGAATTGTGTGTTTGTACATCAACAGTCCTGACACACTTCATGCCTCACATCTACATTATAGATAGACGCAATACATCTTCAGACCTGGCTTTTATTTGAGTAGAAAATCACACAAAGCTAAATCAGCACACCTTTCAAAGATGGTTGCCGCATTTTCTCCAAGGAGGAAACAGATGCAGTGCTTGACATTTAGGATGACGACAGCATGAACAACAACAAAAAAGAGAGACCTTTGGTGATGTGTACATGACTGCACTACAGTATGAAGCTAAAAGGGCTAACAGAAAAAAAAAAACCTTTTAAAATAGTGTTGGCGTCCAAAAATAATGTTGCAAAATATTACAATTTAAATATATAGATGGTTTAAGAAGCCATCAGAAGAGTGGCAACTGCCTTGCTTTCCTTCCTCAATGTTTACCTTATTAGCTATGGCCCAAAGAGAGCTCCAAACCGTGGCAGATGGGGCAAAGCCAGAAACAGAATTCCCGAAGCGTGTCAAGGCAGATGTCACAGGCCACAAGAAAACTGTTGCCACAGTGAAACCAGGGCAGCGGGGGAAGCATAGAAGAGAAACCATCCTTGACCACAAGTAATCGTCTCATTTGTCTCATTTGAAAGAGATGGATCCATGGTCAGGGCAAGAGAGCCACTTAAAAACAAGGAAAACTTTTTTAATGAGTTTCTGCCACTCTTTTAAAGAAATAATATTCAGGGGCTTCTCATATGATCTTTAAAGGTTTGTGTTTACAGATAATTTAAGACATTCAAATGCAATGCTGATGCAATTGAAGAAGCTATATTGGATATGTAGCAGATTATGGGCTGGGTTCATCCAATCACAATTATGTTGTTTATGCAAACGTGAGAAAACCTTTAAAAATGTATCCTGGACATGCCCACAAAAATAGCAACGAACACAGGAATTCCTATCACAATTGTTAGTTTTGAATCTGGTCAAAAGACTTTGAATAACTTGTTAAATAACAACAAAATCCCAACAAACATTCCTTGATGAAATTCAGACCGTAAATTTCGCTGTATAAGTTGCAGTTTTTTTTGAATGAATTAGCATGCCTGCGACTTATACAGCAAAGCGATGTATTTATGTCACCCCTCAATATTTATAACTTAATTTTTAGCTGAGATCTGACAATTTCATTCATTCTGACATGGCAAATATTGAACACTACAATTTTCAGCCACTAGAGGGCCCTTGACTAGCCAAGTGTCTCATTAATAGTTAAAGTGGCTATTAATAAGACACTTGGCTTGCCATACTAAGCCACCTTTGTGTGGCTCCGGAATTCCTGGAGCAAACGTCAAATCAGCTGCATTTTGCCACGGCGCCAAGGTGAAATGCAGCTGATTTGAACTTTTAAAGTGCATTTATTAAGGAAAAGTTCAACTGAGACACACCTTTACTATAATTTTGCGCAAACAAATAATTGTTTTTAAGTGTTAATCTAGTTAAATTCTTGTTAAAGTCCTCCCGTGCACGCTCCCACAGCTGCCATTTTGAAGCCAATCGATTTATGGCACAACACAGGCCCACATACCCGGGTTGTTAGCTGTGACGCATATCAAACGGGACACGTCAGCAGTGACACATAATAGATGCGACTTATACGGTGAACCAATGATTGTTATACGATTTATATGCGATTTATACAGCAGTGTGACATGTATGGCGCAATTATGGCACTTCGAAAACACCATTCCGCACATTTATACAATATTGCGAGATGTAACACTCAGAGAATGTGGTCTGATTAAGTCTCAGATATCCATCCATTCATCATCTTTACCCGCTTCTTCCTTTTTGGGATGTGACTCGTGGGGGTCACTGGTGTCCATGTCCAGCACTCACTGTGCGAGAGGTGGGGGGCACACTGGTCAGGTCTCCAGTCCATCACAGGGACACATTGAGACAAACAAGTCAAACAACCATTCATTCTCTCACTCTCACCTAAGGACAATTAAGAGTTACCAATCAGTCTAACATGCATGCATTTGGTCTGTGGGAGGAAACCAGAGTACCCGGAGAAAACCTACACATGTATGGCTAGACCATACAAACCCCACCCAAAAATGTCCCGGGCCAGGATTTCAACCAGCAACATTCCCCCTGAGAGGCAATAGCTCTACCAACTGAGCCACTGTGCTGCCAACTCTCAGATATTACCACATACAAAATTTCACTCGATGTTGGTAAAACGGATTAAGTTATAACCATTATCTGGCATCGGATATTGGTATTTGTGGATTTTCCAGACATTTTGAATTAGATTGACAGTTATTCAGTTGTCAATGTACGTGCAATGACTACTTTCTGAAAAGTTTAATAAAATCTGCTGAGTGGTTCATTATATATTGTGGCATCGGACAAACAGGGTTGACACCAACGATTAATGGTGAAATTTTAAGCTAATATCTTGCACATCGAGAAGCACATGGAATATGTTTTACAACTGACTCTCAGCTACAACCACACCAAATTTAATACAATGTCTGTAAAACTAACAGGATTTATATGTTTTTTAATGTCAGTTGGGTGTGATGGCTATATTGCATTGAATTGGCTTTAAATTTCAATCAGCTGTAAAAATACAACCACTGAATGTGCCCTGAAAGTTTGATTAAACTCACTCCAGTGGTTCATGAGATAGTTTGCTAACTGACGGATGCAAAGACACAGACATGGGCAAAAATATTATACACCGCTTTTGCTTTTTGACATGAAGCAATATTAAAGAAGTATCATAATAGAAACATAGTAAAAAGGGATCATTTTATAGCAAACAGACAAGCACTGGCCATAATAAAGCAGAGTGGAAAAAGAAAATGAGAAAAGCTGTGCAAACCCATTCAAGCGCAAAAAAACAAATCGCCTGAGGTATTTTCAGTAATCTCACATCAAATATTTGGAACAATAAAAGAAGAGAAGCACAGAGGAAGGAGGGGGAATCAGGGAACTAGAACTTCCTGTACAAAAAGAAAAGGACACAATATCTTGGTTTAAATTGTCTACATTACAGCTGAAATTGAATGTGCCCATGTGTTGAGTGTGTGTCAGTGTGAATGGATGTAAGCTTCAGTTAAAAGCCCCCAACATGCTTCCCAATAGTTTCCATAATCTGTCATTTCCTGCTGTGTTAGCATTCAGAAACATCAAATGAACCCAGACCCAGACCAGTGGTCGTTCCGTATGTTGCGGGAGTTTCAGAGAAACTGAGACATTTATTTTCTAAACACAACGTCCC
>JARVGS010000814.1:21036841-21047055 GCA_031762315.1 Hypsolebias antenori | reverse complement strand
CCTCCGTCCCTCCTCTGTATTCACCACTGCGTTTACGTCATAAAACCGCCGTCCATAAAACAGCTACTTTTCCACAGTTGCTGCCTGTTTCTGCCGGTCCAGCTTGGTCCAACAAGTTTAGTTTTGTTTTTTGAATGTCCAGAGGACCAAATTTAGCTTTTTTAGAGAGTACAGTGCAGTATTTCTCCGCTGCTATGTTTACAACATAAAATCGGAAACCGGAAACGGCGTAACTTGGTTTTTCAAAATAAAAAAAAAATAAAAAATTTTTAATGGGAGATGCGTTGTAACTACGAAACATCGTAACTCGAGACCGTCGTAACCCGAGGACTACCTGTATATATTTTGTCGAGGTGGGTGGGGCAAGACACAGCATCTGTGTTGCGCACTGTTTGTACTGAACTTTTTCGAGTCGGGGTGGGGTGTTGGGGCACAGCTCAGCGTGAGGGAATCGGAGCGCAACCTCTAGTGTTTTAGCTAGTACGGCCGTATTGCGAGCCACTAGCTTAACGTTACAGCAGTGCCAGTTGTCATGGATTTTGTGTGTGTGTGTGTGGGTGGGGGGTTGTTTTGGTTCAGTTTGATAGACTGGGCTCTCAGTTCTGTTGACAGGGTGGGGTGCCCTGCTTGTATTGGTAGGGGAAACACTGTATGCTGATGACACCACTTTGGCTAATATCGGCAGACTCAGAAAAACAAGTTCTTCCACAGTAGAGGAATTTGATGTGAGCCTTGTTGGTACATTAATAATTTGGTTGCGATCCAACTAAAAGGTAACAGAATTTAATTAAAAATAATTAAATTAAAACTGTGGAAAAGCTCCAAACATCACATTAGTGATAAAACCATAAATTGAATTGAACTCTTCGCGTATGAAACATTTTTCAGAGAAGTTGTTACACTTTAGATAAGAAAGTTCAATCTGATCACAAAAGGTTTGTCTGTGTGTGTGTGTGTGTGGGGGGGGGGGTGGTCTATAACTTGTACACACAAGAAGGGGCTTGGTCTTTGATACAGTTCAATCTATTTGCTAGTTACTGTCCAGGTTTGGGCTTGGGTTGGAGGCAATATCTGAGCAGATATAGACAGAGTGTCCATCACTGAGCTGATTTTCTGATCATTTCTGAAAGCAGAGTAGTCGGGCAGTTCGATCTCTGCGTCGGTAATTGGGTTGTCGATCCACGTCTCACTAACCCTGATCACAGCAGCCTGGTGTCTCACAGCGACAATTCCAAGTTTATCCACCTTCGATAAGAGGCTGTGAACATGCCTCTAATGCAAACACTATTTTAAATTTATTATACACCCATTCATTTCACATGTATTATTTACGTTTGTTTTTGGGTTTTTTTGCAAGCACAAATAGGAAGCAGCGGCATCTACAACAGGTCAGATACTGATTGTTAATATTTGTTCAGAACTATTAACCCATTGGCTGATGAATCCTCTCACAGAGTGTTTTCCACTTAAATTAGCAGCAGTAGAAAACCAAGTGTTTAAGAATTTTCAGTCTGAGGTGAAACTCCGTCTAAAATTATTTGATGATGAGCGGTTTCAGCAAACTCCCTACAAAATTTTCCACAAACAATGAAAATTACTCAAAGAAACCACCTTAGAGGTAGGAAGTCATCGGTTTGTGAGCCAACCATCATCTTTACCTTTCCGAGGTCAGTGGTGCCCATGTCCAGCAGTCACTGTGCGAGAGGTGGGGGACACCCTGTACAGGTCTCCAGTCCATCACAGGGACAGAGATAAACGAGACAAACAAACGTTCACTCTTTCACTCACACCTAGAGACAATTTAGAGTTACCAATCAGTCTAACATGCATGTTTTTGGACTGTGGAAGGAAACTCACACATGCACGGAAAGAACATGCAAATTCCACACAGAAAGGATCCTGTCCGGGATTCAGTCTGGCAACCTTCTCACTGAGAAGCAACAGCTCTACCAACTGAGCCACGAGTTTGTGAACATTTTCTTTATTTTTAAAAAAGTTAAAAAAGAGCCCATCCCAGAAAGCTGAGCTCAAGTCATCAGACTCGACTCAAACTTTTCAAACTTCAGTTTTACACCTCCTGAATTTCCGTCTCATGGACGTTTGGGAAACTGTCACGAACTTTACAGCAATATGAATCACTCCCTGCCACAAAACTTCACATGTTCCCCCTGAAAACAAACAAACAAAAAAATCTTGTCACCGAGCTTTTCAGGGTCACTGAGAGGTCACAGAGGACTGGGACTAATTAAATCAACAAAGATTTCCTGAATCCATCACGGCTTTCTGTTTGTCACTTCTGCTTTCTTCACATTTGGGTTCTGTTTATTAACACAATCTACTTGTTTAGAAATTAAAAGCTTTTCTCATTCTTACTATAACCATATTTGTGAAGGACAAAATAATCCTTTGCTAAATTATTTGGGGACTTTTTAGAGCTATATATGGGAATGTTATCAAATATAATTATGGCACACTTTTATTAATGACCATAAAGCTTAAGTTACACCATTTTTCTAAAAAAAAAAAAAAAATATATATATATATATATATCATGATTTCTACACTAAACTTCAGCATACTTTTTTTTTTTTCAACCCACTGAGTTGTGTGTCTTATTATTGCCTTCATGGATAATATTTAGAGTTCCTCTGATACTAATACAGTTCATTATATTAATATAAATCCAAGTTGACGTCTGTTCTGGCACTCTGAAAACTCGTCTAAGGCAGCACTTGAGCTCCATGCATGATGCAGGAATCCATCAACAAATCAATTGTTAGTTTAATGAATTCTTGCTCAACAAACCACTAATTATAACAGTTGCACCGATACTCATGCCACGTTGCACAATCACAATCGCGCGCATGCAAACAGTTTGAGCTGAATATCACACACGCTTCGCTGTGGCGCTTCAATAAAAGCGTGGCCAGTTAGGTAATTTACACTCAAATGAGTTGACCAAATTTGGAGAGGTACAATTACACATGGGGATAGCTTTGTAATAATCGTCCTGACTATAATTTGCTTCAAATTCGCTGACTCCATTTTACGCTGCGTTAATTGCGTGGATGCAGAATCTCTCCCTGTGGAACCGGAGTGGGCCTGAATGCGCAGCACGACTACCAGGTTGCCCCACTTCCTTCTTTCTCTGTAAGAAAAAAAAAAAAAAAAAAAAGAAAGTGGAGGCACTCCAGTAAAATGATGAAGCTCTCATATGCTGAGAAAGGCAGCTCTCTTGGGGGAAGAAAATGAGTATCTGGGTCAATGTAGGAAAGAAATGCTCACACGTAGAGCAGAGTAAGTAAAGGGTATGGGAGGGACTTGGCATGCATGTTTATTTGCAGGGACCCCGGTCAAAGTATGGATGGGAAAGTCTGATCCGGCATTAGAGCCTTGGGGCGGCGCAGTCTCCCAGGGGTGGGGAGGACACTGTACATTGCACCGCACTCGACCCTTCCCAGAATGAGGGCTGACGAAGACGTTATATAACCGAACGCTGCTTCATAACAACAAGCTTTGATGTTCAGGCTTCGATTGATGCTCGTGAATGTTGTTTCAGATGACAAAGGCATCACTAGAGGTAATATCATGGAATACGTACTCTTATATTGTCACATCTTTTCGCCCTGGAGGTCTTTTTGTAGTGCCCAAAGCAAATTACATCTTAAAACAGTCATTTACCTGTCAAGAAACGGTCCCTTTGTCTGCGGTTGGATAGTCCGCAAATCTTCCTGTCAACACACCGAAATTACTCTTCAGCAAAGAAACAATCCTCTTATGAAAACTCTTGACAGTGTGTTCTCGGTGCAAATACAGCAGGAGAAAACAATTGAGACTGATAAGGCAGGATTTAGGTCATTTAAGTAAACAGTCCTTTAGAACTAATACAGAGAATCAGTGTCTAAGTGTTGACTGACTACTCAAATGACTGTTCAGATCCAAAACAAAAACTTCCAGAAAGACTAGCTACAGCTTCTGTTTATAAATTATGTTTTGTCATCCCGTCACAGAGCAAAGAGGGGAATTGGAAATATCTTCCATCTCTTCACCCATCAGTCCATCTTGTGAGCATAATTTGAAAATGGGAGGTACCGACTTCCATTTTTGTGTGTGGCTGCATCTAGGCATGAGGAAGATCACTAATGAAAATTGTGTTGCCCAGTTATAATCCAAGAAGACCACCTCTATCGTTTGAGGAAATATAGCTTTCTGGTTTTAGATTGCTCTAAAGTATAGTTTCCTCAAATGATTGGTGTAGCCAAGGCCACCATTTGTCACCATTTGGCTCCGCCATTGTGCCCACTGCTCACCAGGATAGGTCGCTCTGTGCTGCCTTGAAATCTATACCTATGTTCTTGTCACAACCAGGTTTTTGGATTCTTAGTAAGCCAGACACAAGAGTGCAAAAACAAGAACAGCTTTTATTTTGGTTGCTGGATGGCATGTCAGGATCAGCTGTGATGACAGGTCCTCACAAGCTGGAGGGAGAGCATCACCTGTCAGCGTGGCAGAGATGACATCAATGGCCGTGGAGCAGAGCATCTGCAGGACAGAGCCGAGCGTGAATAGACGGGGTGTCCAGAAGCCTCGTCCAGTGTAAGAAGCAGGGGTCAGGCACAGGGGGACAGAGTTCCAATAATAATCCAGAGAGTGTGATCTTTGAGTCGTGGTCGAGGTAATTTTAAGCAAGACTGTACCGTAGTCGGAAGGCAGAATCCAAAAACCAGGAAGGGGCAGGCAGACGAAGAATCCAAGGTACAGGCGCGAGGTCATAGTCCACAACACAAGGCTTGAGGTTCAGGCAAGAAAACAAGGAACTATAAAGGCTTGACTATCAGGGACCATGAGAGGTTTAATAATTTGGCTCTGGATGGTTGTGGACATGGAACTTATAAAGGCAGGTGAACAGGTGAATCTGATGAGTGCTGATTGCTGTGGAGGAGTAAGGGAGACATGGCATGGGGTGACAGGAACAGGTTTGAGCTGAGAGATGGGTGATAGGCCAAAAAAGCAGGGAAACAGAAACTATGGCATGAGGGGCATAAACTATGGCAAGAGGGGGCAGGTGATGTGGAGCATGAAGGCAGAAGTATGGTGGGGTGGGCAGAAATGTGAGCCGATTGGGGGATGGGGGGGGGTCAGGTGGGAGACGCTGACCATCACACTTCTTGAATATCTTGCACCAAATACATTAAGATTTCCTGTTTAAATCCAGTCCAGAAAATAACTCATCTCAAAAACTACCAAAATTCAGCAAAGGGGGAGTTTTTGCTTAAGTGGTAAATTTGGTGCTAAAGTTTTAATAGTAGGTACTAGTAATTTTTCTAAACTGGAACACAGCTACAAAGACTGAGTTGGGATGTGTTTTTGCAGTATTATGAAACAACTCAGATTCTGTTGGTGTTGTAATGTTTAACTACAGTCCTAGCAGCGACTCGAGGATTACAGGAGCTATAAATGATAACCGCATGTGTGCTCTTCTGTTTGCTATTGAATCCCGAGCACCAGGATAACTCCTTACAGACGACCACACCTTGCTCTGGGTTTGACGGAGAATAGACGAGCATACGTGCGCTCGTGCACATCTGGTGAACAATCGTACACTCAAATGTCCTCATTTGCTTCTGTTCTAAACAAATTCTTCCCTCCTGTTCGCCTAACAACAAAGCTCTCCTCCAGTAATAAAACACGATCGTTCTCACTTTTCAACGTACTCATGTGAAACCTGCTTCGAGAAAAAAAAATTGTTTGAATGTGCTATTTTGGTTGCTGCTGGTAAAAAGGATTTGTTTAGTCTTAATACGAACAGCACACACTTTTTAATTGGACTTTTCTACCCATAAAATAAGCTACCATACTGCAAGACTAAAAGAACAAAGAGAAGGCAGCTTTTTTCCTCTCGACTGAGAGTGCTGACACCACAAAAACATCCCTGAGCCTGTATTTTACTCAGGGCCAGTGGTCAGTGCTAGTGAACGTTTCCTACACAGTGGTGTCCTTTATGTCCTCCCTGCTGCTGCTGCTGTTGTTGTTCTCTTCTCCTGCCTTAACCCTTCGCCTCTGCTATCACTCCATCTCCTCACCCTGGGGCCCCGTGTTCTCCTAGATCCTGCTTGTGGCAAGGTCTACCACTGCCGTTCATTCTCGCCTTTTGTGCCCTGCCTGGTTATTTCTATTTTTTTTTTATTTCACCATGGGCCAGGGTGTTGGGGAGGGGTGCCTCAGCTGTCTGAACAATACAAATCGATCACTTATGAAGGAGGAGAGTAGGCGGCGGAGGCGAGTACGAGGTTTGGTGAGATGAAAGGAGGAAACAATGAGGTTGGATCAGAAATAGCTAGTCTCACGAAGAAAGCTGAGAAGAAGAAGGAAAAAAAGGATAAAGAAGCCACTTTGTTGTCAATCGGAAACTAAAAACTATCATCCCCGCATGTCTTTGCAACTCAGAGAAAAGGACTGCGAGTATCTGATGGGCTGGCTTTTCACATGTGAATATTTAATGGAAGAGTCATGAATAATTCATTAAAGCAAGCAGCTGCGTTTGAGCCTAAGTGGACATGTGAGGAGTCCGATCCAGACAGACTCTGACTGCTACCGTTCACCATAACCAACGCCTGTGTGCACCCAACAATCTGCTGCATGCATGTGTGCATTAAGGATGCTCAAGGCGTCCCCATCTTGTCTGGTCCCTTTAATACTTCTTGGTTCCTTTGAATGCACAACTGCATTGAGGAACCCAAATAAAAACAGAGAGGGAGTAGATGGATACTCCCTGACACCTCTATCTAACCCTCTCCATCACGCCTGCCGCCACTCACTGTTCAATCTCCAGATCTCATTCCCATATATTCTCCAGCCGCCTCGTCTCCTCCATTTTCACGCCTCCGTTCGTCTCCGCCCGTCCCTCAGTCCTCCTCTGCCTCAGTTTATTATTGGCCCCGGCTCAAAGCTGGTCAGGACATGGCGTTCCAGTTAACATGGATCCCTGCTCTACCTGTGGGGCTGCAGCCTCTCCTATAAATGCTCGCTGACCTGGTTTGCACAAATTCTGACACAACTCAAACGCAGCGAGGTTGGACTGACGTATCAGCTCAGAGCTTTCTTTTCTCCTTGAATAAAAAACAAGATTCAAGTGAAGAAACCAGTAGTATTTGGAAACATTTAATTTACAGGTTGGTAACAGTACCAGTGTAAAAGTTTTTTTTTTAAACTGTAGTTTATTGTTGTCATTGTCTATTGTTATTGTTGTCTGTACTTTATATGTCCAGTCTGGAACAGGTCTCTCTTGTAAATGAGTCCTCGTGGCTGAGTGAGGCTAGCTTGCATCAATAAAGGTTGAATGGAAAAAAATAATATGATTATAATTAAGGGAACACATGTGATGACCTACTCAAAGTGCATGGACTGAATAGCAAAAAAACCCAGACTCTATGACTGGACTGTTTGAATAACTTGCATCCTTGAAAATGAACGTGAAGTGGAAAAAAAAAAATCTCACACAATCTTTTCAACAGATCCAACAAGAAGAAGGGCTTCAGTAGTACACAACCCCAAAAAGATTAAAGGAAGGGCCAAATAGTTTGTTGCAAATTTTAACAAGAGCACCACATATGGCACATTACACGTCTGTTGACAAAATATCACACATGTGCTAGTCATGAAATTAGAATATCATGAAAAAGTTGATTTATTTCAGTAATTCCATTCAAAAAGTGAAACTCATATATTATATTCATCCATTACACACAGACGGATATATTTAAAATATTTATTTATTTTAATGTTGATGGTTATAACTGACATCTAATGAAAACCCCAAATTCAGTATCTCAGAAAATTAGAATATTGTAAAAAGGTTCAATATTGAAGACACCTGGTGTCACACTCTAATCAGCTAATTAACTCAAAACACCTGCAAATGTTCTCTCAGTCTAGTTCTGTAGGCTACACCATCATGGGGGAGACTGCTGACTTGACAGTTGTCCAAAAGATGACCACTGACACCTTGCACCAGGAGGGCAAGACACAAAGGTCAGTGATAAAAGAGGCTGGCTGTTCACAGAGCTCTGTGTCCAAGCACATTAACAGAGAAGCAAAGGGAAGGAAAAGATGTGGTAGAAAAAAAGTGTACAAGCAGTAGGGATAAGTGCACCCTGGAGAGGATGGTGAAACAAAACCCATTCCAAATGTGGGGGAAATTGACAAAGAGTGGGCAGCAGCTGGAGTCAGCGCTTCAAGAACCACCACGCTCAGATGTAAGCAAGAAATGGCTCTCAGCTGTCATATTCCTTGTGTCAAGCCACTCTTGAGCAAGATACAGCGTCAAATGTGTCTCACCTGGGCTAAAGACAAAAAGGACTGGACTGCTGTTGAGTGGTCCAGAGTTAAGTTCTCTGATGAAAGTAAATTTTGCATTTTCGTTGGAAAGCAAGGTTCCAGAGTCTGGAGGAAGAGAGGAGAGGCACAGAATCCATGTTGCTTGAGGTCCAGTGTCAAGTTTCCACAGTAAGTGATGGTTTGGGGTGCGATGTCATCTGCTGTGTTGGTCCACTGTGTTTTCTGAGGTCCAAGGTCAAAGCAGCCATATACCAGGAAGTTTTAGAGAACTTCCTGCTTCCTGCTACTGACCAACTTTAAGACAATAAACTATTACACAGCAATCTATAGCAATGACTAGAGAAGCAAAGACCTTGTCTAACTTTTGATCTTGATTTGTGACCTTGACCTTGGAGCTGGGGGGATGAAAGTGTGCATGACCTGCTGTTTAGTGATCATTCAAATGTGTATTGAGTTTTGTTAAATTATCTTGAACGGATCAGAAGTTAAAGGCGAGGCAAGACAAAGTTTACTAATGTTCAAACGGAGACTTGGATGGGTGTATAATAATATAAAACAAAATACAGACTTATGATTGTGTTTTGTTTTGTAGTAAACATTTTATAGATTATGTTAGATTATATGTCAAAATTAATTTAATATGCATGATTATTGATGTAACCTGGATTAGCTTTACAATACAGCACATTGCAGTTGTTTTTAAATCATTTACTATGTTGGGGCTTTTTCTTCAGTTTTTTGTTACGTTTGTTCCTCCAAGGCTTGTAATGTAGCCTGAGTTTTATTTTTATTTAAACCTTTATTTTACCAGAAAGAAATCCCTTGATTATTAATCTTTTTTACAAAGATGTCCTGGACAACATGCAAATATAGCAACACAGACTTAAGAACAGTAACAGTAGTATTAAAAATATTTACAACAAAACATCCATTAATAAAACATAAAATACATTGCAAGTAAAAAAAAAAAAAAAAGCGTCACATAAGTAGTGTGCGACAGTACAAACTGTGACCAGTAAGCAAAGTATGAGGTCTTTCTATCTTATCAAGACAGTATTTTTTATTTTATTTTATTGTGTTTTACTTTTTTTAGTTACTCAGATCAATAAATCCCTGCTTCACATTCAGAATTTTATGTAGTAATTCCCATTTATAGTCTGTAACTGCATTTGCTGATTTGAAGGAAAGTATATACAAAGAGAAAATATTCAATATGTAGAAAAAACTGTGTTCTTCTTAGCCTGATGTGTCACATCTCATGTTTTAACCAGAGAAATAGAAATGAAGCCGTAAATTAACTTAAAAACCAGATAAAAACCTATTAAATCATGACATCTGAGCTAATAATCTCACCAGAAGGAGCTGATTTTGTTGAATGATGCGTGTGAGATCGGACTGAGAAAGAATAAAGTGATATTTACACAGCCACATTGTGATAAAGTCCAACACTGTTGAACAAACACCTTTCGACCTGCTTGCTGACCCTCACACACCACCGCCTGCACCGATGCTCCGGACATGACGTGTTGGTCACCGGGAGTCTCTCTGGAGACATATACACAGGCGCTTCATGTCCTCTAGCCCTGATGAGGCCTGCAGGCTACACTCCACTGCTGCCTGCTGCTTTTAAATGTTCAGAAGACCGGACAGCACTCAGAGGCACCGATGGAGAAACGTACAGTAACTCAAACACTTTGGAGCTATTTTAGGGCCAACGTTGGCCTTTTAAAGAACATTTTGACATCTCTGTAGCTTAGAAGTGTAAAAATTTGTAATAAAATAAATTTTTAAAGAGCCTCTTCTAAAGGTTTGTAGTAGAGTTGCATTCAGGCTGAAAAAATCAGTCCGGACCCAGCCCCAACCCGTAGCCATCGTTT